>JBBDGP010000439.1:2007500-2580000 GCA_037952835.1 Lithobates septentrionalis
GTCGCCCCCCACACAAAATTGTTTTTCTATTTACAGAATCGGATTACAAAAGCTGGCCAGTGTTGTGTCACTAGGCATCCTATACACAGAGAAATTACTACCACCCTGATACTCGAAAATAACTAGTAGCTCCTCACACTCAAGTGTATGGCTGGCTAATGGTGCCAGATAAATCATACTAACCTAATATCTTATCTAACTTAATAAAGTGTTTATGGAAAAAACATTAGTGCTTTTCGGCACATCTGACACATACAAAGAAAACATAATGTCTGTAGACTCAGGAGTGAGGGCACTTAGCAGAGGGGAGAAGCCAGGAGCGGATGCAGGGGACCTGTGAAAAAAAGGTTCAGGATCGCTCTATGCAAATTAAGTAGAACTTAAAGTATGCACAAAAGAAAAATATTATTTTTAAAATAAAAATGTTTTTTGCAGTGCACATGACACTGCATTGCAGTGCATGTACAGGTATGATGTGCATTTGGGAGTCTTTTAGAATGGCACATCAGTGCACCTTTGAATGTAACTGCATCATGGGTGATGAGAATGGATCATTTCTAAAGATGTTTAGAAGATTAAAACCTCATGTTAAATTTAAGACGCTTGCAGATAACTTCAGTATTTATTACAACTTGATGAAGACTAGCAACAGCATACAGTTGCAATAAAAAGTATTTGAACCCTTTTGGAATTATATGGATTTCTGCACAAATTGGTCATAAAATGTGTTCTGATCTTCATCTAAGTAACAACAATAGACAATCACAGTCTGCTTAAACTAATAACACACAAAGAATTAAATGTTACCATGTTTTTATTGAACACACCATGTAAACATTTACAGTGCAGGGGGGGAAAGTATGTGAACCCCTACACTAATGAGATCCCCAAGAGCTAATTAGAGTGAGGTGTCAGCCAACTGAAGTCCAATCAATGAGATGAAATTGGAGGTGTTTGTTACAGCTGCCCTGCCCTATAAAAAAACACACACCAGTTCTGGGTTTGCTTTTCACAAGAAGCATTGCCTGATGTGAGTGATGCCTCGCACAAAAGAGCTCTCAGAAAACCTACGATTAAGAATTGTTGACTTGCATAAAGCTGGAAAGGGTTATAAAAGTATCTCCAAAAGCCTTGCTGTTCATCAGTCCACGGTAAGACAAATTGTCTATAAATGGAGAAAGTTCAGCACTGCTGCTACTCTCCCTAGGAGTGGGTGTCCTGTAAAGATGACTGCAAGAGCACAGCACAGACTTCTCAATGAGGTGAAGAAGAATCCTAGAGTGTCAGCTAAAGACTTACAAAAGTCTTTGGCATATGCTAACATCCCTGTTAGCGAATCTATGATACGTAAAACACTAAACAAGAATGGATTTTATGGGAGGATACCACAGAGGAAGCCACTGCTGTCCAAAAAAACATTGCTGCACGTTTACAGTTTGCACAAGAGCACCTGGATGTTCCACAGCAGTACTGGCAAAATATTCTGTGGACAGATGAAACCAAAGTTGAGTTGTTTGGAAAAAACACACAACACTATGTGTGGAGAAAAAGAGGCACAGCACACCAACTTCAAAACCTCATCCCAACTGTGAAGTATGGTGGTGGGGGCTTCATGGTTTGGGGCTGCTTTACTGCATTAGGGCCTGGACGGATTGCTATCATCGAAGGAAAAATTAATTCCCAAGTTTATCAAGACATTTTGCAGGAGAACTTAAGGCCATCTATCTGACAGCTGAAGCTCAACAGAAGATGGGTGTTGCAACAGGACAACGACCCAAAGCATAGAAGTAAATCAACTGTACTTCTGTCTCAGTCTGATTCATGGTTTCTGACAAGAACACTGTTTTAGTATTGGCACTGGTTAAATCATATTAAGTCTTATCTCCTCTTGGAGAAAAATGCAACAGTTAGATCTCTTCAATGCCATATAAATTGACAAAATGTGTTAATTGCTTAAATGATATGCCACTAACTGCTGAGTGAGGTTAAGAACCATGAGGCACAATGCTACAGGCATTGCTTTATATTATTCATGTATTCCTATAATTCAATACTACCTACTGTGCCTGCCCTATGGCTTCAGATTGCAAAGCACTTATACTTGTTTATTCATGCAAGACCAACACTGCATACAAGTATTTCTTTTATCTTGTTTTTTCAGGATTTGTACATTTCCTATTATTTATACTTTTGTGTATAAAGTAATTAATGTTTTTGTTATGGATCTTTTATTCTGACCCTAACCCTCACATTATATTATCTGCTGAGGATGGTGCCATTTTAGCCTCTATTTATATCTGCAGTATATCTGCGGTTGTCATGGTACTGTACAGATGAACAGATGAACAACTATAACACCAACCATTTCAGAGATTTAAATATCAGTTGGGAGTTGACATAAGCACACTGGCAACTGTGACAGTTATTACCAAAGGCATACCTTAAATGTAGCATACACTGCACATGCACAGGTAGACAGAATGTGATTAACCACCTCAATACTGGGCACTTTCGCCCCCTTCCTTCCCAGACCAATTTTCAGCTTTCAGCGCTCTCGCACTTTTAATGACAATTACTCGGTCATGCTACACTGTACCCAAATGAAATTTTTATCATTTTGTTCGCACAAATAGAGCTTTCTTTTGGTGGTATTTATTCACGACTCCATTTTTTTTTTTTTGCGATATAAGCGCAAAAATAGTGGAAATTTGGAAAAAAAACAATATTTTCTTTTTTCTGTTTTAAAAGAAATCCAGTAAAATCGAATTTTGTCATAAATTTAAGCCAAAATGTATTCTGCTACATGTTTTTGATAAAAAAAAATCCTGTTAAGTGTATAATAATTGGTTTGTGTGATCACGGACATATGTACGCAAATGATCATGTACAGATGTGTGCAGGTGATCACGTACATATGTGTGCAGATTACCATTGGGACATGTGATTTTAGTGTGACATATGTGGGGGACAGCTTTTTTTATTATTTGGGGACATGTGTTTTGGGGACATGTGTGTTTTACATTATGTGGGGACATGTTTGTGTTTTACATTATGTGGGGACATGTGTGTGTTTTACATGTATGTATTTACATGTGTGTTGACACTAGGTTGGTGATCAGTGAGTAAAAAGCTGTAAAAAACAGCTCATACTCACTGATCATCAGCCGGCTGCAGCGATCCCCTCTCCTCTCCTCCTCAGCGACAACTTCCGTGTGAGGAGAGGAGAGCTGATCGCCTAGCAACCGGCTGTGTTTACATCACATGACAGCTGTGATTGGACACGGCCGTCATGTGATCAGGAGGGCCAATCACAGAGCCCTCCTGCCGATCCGAGATGCGCCGTGTCCGGGGGACACGAGCGCATCGGGATCGCGCCGCTGCGCGGGCACGCGCGCGCGCGATCCCGCTCCTTCTGAGGGACGTTCCTGAACGTCCACTCAGAAGGAGAGAGCGCCCATCCGGCCGTTTATGTACATTGGCCGGGTGGGAAGTAGTTAAAAACAGTGGAAAACAACATTGATATGTTGAATAAGAATTGAGCATTTTCAACATTAACTTTCTTTTGTGGATTTAGTTTAACCACTTCAGCCCTAGAAGGATTTACCCCCTTCTGACCAGAGCACTTTTTACAATTTGTTACTGTGTTGCTTTAACTGCTAATTGCGTGGTCATGCAATGCTGTATCCAAACAAAATTTGCACCCTTTTTTTCCCACAAATAGAGCTTTCTTTTGATGGTATTTGATCACCTCTGCGGTGTTTATTTTTTGCGCTATAAACAGAAAAAAACAAAAATTTTGAAAAAAAATGATATTTTCTACTTTTTGTTATAAAAAAAATCCAATAAACTCAGTTTTAGTCATACATTTAGGCCAAAATGTATTCGGCCACATGTCTTTGGTAAAAAAATGTCAATAAGCGTATATTTATTGGTTTGCACAAAAGTTATAGCGTCTACAAACTAGGGTACATTTTCTGGAAATTACACAGCTTTTAGTTTATGACTGCCTATGTCAGGGCAGTACAAAACTCCCCAAATTAGCCCATTTTGGAAAGTAGACACCCCAAGGAAATTGCTGAGAGGCATGTTGAGCCCATTAAATATTACATTTTTTGGTCCCAAGTGATTGAATAATGATAAAAACAAAATTACAAAAAGTTGTCACTAAATAATATATTGCTCACACATGCCATGGTTATATGTGAAATTGCGCCCCAAAATACATTTAGCTGCTTCTCCTGAGTATGGGGATACCACATGTGTTGGACTTTTTGGGAGCCTAGCCGCGTACGGGGCCCCGAAATCCAAACACCCCCTTCAGGATTTCTAAGGTAGTACATTTTTGATTTCACTCTTCACTACCTATCACAGTTTTGAAGGCCATAAAATGCCAAGGTGGCACAACCCCCCCCCCCCCCCGAATGACCCCATTTTGGAAAGTAGACACCCCAAGCTATTTGCTGAGAGGCATGTTGAGTCCATGGAATATTTTATATTTTGACACAAGTTGTGGGAAAAATACCAACTCTTTTTTTTTTTTTTGCACAAAGTTTTCACTAAATGATATATTACTCAAACATGCCATGGGCATATGTGGAATTACACCCCAAAATACATAATGGCACAAACCCCCCCAAATGACCACATTTTGGAACGTAGACGCCCCAAGCTATTTGCTGAGAGGCATGTTGAGTCCGTGGAATATTTTATATTTTGCCACAAGTTGCAGGAAAATGACAAACTTTTTTTTTTGCACAAAGTTGTCACTAAATGATATATTGCTCAAACATGCCATGGGCATATGTGGAGTTATACCCCAGAATACATTCTGCTGCTTCTCCTGAGTATGGGGATACCACATGTGTGGACTTTTGGCAGCCTAGCTGCATACGGGGCACCAAAATCCAATCACCGCCTTCAGGATTTCTAAGGGCGTAAATTTTTGATTTCACTCCTCACTAGGGATGAGCTTCGTGTTCCAGTCGAATCCATGTTCGACTCGAACATCGTCTGTTCGTCCGTTCACCGAATTGCGAATGATATGGGCCGTTCACGCCAAATTCATGTGGCGCATCACGGCCCATAATTCACTGTGGCATCACAGTGCATTGCTGGCTGATGATTGGCCAAGCATGCACTATGACCCACATGCTTGGCCAATCACAGCACAGTCTGTAAAGAGAGCTGTAATTGGCCAAAACCAGGGTGGCTTTGGCCAATTATGGCTCAGTGGGTTTAGTACACGCCCCACACTATATAAGGCCGCCTACATGGCGGCCCTGTGTAGTGTGTTCCGGCGTTGAGAGACAGAGACAGAGAGACAGTGTCATTTGATTTAAGTTAGATAGATTAGGCAGGACAGTCAGTCAGCTAGCTGCACTTACAGTGTATTGTGTATATATATGCATCCCAGGTGTTGTGTGTATATATATATATATATATATATATATATATATATATATATATATATATATATATATATACACTGTATTCAGTTTAGCTAGATCCGTTCCTGTTATTATCTTCCTACTAACAGGCAGGCTTGTGTTGTTACAGTGAAAATAGCTGGTGTTCTTCTGATCCTATTAGTACCACAGTCAAGCAGCTAGACTATTTACAGTTAGTGTAGTGCGTTCTCCTCACAGTGTTCAGCTAAAGCTTCAAGTTATGTAATTTTATAGAAAATTGCGCCAACTCCTAAAAAAACGAAGTAGTGAAGCAGCCAACACAACAATCTGACTATTGTGAATGTATGAATTGAAACAAAGTGTGGCGCTAATAAAGGAAGTGATGTTAATCAAACAGCAGTGATATCTAAAGGGAAGGTACAAAGCCCTGGAATGTGTACCAAATAGACTAGTGATGGTCTAATAGAGTGTGTAGAGAGATATCTCTCCAAAAAACACCGCACAACAAGTAAGCAAAAATAAAAAATAAAATAAAAAAATGTGGGAACAAATATACACGGTTAGGAACATATCTATATCCAATGTATCAATTGTGGATGGAATAGCACATTTTAAGAATGACTCAAAGATAAATCACAATGGATATATAATGGAAAAAGCAACAATGTGATGTGCATTAACCCAAAAATGACGTGTTCATCAAGACAGTACCATGGTATGAAGCCATGGGTCAATTAAAGTGGTGGATATGTGCAAATATTTAAAGTCCGTCACTGTGCAATGGGGTAATCACAAATATCCCAGTGGCACCCTGGGTGCGTACATTTCGAAGGAAAAAAGCCATTTAAAACTACTCGCGGCTATTGCATTGCCGGTCCGACAATACACATAGAAGTTCATTGATAAAAACGGCATGGGAATTCCCCACAGGGGAACCCCGAACCAAAATTTAAAAAAAAAAATGATGTGGGGGTCCCCCTAAATTCCATACCAGGCCCTTCAGGTTCCGGTATGGATATTAAGGGGAACCCCGAACAAATTTTTTTTAAAAAAGGGCGTGGGGTCCCCCAAAAATCCATACCAGACCCTTATCCGAGCACGCAACCTGGCAGGCCGCAGGAAAAGAGGGGGGGACAAGAGAGCGCCCCCCCCTCCTGAACCGTACCAGGCCACATGCCCTCAACATTGGGAGGGTGCTTTGGGGTAGCCCCCCAAAACACCTTGTCCCCATGTTGATGAGGACAAGGGCCTCATCCCCACAACCCTGGCCGGTGGTTGTGGGGGTCTGCGGGCGGGGGGCTTATCGGAATCTGGAAGCCCCCTTTAACAAGGGGACCTCCAGATCCCGGCCCCCCCCATGTGAAATGGTAAGGAGGTACTTGTACCCCTACCATTTCACTAAAAAACTGTCAAAAAATGTTAAAAATGACAAGAGACAGTTTTTGACAATTCCTTTATTTAAATGCTTCTTCTTTCTTCTTTCTTCTATCTTCCTTCATCTTCTTCTTCTGGCTCTTCTGGTTCTTCCTCCGGAGTTCTCATCCAGCATCTCCTCCGCGGCGTCTTCTATCTTCTTCTCCTCGGGCCGCTCCGCACCCATGGCATGGGGGGAGGCTCCCGCTCTTCTCTTCATCTTCTTCTCTTCATCTTCTTCTTCATCTTCTTCTTTTCTTCTCTTCTTCTCTTCTTCATTTTCTTCTCCGGGCCGCTCCGCATCCATGCTGGCATGGAGGGAGGCTTCCGCTGTGTGACGGCGTCTCCTCGTCTGACGGTTCTTAAATAACGGGGGGCGGGGCCACTCGGTGACCCCGCCCCCCTCTGACGCACGGTGACTTGATGGGACTTCCATGTGACGTCACGGGGAATGCCACAGGGAAGTCCCTTCATGTCCTGTGCGTCACCGGGTGGCCCCGCTCCCCGTTATTTAAGAACCATCAGACAAGGAGACGCCGTCACACAGCGGGAGCCTCCCTCCATGCCAGCATGGATGCGGAGCGGCCTGGAGAAGAAAATGAAGAAGAGAAGAAGAGAAGAAAATGAAGAAGAGAAGAAGATGAAGAAGAAGATGAAGAAGAGAAGATGAAGAGAAGAGCGGGAGCCTCCCCCCATGCCATGGGTGCGGAGCGGCCCGAGGAGAAGAAGATAGAAGATTCCGCGGAGCAGATGCTGGACGAGAACGCTGGAGGAAGAACCAGAAGAGCAAGAAGAACCAGAAGAAGAAGAAGAAGATGAAGGAAGATAGCAGAAAGAAGAAAGAAGAAGCATTTAAATAAAGGAATTGTCAAAAACTGTCTCTTGTCATTTTTAACATTTTTGACAGTTTTTTAGTGAAATGGTAGGGGGACTTTTGTATCCCCTTACCATTTCACACAGGGGGGAGGACCGGGATCTGGGGGTCCCCTTGTTAAAGGGGGCTTCCAGATTCCGATAAGTCCCCCGCCCGCAGACCCCCACAACCACCGGCCAGGGTTGTGGGGATGAGGCCCTTGTCCTCATCAACATGGGGACAAGGTGTTTTGGGGGGGCTACCCCAAAGCACCCTCCCAATGTTGAGGGCATGTGGCCTGGTACGGTTCAGGAGGGGGGCCGCTCTCTCATCCCCCCTCTTTTCTTGCGGCCTGCCAGGTTGCGTGCTCGGATAAGGGTCTGGTATGGATTTTTGGGGGGACCCCACGCCATTTTTTTTTTTTTGGCACGGGGTTCCCCTTAAAATCCTAACCAGACCTGAAGGGTCTGGTATGGAGATTAGGGGGACCCCCACATCATTTTTTTTTAAAATTTTGGTTCGGGGTTCCCCTGTGGGGAATTCCCATGCCATTTTTTTCAATGAACTTCTATGTGTATTGTCGGACCGGTAATGCAATAGCCGCGAGTAGTTTTAAATGGCTTTTTTCCTTTGAAATGTAATTTTGCTGTCAGACTGTTCTAAACACAGGAAACATGCGCCCCTTTACAGGCATACTTTAGACACCCCCCAGGTACGAAATTTAAAGGGATATTACACTTTTATTGTTTGACTTTAAGCATTATTAAAATCACTGCTCCTGAAAAAACGGACGTTTTACAAACTTTTTTTTGCATTGATCCATGTCCCCTGGGGCAGGACCCGGGTCCCCAAACACTTTTTATGACAATAACTTGCATATAAGCCTTTAAAATTAGCACTTTTGATTTCTCCCATAGACTTTTAAAGGGTGTTCCGCGGCATTCGAATTTGCCGCGAACACCCCAAATTGTTCGCTGTTCGGCGAACTTGCGAACAGCCAATGTTTGAGTCGAACATGAGTTCGACTCGAACTCGGAGCTCATCCCTAGCTACCACACACCCTGGTAGCCCCTCCTCCTCCCAATAAAAACGGAATGAATATGCGTTCTACCAATCCCCCTTACATCCCCATTGCCCAGTACAACGGACCTCCTCCCAACCATGGAAATAGAGGGAGAAGCAACAGGGGTAAAGGAAAGGGGAATAGGGATCGTCCATTGCACTACGAGCAATATAGACAAGATTACTCCCCTCGAAGACGCAATATGAGTCAAAGCGACTACCATCACTACCAACCATATCCACAGAGAACTCCGATCAATACCAGGAATAGAGTCTCACCACTCAGAGAAGAACGATCTGGGGACTATCGAAATTCTCAATACCGTTACGATTATAGAGATAGGGACTATTCCGACAGATCACCTTTCAATTACAATCAAGATATGCCGAAGCCTCCATATTCAAGGGGTTTTCCCAGGGAACAAGAATACCCCAAACGAAACCAAGAACAAAACAGGGCACCTGAGGGGGGAGGTGCACCAGGAAAAAGAAAACGGGTATAAAAGATAATGGCATTTTTAATTTAGGTAAAGTTGATTTTACTCCGGCGGAACTTAGTGTTCTGAACAAAGGATTAAAATTCGCTCCCCCAAAAAAATTAAGCAAATTTTCTACATTTATAGATGTGCACAAATTTGTGCGCAATCTTAACGTACAAAGATATATCGCATCCAATCCAAATAGGCCTTCAAACCTACTTATTAATTCTCATACTGTACACTCAGGATTAGCTAATCCATCTCTATTTAACCCCCCAGCCCCTATAGCCCCCTCTATTAAAGTGTTTCGTGATCTGGTGCTGGATGACTTAGAAGGACTCCCAAAGACGAAATTCCATACTGATCCTAATATCAAAATTGGATTAAAATCCCTTTGCTAACGCAAAGATCTTGTCATCCGCCCAGCCGACAAGGGCGGGGGGATTGTCATTCTTGACAGAAAAGATTACCATGCAGAAATGATCAAAATTCTCAGTGATACTGATACATATTTGCCTCTTAGAAAAAACCCCACTGCAGAATTCAAAAGAACTCTGGTGGATTTGATAGATACCGGCTCTCAGTTGGGTATTCTAGATAAAAAGGAAAAATGTTTTTTAGTTCCGGTTGCTCCACGCATCCCTATAATATATTACCTGCCCAAGGTACATAAGAATATCACTCAACCTCCCGGCCGCCCGATTATCAGTGGAATTAACTCTGTGACTTCACGCATAGGGAAATATATTGACTATTACCTGCAACCCATAGTCAAAACTATACCATCATTTTTAAAGGATACCAGAGATACCATCATCAAATTACAACAGGTCACTTACAGCGATGACCTTATATTAGTCACGGCCGACGTTACATCCCTATACACCAATATCCCCCACGAATTAGGCCTAGGAGCTGTTGAATTATTTCTATCAAGAGATAAGACCATCCCCGGGACCCAAAAGAGGTTTATTATGGATTTGTTACACTTTGCCACTAAGTCTAACTATTTCTGGTACGACAATAAATACTATCTGCAGACTAAAGGGTTGGCTATGGGGGCAAAGTTTGCCCCCAGTCTAGCCAATATTTTCATGGCCAAATGGGAGGAGGATGTCGTCAGAGCCCTGGACCCCCCGCAGCTGGTCCTATGGGCCAGGTACATTGACGACATCCTCCTCCTATGGAGAGGCACCATGGAATCGCTAAACAACTTCATGCTATATCTCAATGAGAACGAGGCCGGCATCCACTTATCTCATGAAGCTACTACTTCCACAATACATTTTTTGGACCTGGAGATCACAGCTGTCAATGGCCAACTGGAAACCAAAACCTTCTTTAAGGTCACCGACCGTAACGGATACATTCCGATCGACAGCTGTCACCATACAGCATGGCTTAAATCAGTCCCTCGGAGACAGCTGATGAGAATTAGACGCAATTGTTCCCTTCTATCAGATTATTACGTGCAAGCTGAGACCATCAAATCAAGGTTCCAAGAAAAGGGATATGATAGAGGACAAATCGACCAGGAAATCCAAAAAGTGGCTCTTATTGATCGATCATCGCTGTTGGATGAACAACCCAGAAGACCTCGTGACAACAGACATAGATGGGCTTACCTTACCAACTATTCTATTCAACATAAACAGATTAAGGACATTATCTCCAGGCACTGGAAAGCACTAAAAAATGACCGTATACTGGGCCCCTTACTCCCTGAACGAGCTGGAGTGATCTACAAAGGTGCACCAGCAATAGGAGGGCAGATTGCACCAGGCGTAATAGAACCCCCAAAAATTCAATCTTTTTTTCATGATCTGAAAGGCTTCTACCCCTGCCGGAAATGTACAGTATGTAGTCTTAACATATGCAAAGCATGGAAAATCGAAACATTTACGTCATCCACAACTGGGAAGGAATATAGGATGAAACAGTTTGCTACATGCACTACGAAGTTCATCGTTTATCTCATCACTTGCCCTTGTGGAAAACAATATACAGGGCGCACAATACGCAATTTCGCTACACGAGTGAACGAACACATTACAGCCATAAAAAAAGGACGCACAAATCATAGTGTACCTAAACACTATTTACACTACCACAATCAGAACCCATCATGAACGAAATCCCAAATTATAGACAAATTTGTACCACACTGGAGAGGAGAACTGAATGTGAGGGGTGTTTCTAAGTTAGAAACATTTGGATACACCTTATCAAATGTTATGCACCGTATGGACTTAACATTGATTGGGATATCAATGCCTTCATTAATCAATCATAGGCATTGACGCCCCTCTCCTGGTTAGTCTCAGATTTCTTCTTGGATCATACATATTTTTAGTTCCCTTCCTCTTCACATATTTTTTATCATTCTAGTCTTTTTTTATCCTTTTTTAGATTGAGACCCTGGGGCTTTTCTTATTGAGCCTCCATTGAGGTTTCACTAAAATTCTACGCAAATCACTTGGGAGCCAATTTTTTATTGTTATTTTTTTTTATTGTTATCTTTATATTTATAGATATCAATCTATGCATTTACAAATATTAGTCACTGAAATAATCATATACTACCAACTGATAATTTTGTAGTTTTACCTCTACTTAATTTACTCTTAGCTCTTCCCCTTTTCCCTTTTCTTGTTCTATTTTTGATTGGTAGATTCTGGCTGCGATGGAGATATACACATATCTCCTGTTTTCCCTTTCAACAAGGGCTACATCCAGCATAACTTATATACATGAATCCCTCTTTTATGAATTGCATCTATTTCATATATGTTGAATTAATATTATTATACCTCTGCTGTTAACTAGGGTCTGTCTCATAAACCTTCCTTTTTTCGGTTTTTCAATTTTTATTTTTATTTTTGAAGTTTTGTATTTTTGAAGTTTTTTATATTCTTTCCATACACTATTTTTATGGTGTCTTTATGAATGTTACATGAAAGATTAATAGATGTATACCATTTTTATGCGTCATTGACGTATATTAACTATTAATCGTTTCCATTACATGCTCCCTTAAATTAGTATGTAATATGAAAAAACCCGGTGATTCGACTTCCGCTATTTGGCTTAGTCACATAGATTCTGACTTAAGATTACTCCTCTATCCCCGACCACCGCAATGTTTGCGCTCCAGGTCTCGGACTGGCGAGCCCCTACTTCCTACCTCCCGTGATACGCAAGCTTTGAGCGGCCTTACGTCATTCCGCACATGATGGATCACGTGATCGCTACGTGACCACTGTGAGAGTAGGAAAGACGCAATAATGTTGATTGGAGGACAGAAGCGAGGCTTGGCTCCTGACCAGCCATGGGGGGATATGATTGGCCTCTTGAACACCACATGACCGCAGGTCACCTGTGACGCCGTCAAAATAGGAAGTCACGTCTTACATCACCGCTAACCAGCTGTTCTATATGATTGTCATTTGTATTATATAAAGCGCAGTGGATGGGGGGCAAATTCATACCCCAGCAGAAGTCTTTGAGGACGAAACGCAATGGGTTTCTGTGTTTTTACCCCTACCATCACCTACTGCGCTACTCTTTTTTACTTATTTGTATCTTTTTTTGTCTTTTGAGCTGAGTTTTTACTGCCCATATTTTTATATATTTACCTACTTATTGGAAAATATCCTTTACATTTTTGATGCCAATAAACGTTACAATGTTTTAAAAAGGATTCACACTATGTGGAAGTTTTCTCTTTTATTTGCCTAACCATATGGATGGTCGCTGATGAAGTGTTTTTTCTGATTGATGACCGAGGCTGAACATTGAAGACACCCGAGTCCGGTCCAACCTCTTCAGGGACACGCCATCCGGTGACATCTGATGGGATCCTGATCTGGATCATCGTAGGGTTCGCTGCACTACACCGTTTGACGGTATAAGCTCTTTTGACTCACTGCCAAGGGCCTGTGAGTCCGCCTTATCTGGTAAGGGCACTTTATGCTTATTTCTTTGGGATAATACCACCATATCAAGAGAAGAATCCATCTACATGCAGAGACACTTCCAATAGTCCCCATTTACCATATACGAGGACTGTACGCACCCAGGGTGCCACTGTGATATTTGTGATTACCCAATTGCACAGTGACGGACTTTAAATATTTGCACATATCCACCACTTTAACTGACCCATGGCTTCATACCATGGTACTGTCTTGATGAACACATCATTTTTGGGTTAATGCACATCACATTGTTGCTTTTTCCATTATATATCCATTGTGATTTATCTTTGAGTCATTCTTAAAATGTGCTATTCCATCCACAATTGATACATTGGATATAGATATGTTCCTAACTGTGTATATTTGTTCCCACATTTTTTTATTTTATTTTTTATTTTTATTTTTGCTTACTTGTTGTGCGGTGTTTTTTGGAGAGATATCTCTCTACACACTCTATTAGACCATCACTAGTCTATTTGGTACACATTCCAGGGCTTTGTACCTTCCCTTTAGATATCACTGCTGTTTGATTAACATCACTTCCTTTATTAGCGCCACACTTTGTTTCACTTCAAAGCTACAAGTTAGTATAGTGTGACCTCTGCACAGTGTTCAGCTAAAGCAAAAAGTTAGTGTAGTGCGACCTCTGCACAGTGTTCAGCTAAAGCTACAAGTTAGTGTAGTGCGTCCTCTGAACAGTGTTCAGCTAAAGCTACAAGTTAGTGTAGTGCACAGTGTTCAGCTAAAGCTACAAGTTAGTGTAGTGCGTCCTCCTCACAGTGTTCAGCTAAAGCTACAAGTTAATGTAGTGCGACCTCTGCACAGTGTTCAGCTAAAGCTACAAGTTAGTGTAGTGCGTCCTCCTCACAGTGTTCAGCTAAAGCTACAAGTTAGTGTAGTGCACAGTGTTCAGCTAAAGCTACAAGTTAGTGTAGTGCGTCCTCCTCACAGTGTTCAGCTAAAGCTACAAGTTAGTGTAGTGCGTCCTCCTCACAGTGTTCAGCTAAAGCTACAAGTTAGTGTAGTGCGTCCTCCTCACAGTGTTCAGCTAAAGCTACAAGTTAGTGTAGTGCGTCCTCCTCACAGTGTTCAGCTAAAGCTACAAGTTAGTGTAGTGCGACCTCTGCACAGTGTTCAGCTAAAGCTACAAGTTACTGTAGTGCGCCCTCTGAACAGTGTTCAGCTAAAGCTACAAGTTAGTCTAGTGCACAGTGTTCAGCTAAAGCTACAAGTTAGTATAGTGCGTCCTCCTCACAGTGTTCAGCTAAAGTTACAAGTTAGTGTAGTGCGTCCTCCTCACAGTGTTCAGCTAAAGCTACAAGTTAGTGTAGTGCAACCTCTACACAGTTTTCAGCTAAAGCTACAAGTTAGTGTAGTGCACAGTGTTCAGCTAAAGCTACAAGTTAGTGTAGTGCGTCCTCCTCACAGTGTTCAGCTAAACCTACAAGTTATTGTAGTGTGACCTCTGCACAGTGTTCAGTTAAAGCTACAAGTTAGTGTAGTGCGTCCTCCTCACAGTGTTCAGCTAAAGCTACAAGTTAGTGTAGTGCGACCTCTGCACAGTGTTCAGCTAAAGCTACAAGTTAGTGTAGTGCGTCCTCTGAACAGTGTTCAGCTAAAGCTACAAGTTAGTGTAGTGCACAGTGTTCAGCTAAAGTTACAAGTTAGTGTAGTGCATCCTCCTCACAGTGTTCAGCTAAAGCTACAAGTTAGTGTAGTGCACAGTGTTCAGCTAAAGTTACATGTTAGTGTAGTGCGTCCTCCTAACAGTGTTCAGCTAAAGTTACAAATTAGTGTAGTGCGTCCTCTGAACAGTGTTCAGCTAAAGCTACAAGTTAGTGTAGTGTGACCTCTGCACAGTGTTCAGCTAAAGCTACAAGTTAGTGTAGTGCGTCCTCTGAACAGTGTTCAGCTAAAGCTCTAAGTTAGCGACCTCTGTAGTGCGACCTTAGTGTTCAGCTAAAGCTACCTGTAGAAGGTTGGTGGTGTTTTCCTGATCCTATCACTACCGCAGGCAGCTACATTATTTACACGTTAGTGTAGGACGTCCTCTGCACAGTGTTCAGCTAAAGCTACCTGTAGAAGGTTGGTGGTGTTTTCCTGATCCTATCACTACCACATGCAGCTACATTTTAACGTTAGTGTAGTGCGTCCTCTTCACAGTGTTCAGCTAAAGCTACCCATAGAAGGTTGGTGGTGTTTTCCTGATCCTATCACTACCGCAGGCAGCTACATTATTTTAACGTTAGTGTAGTGCGTAGTCTGCACAGTGTTCAGCTAAAATTATCTGTAGAAGTTTGGTGGTGTTTTCCTGATCCTATCACTACCGCAGGCAGCTACATTATTTACACGTTAGTGTAGTGCGACCTCTGCACAGTGTTCAGCTAAACCTACCTGTAGAAGTTTGGCGTTGTTTTCCTGATCCCATCACTCTTGCAGGCAGCTACATTATTTTACCGTTAGTGTAGTGCGTCCTCTGCACAGTGTTCAGCTAAAGCTATCTGTATAAGGAAGGTTGGTGGTGTTTTCCTGATCCCATCACTACCGCAGGCAGCTACATGTTTTACACGTTAGTGTAGTGCGTCCTCTGCACAGTGTTCAGCTAAAGCTATCTGTAGAAGGTTGGTGGTGTTTTCCTGATCCTATCACTACCGCAGGCAGCTACATTATTTACACGTTAGTGTAGTGCGTCCTCTGCACAGTGTTCAGCTAAAGCTACCTGTAGAAGGTTGGTGGTGTTTTCCTAATCCTATCACTACCGCAGGCAGCTACATTATTTTAACGTTGGTGTGGTGCGTCCTCTGCACAGTGGTCAGCTAAAGCTACAAGTTAGTCTAGTGCGACCTCTGCACAGTGTTCATCTAAAGCTACCTGTAGAAGATTGGTGGTGTTCTCATACTACAGGCAGGCAGTTGATTTTGCTAGCTGCAGTATCAGTATATACATATATATACATATATATATATATATATATATATATATATATATATATATATATATATATATATATACACATATACATACATACATACATACATACATATATACACATATATATATATATTTATTTATATATCCTAGCTTAGTGTAGCTACATCTCACTGCAGGCCATTAGTATGTCTGGAAGGCCAACAAGGAGAGGCAGACAGTCACAAGCCAATAAAAGAGGGCAAACAGGCTCTGTGTCTAGAGGCAACAGTGCTGGTCTTGGAGACAGTGCATCCTCATCAGCACGTGGCCATGGGACACGCTTGGCCTTTTTTTTTTCGGCAGCTGGCCTTGTTGAGCCACAACATGCGGAAGACTTGGTCGAGTGGATGACCAAGCCGTCCTCATCCTCCTCATCCTCTCTCACCCATGCTCAGGGTACTTTGTCTGGCAAAGCAGCTGCCAACGCGGCCTCTTCCCTCGGCTCAATGGCATCAGTGACTCCTTCCCTAGCCCCACCATGTCCTCTTGAGGAGTCCCTCGAACTGTTTGACCACAGTGTTGGGTACATGCCCAAGGAGTATGCCCAGTGTTTAGAAGGCTCTGATGATGATACTGAGCTAGATGAAGGTAGTAATGTGAGCACGGACAGAGGGGGTGCCCAAGAAGGACAGCAATCTGGCAGTCATGCTCCCCCTGCTGCAGCATACTGCCAGGTTTGCTCCAGTGATGAGGAGGGAGGGGATGATGAGGTCACTGATTCAACGTGGGTGCCTGATATTAGAGGGGAGGAGGAGGAGGCACATCACCAACGAGGCAGGGTGCCCTCCAGGGGCCAGCCTAAGGGCAGCACACTGACTGCATCACACCGCAAAGCTCCGCATGTGCAGGGCGCTGCTATCTCTGCGCATTATTCCAAAAGTTCTTTGGTGTGGGCCTTTTTTGAGAAGAGTGAATCAGATTGCACCGCTGCTATTTACAACATATGTCTCAAGCGTATCTCGCGTGGCCAAAACATCTCCCACTTGGGCACCACATGCTTGACCAGACATATGTTGACTTGCCATGCAGATCATTGGCAAGTGTATTTAAAAGACCCACACCAAAGAGCAAAGAGGACCTCTCCTTGCTCCTCATCAGCTGAGATCTCCAACCCCACTAGACCTTCAGTCCTCTCTGAGACCTGCACTGAGAGGAATGAAGGTGTAGAATTAGGTGTGTCACAGCCAAGTACTTGTGGGCAATCTGCTTTCAGTACACCAACATCAGATTGTACCAGGCTAATTTCCCTGCCCCAGCTGCTGCACCACCCAGCCATCCACCTGCCCAGCGGTTGAATGCTAGCTTGGCAAAATTGCTAGCACTTCAACTGCTACCTTTTCAGTTGGTAGACTCTGCCCCCTTCCATGAGTTTGTGGAATGTGCGGTTCTTCAGTGGCAGGTACACAACGCCAATTTTTCTCACGGAAGGCGATTCTGGCTCTCTACCAGCATGTGGAAGGCAATGTCCATGCCTCGCTGGACAGGGCGGTCAGTGGTAAGGTGCATATTACCGCTGACTCATGGCCCAGCAGGCATGGACAGGGACGTTACCTAAGTTTCACGGTGCATTGGGTGACTCTGCTGGCAGCTGGGAAGGATGCAGGACAAAGTGCAGTAGTGTTGGAGGTTGTTCCACCACCACACCTCCAAAATGCCACTACTAATGATTCTGACACACCTCTCTCCTCCACCCCCTCCTCTTCTTCTTCCTCCATGGCCTCTTCCTGTACTTTGTTCTCGGAAACCAGCGGTGCTCCTTAGGCATTCAAGGGGCTACTCAATATGCAGACCAAAAGATGCCATGCGGTGCTTGAGCTAGTGTGCTTGGGGGACAGGAGCCACACTGGGGCAGAGGTTCTGTCAGCTCTGCAGGGGCAGGTTCAGAGGTGGTTGACGCCACGCCAACTTAAGGCAGAAATGGTGGTTTGCGACAATGGCACCAACCTCCTCTCCGCTTTCCGACAGGGACAAATGACCCATGTGCCCTGTTTGGCTCACGTCCTTAACTTGGTGGTGCAGCGGTTCTTGGGCATGTACCCGGGCTTACAGGATGTCCTGAGGTAGGCCAGGAAAGTCTGTGTGTATTACCGCTGGTCATATATTGCCAGTGCTCAGCTGGCTGACCTCCAAAAGGAATTTAACCTGCCCAAGAACTGCCTAATCTGTGACATGCCCACCAGATGGAACTCAGCGTTGGCCGTGCTGCAGCGGCTGCACACGCAGCAGAGGGCCATCAATGAGTACCTGTGCGACTATGGCACCAGGACAGGGTCAGGGGAGCTTGTTTTTTTTTCCCCATGCCAGTGGGCCATGATTAGGGATGCATGCACTGTCCTGTCACCATTTGAGTAGGCCACTAGGATGGTGAGCAGTGACAGTGCATGCACCAGTGACACTGTCCCCCTTGTCCACCTGTTGGAGCACACGCTGCATGGAATAATGGACAGGGCACATGAGGCAGAACAGAGGCAGGAAGAGGAGGACTTCCTTAGCTCTCAAGGCCCCCTTTATCCAGACAGTGTTCCTGCGTGCCCACCGATTACACACAGGCAGAGGACGAGGAGGAGAAGAAGGAGGAGGAGGATTGTGCCAGTATGGAGGTGTAGCCTAGCACTCAGCATCAGCAGCAGTCTTTAAGGGATCATTTACAGTCTCAGGAAACACATGGACTTGTCGTCCTTAGTGACCCAGAGGACTCCAGACCGAATGCCTCAGCAAACCTGCGCTGCATGGCCTCCCTGATCCTGCAAAGCCTGCCGTAGGATCCTCGTATTCGTGGTATCAAGGAGGGGGATCGTTACTGGCTGGCAACCCTCCTTGATCCACGTTACAAGGGTAAGGTTGCAGACCTTATCTTGCCGTCGCAAAGAGAGCAGTGGATGAAATATCTTCGGGAGGCCTTGCAGAAAGGTCTGTGCAACGCATTCCCAGAGACTGGGAGGTTACAAACTCCTGTTTCTGGACAATGTGTTGCTGAGGCTTCGGTCAGTCAAAGAAGGAGCGGTGGAGAAGGTGGCCATCTGACCGATGCGTTCAGACAATTTTTTAGTCCGCAGCCCCAAAGTATGATCGGTTGCAGCAACCATCGCCAGCGTCTGTTTTACATGGTGCAGGAATACCTAGGGGCAAGATCTGACTTGGACACCTTTCCCACCGAAAAATCCTCTGGGTTACTGGGTCTTGAAGATGGATCACTGGCCAGAGCTTGCACAGTATACAATTGAGCTACTGGCCTGTCCTGCATCCAGTGTTCTTTCGGAACGCACATTCAGTGCTGCTGGAGGCTTTGTAACCGATCACAGGGACTCGGTCAATCGACTGACCTTCATAAAAATGAATCAGTCTTGGATCACCACCAGCTACCAAGCACCTGATGCTGATGTAACTGAATACATTTTTTTGAAATGTCAGATCCCTTCAAAGACTGCCTATGCTGATGCTGAGTGACTATCCTGTTATCATGAGTAATTATCCTCTTCCTCCTCAATGATCATGATGATAGCTTGTAAGAACATTTTTGGTTCTGGGCGCCGCCAGTCCCGCCACCAGTGCCTAAGGCCCAATTTTTCAGCCTCTGTTTAACAGGGGCATGTAATTACAATTTTTCATGCAATTCTTTACAGCAGGGCTAGTTGCTGCGCTCCAACTAGAGTATCTGTGAGGGGTTGCAGTGTTGTGGCACCAACACCAGTGCCTAAGGCCCAATTTTTCAGCCTCTGTTTAACAGGGGCGTGTAATTATAATTTTTGATGCAATTCTTTGCAGCAGGGCTAGTTCCTGCGCTCCAACTAGAGTATCTGTGAGGGGTTCCAGTGTTGTGGCACCAGCACCAGTGCCTAAGGCCCAATTTTTCAGCAGGGCCCTTTTCTGCGCCCACCAAGAGTATCTGTGAGGACTTACAGTGTTGTGGCACCAGCACCACCACCACCACCACCACCAAAGGCCCAATTTTTCTGCCCCTGTTCAACAGGGGCATGTAATTACAATTCTTGATCTAATATTTCACAGCAGGACCCTGTGAGGGCTTACAGTGTTGTGGCCACAACAACACCTAAGGCCCAAATTTCTGCTGAGTATATAGGGCAGGCCCCTACTTTCAAACATCCAACTTACAAACGACTCCAACTTGCAAATGGAAGGAGACAACAGGAAGTGAGATGAAATCTGCCCCTAGGAAGGGAAATTCTCTCCTGTAAGAGTTAATATGGGAAAAACTTTTCTCCTTTCCCCTGATGCTTTATCACCAATCCTTGTTTCACAAAAAAACCCAAATTTTCAAAAAACATTTGTCATTGGGACAAAAAGTGAGGTGAAATCTTATGAAGAGGAGCACAGACAGCAAAACAAATGTCACAGGGGTGATAACCCTTCCCTAGGTTTTCCAAAAAAGCTTAAAATTGATTTTTTGGCTGGAGCTAAACACGTTAAAAATGTACCAGTTCAAAATTACAAACAGATTCTACTTAACAACAAACCTACAGTCCCTGTCTTGTTTGCACCACCTGTATACTGCTGTTCAGAGTATATAGGGCCTGGGGGCTCCACACCTTTCCTTTTTTAATGTGGGTGCGGGGTTCCCCTTAATATCCATACAAGACCCAAAGGGTTTGGTAATGGACTTGGGGGTACCCATGCCGTTTGTCTTACTGATTTTCATCCATATTGCCAGGTTCCGACATTACATTAAAGCCGCAAGCAGTTTTAAATGACTTTTTTTTTAAAAATTACATTTTGTGCAGGGACTGTTCTAAGCACAGGAAACATGCACCACTTTACAGGCATACGATAGACATCCCCCTGGTACGATATTTAAAGGAATATTTCACTTTTTTTTTTTTTTTTACTTTAAGCATCATTAAAATCACTGCTCCCGAAAAAACGGCCGTTTTTAAAACTTTTTTTTTGCATTGATACATGTCCCCTGGGGCAGGACCCAGGTCCCCAAACCCTTTTTAGGACAATACCATGCAAATTAGCCTTTAAAATTAGCACTTTTGATTTCGTATGTTCGAGTTCCATAGACGTCAATGGGGTTCTAACGTTTGTGCGAATTTTCAGTCCGTTCGCAGGTTCTGCTGCGAACCGAACCGGGGGGTGTTCGGCTCATCCCTACTCCTCACTACCTATCACTGTTTCGAAGGCCATAAAATGCCAAGATAGCACGAAACCCCCCAAATGACCCCATTTTGGAAAGTAGACACCCTTTGAACCCTTTGAACTGTCCTGGCATTTTATGCACAACATTTAGAAGCTTATGTCACACATCACCCACTCTTCTAATCACTTGAAGACAAAGCCCTTTCTGACACTTTTTGTTTACTTGAAAAAATTATTTTTTTGCCAGAAAATTACTTTGAACCCCCAAACATTATATATATATATATATATATATATATATATTTTTAAAGCAAATGCCCTACAGATTAAAATGGTGGGAGTTTCATTTTTTTTTTTTCACACAGTATTTGCGCAGTGATTTTTCAAACGCATTTTTTTGGGAAAAAACACACTTTTTCAAATTTTAATGCACTAAAACACACTATATTGCCCACATGTTTGATGAAATAAAAAAGGATGATCTTAGGCTGAGTACATGGATACCAAACACGACTTTAAAAGCCTTTACAGGTTACCACTTTAGATTTACAGAGGAGGTCTACTGCTAAAATTACTCTCGATTGACCTTCGTGGTGATACCTCACATGCATGGTGCAATTACTGTTTACATTTGATGCCAGACCGACGCTTGCGTTCACCTTTGCGTGAGAGCGGGGGGCAAGGGGGCTTTTTTTTCTTTTTTCTTTTTTTGCTTTTTTATCTTATTTTTAAACTGTTCCTTTCATTTTTTAATCATTTTTATTGTTATCTCAGGGAATGTATATATCCCCTATGATAGCAATAGGTAGTGACAGGTACTCTTTTTTGAAAAAATTGGGGTCTATTAGACCCTAGATCTCTCCTCTGCCCTCAAAGAATCTGACCACACCAAGATCGGTGTGATAAAATGCTTTCCCAATTTCCCAATGGCGCTGTTTACATCCGGCGAAATCTAAATCATAAAATGCTCGTAGCTTCCGGTTTCTGAGGCCATAGAGATGTTTGGAGCCATTCTGGTCAGCTGGCCGGCTGCATTCTCAGGTTCCCTGTTGGGACAGGAGAGCCAGAGAAAAACATGGAAGATGGTGGGGGGGCATTCCCTCCCACTGCTTGTAAAAGCAGTCTAGAGGCTAATTAGCTGCTAGGATTTCTTTTACATGAAAGCCGACCGCTGGCTGAAAAGAATGATACCAAGATGATACCTAAACCTGCAGGCATCATTCTGGTATAACCACTCAAAGTCCAGCAACATACCAGTACGTTGCTGGTCCTTGTTGGGCATATACAGTGGCTTGCGAAAGTATTCGGCCCCCTTGAACTTTTCAACCTGTTGCCACATTTCAGGCTTCAAACATAAAGATATAAAATTAAAATTTTTTGGGAAGAATCACCAACAAGTGGGACACAATTGTGAAGTGGAACGAAATCTATTGGATATTTTAAACTTTTTTAGCAATTAAAAAACTGAAAAGTGGTGCGTGCAAAATTATTCGGCCCCTTTACTTTCAGTGCAGAAAACTCACTCCAGAAGTTCAGCAAGGATCTCTGAATGATCCAATGTTGTCCTAAATGACTGATGGAGATAAATAGAATCCACCTGTGTGTAATCAAGTCTCTGTATAAATGCACCTGCTCTGTGATAGTCTCAGGGTTCTGTTGAAAGCGCAGAGAGCATCATGAAGACCAAGGAACACACCAGGCAGGTCCGTAATACTGTTGTGGAGAAGTTTAAAGCCGGATTTGGATACAAAAAGATTTCCCAAGCTTTAAACATCCCAAGGAGCAATGTGCAAGCGATCATTTTGAAATGGAAGGAGTATCAGACCACTGCAAATCTACCAAGACCTGGCTGTCCCTCTAAACTTTCAGCTCATACAAGGAGAAGACTGATCAGAGATGCAGCCAAGAGGCCCATGATCACTCTGGATGAACTGCAGAGAACTACAGCTGAGGTGGGAGAGTCTGTCAACAATCAGTCGTACACTGCACAAATCTGGCCTTTATGGAAGAGTGGCAAGAAGAAAGCCATTTCTCAAAGATATCCATAAAAAGTCTCGTCTAAAGTTTGCCACAAGCCACCTGGGAGACACACCAAACATGTGGAAGAAGGTGCTCTGGTCCGATGAAACCAAATCGAAATTGAACTTTTTGGCCACAATGCAAAACGATATGTTTGGCGTAAAAGCAACACAGCTCATCACACTCAACACACCATCCCCACTGTCAAACATGGTGGTGGCAGCATCATGGTTTGGGTCTGCTTTTCTTCAGCAGGGACAGGGAAGATGGTTAAAATTGAGGGGAAGATGAATGCAGCCAAATACAGGACCATTCTGGATGAAAACCTGTTGGAGTCTGCAAAAGACCTGAAACTGGGACGGAGATTTATCTTCCAACAAGACAATGATCCCAAACATACAGCAAAATCTACAAAGGAATGGTTCACAAATAAACGTATCCAGGTGTTAGAATGGCCAGGTCAAAGTCCAGACCTCATTCCAATCGAGAATCTGTGGAAAGAGCTAAAAACTGCTGTTCACAAACGCTCTCCATCCAACCTCACTGAGCTCGAGCTGTTTTGCAAGGAAGAATGGGCAAGAATTTCAGTCTCTCGATGTGCAAAACTGATAGAGACATATTCCAAGTGACTTGCAGCTGTAATCGCAGCAAAAGGTGGCTCTACAAAGTATTAACGCAAGGGGGCCGAATAATTTTGCACGCCCCACTTTTCATTTTTTTATTAGTTAAAAAAGTTTCAAAAGTCCAAAAGATTTCGTTCCACTTCACAATTGTGTCCCACTTGTTGGTGATTCTTCACAAAAAATAAAAAATTTATATCTTTATGTTTAAAGCCTGAAATGTGGCAAAAGGTTGAAAAGTTCAAGGGGGCCGAATACTTTCGCAAGCCACTGTATTGTAAACTTTTTTTCATGCAGACTGTGGGCTGAACGAAAAAAAGAGATTGATCAGTGATTATGCCCACCATTAGAATCCCTCCCTTCATTCACCCACTTCTAATGATGGGCATACATGCACCGTTTATATATGCCGAATCATTGGGGCATCCGCCCCAAAAGGTAGGAGCAAATCGCTCCTCTGCCCCTGCTGCCCCGATGATTCGGCATATATGCTCTTTTTTTAACTGCGGTGGTTATGCATCGTGGGAGCAAACGATTAACAATAAAGCAAAGTAACATTACAGTATAACAGTAATACTTACCATACCTGCAAAGAAAATACAAAAAAAAATAGCAAAAAACAAAACATTTTTTAACGCAACCTGTGACTAAAATATATATATATATGCCGAAGCATGGGGGCATCCACCCGCAAAAGGTAGGAGCAAATCGCTCCTCCGCCCCTGCTGCCCCCATGCTTCGGCATATATGCTCTTTTTTTTAACTGTGGTTGTGAAATCACCTCCGACAGCGCTGGAGTCACGGCTTTATGTATCGTGGGAGCAAACGCTGTTGCTGTCAAGATAAATAAATCCTCACTGTAGCTGAATGGCGTACCTGAAAACAAAAAAATGGTTAATAATAAAACACAGTAAACAGTAAAGTATAAAAAATTGCATACCTATAAAGCAAACATGATAATACATAATAACAATAAAACAAACTGTAACCGGTTCCATGTTCGGGTCTCTCAAAATGCGATGGCATCTTGGGAGACCCTGTGAAAGTGTGCCTAGTCTGTGCAGTGCTGTACCCTATGCTAATACTCAACTAGTGTATGGTAGCGTTCAAAACATTCACCAATGCAAAGACCAGGATTGTCAGGACAGGAGGGACAATAATAGCGGGTGTCACGCTTATATCCGCGCTTGCTGCAGACACTACATCTTTTTTTGGGGGCTCGTTGGGTAGGGGTACTCAGGAGGACATAAAGAAAATGCTGGGGCGTGGCCTGGTGCCGAACAGGAATGGCTGCCTAACTTCCTCGCTCTGTCCCACGGAGGTCCTGCAATCTGTCTAACGGAGCCATTCAACACTGCAGACATGGAGAAACTGACTCCTTTGCCACGAAAGCAGGCTCCCTCACCTCAAGTTGAGTAGACTTATGACGACCTCCCATGGACCAGACATCCTACAAATCTACCTCCGGACACTTTCCACTCCTCCACACAACGGGACAGTGACTATCCTAGTTGACCCATACCGGACGTTACAACCTCCAACAGGGTAAGATAGCTGGACTACTTCTACCTCCTGTAAGTACATTCTACCCCTCGCTAAAAACCCCCACACGACTAACCCTCTTCCATATTTCTCTCAACCCCTTCCCCCCTCCCATATTCCCTCTTCCGCCCCCTTCCCTTCTCTTTACCTGGGTCTCGCCTCCCTGGTCTCCACTGTAGCATTCCCCACCGTAAAGACTAAGAACTCACCAAGGGCATACAATCCTCCACAGACTCCACCTACCCACTTCGGTCACGTTTGTAAAAGGCAGTTCCACCTCGTGCTTACAACAATAAACCGAATCACATCTTTATCCCGAGATCTAACCCCATTTGAATACCTTTGCTCCCAAACTACACCGCAACAACATATGATTTCAAACATTCACTCTATGCTTTATGCCTCGACTTCCCCTAAGGACACCAAAGCATGCCAGGTTTGGGAAAGGGAGCTTCAAATAGACCTAACAGAAGAGAACTGGGAACGCATTTTCACAATAGCGCACAAAGGCTCCCTTAATGTCACGACACAAGAGAATAACTACAAAACCCTATCCCGGTGGTACCGCACACCTGAACTACTAAATAAATTTAACCCAGACACGCCAAACAAATGTTGGAGATGCTCTAAAGAAATAAGGAATATGGTGGTCCTGCCCACCTCTCCAGACTTTCTGGACACAGGTACATGACATCACCTCTCAAGTGACCACATACCTTCTGGATTATACTCCAGCTAGGCTTATTCTCCACCATTCCTCCACTTCAGTCCACTCATACAGGAAATCTTTGGGGTGCATATGATCAATGCAGCTAAACTATGCATCTCAGCCCACTGGGGATCTCCCCTCACCCCAACTATATCTGAATGGCTCACCCGTGTAGGCAGGGTGGCTGAAATGGAGTAACTAATCCACATTCAAGAGATTCACCATCAAAATACTCCCGAACATGGGCCTGTTGGACCCACTTCTGCACCACAGAGAGATATACCTCCATCATGGGGCTGAATCGCCCCGAATCCTCCAATGATTGACTGAGATACCTCAAGTAACTCTTCTTAGAAACATACTTAACCAATAAGACCCGCTGACTTTTCCACAATAACCCTAATGCAGATCCCGGGGGGAGACCCCTTCTGACAGGGATCTCCACACGAAACCCTTCATACCCTTAAAGCTCGGTGGAGACCGGGGAGGGGATACCTCAGGGCACCCCCCTCCCTTCCTCAGGTTTGTCTTCTGCTCTTCCCCTAAACCCCCTTCCCCACTATTTCTTTCCCCCTTCCCACGCCCTTAACCCACCCGCCCAGACGACGATAACCACTTACTTATCCTCATGACTACTCCAGCTCATGTGTATGACTTTCCATTTACTTCTCACAATTAAAAACTGATAAGACTGCCCCCTCATACAAATACACCCTACTGTAAAAAGCCAATACTTCCATATGTACTCAGGAATAAACGAACAGACTTATATCTAATTGCCCACTGCCACTTCTATAACTAGCCCCGTACCCTTGGAACTATAATTAAAGTGGCCCTCCTGCATTTTACAGTTCCAGATCTCAGATAATGGGGTAGACCTCGAGTTCGAGGTTGTTTTGTTCCTCTATCTGTTTGTTTAATGTTCTGATAAACATATTTGACTCGCTATACTTCAGTGAGTAAAGTCATATCATTAATACTCATGTTGTCTAACTACCTATTGTTTGTAAAAACTGTGTAACAACACTTTGTTCACAATAAAAACTTTTATGGAAAAAAAAAAAAAGAAAGAAAATGCCTCTCATGCAGCCGGCTTACTGCATTTGGTTTGGGAAGGTTAGGTGGAGCACTGTCTGGAAACAGAAGGGCTCTGACGATCTCTTCCTGGAATTTGAGGAAGGATCCAGTCCGTCCTGAAGCTCTGTATAGCACATGAGCGTTCAGCAAAGCCATTTGAAATAAGTATACAGACACTTTTTTATACCAGCGTCTGGCCTTACGGGCAACTAGGTACGGCTCCAACAACTGGTCATTGAGGTCCACTCCTCCCATATTTTGGTTATATTCATGAACACAGAGGGGTTTCTCCACAACACCAGTCGCCGTAGTAATTTGGACCGTCGTGTCTGCATGAAGGGAGGTAAGAACGAAAACATTCTTATTATCCCTCCACTTCATAGCGAGCAAGTTATTACACTTGAAGCAGGCTCTCTCTCCCAGCCTAAGACAGGAATCTACAAGCCGTTGGGGAAAGTGATTAGGTGATTAGGTTGCACGGTGCCACATGCTCCAAACTGCTGATCAAACAAGTGACTAAAAAGTGGCATGCTCGTGCAATAATTGTCCACATATAAGTGGTACCCCTTTCCGAATAAGGGTGACACCAAGTCCCACACAATCTTGGCAGCGCTTCCTATGTAGTCAGGGCAGTTTGTTGGCTCTACGTGGCTATCTTTTCCCTCGTAAACCATAAAACTACATGTATAGCCTGTGGCCCTCTCACAGAGCTTATACATCTTGACCCCGTATCTGGCAAGGTTGCTGGGAAGGTACTGTTTGAATAACAAGCGGCCAGAAAACTTAATAAGGGACTCATCAATGCAGACAACTTGATGGGGAGTAAACAAGTCTGCAAAACATTGGTTGAAGTGGTTTATGAGGGGCTGAATTTTGTAGAGCCGATCGTATCCAGGGTCTCCACGAGGACGACAGAGTTCATTGTCATAGAAGTGCATGAACCGCAAGATCTGCTTGTATTGTGCCCTGGTCATGGAGGCAGAGAACATGTGACATATGGTGAATTGGGTTAGTGGACCAATATGACCGCAACTCACTCTTTTTAGTTATGCCCATGTTGTGGGAAAGGCCCAGAAAGAGCTTAAATTCGGAAACCGTAATTGGTCTCTAATCTCTGCCAAGGGAGGACTGAGGAATAGTGGCGATGTGTTGACCAGCATACAAATTGCTTTGGTCCACTATAGATCTATAGAGATATTCGATGAAAAACAGCGAATAAAAATCAAGTGACGTAAAATCAACTGTTTCCACCTGAATGCTGGGTTGGCCAGTGAATGGGGGAAGTATGGGTGCTGCAGAAGTGGTGGGTTCCCTATTAGGATTGGTGAATGCAGCAGAAGGGCACTTTGGGCAAAATGGGCCTGTGTTCGTCTTCTTGGTGGCACTACTTGTGCTTGCCACCTCACCAGCTTGAACTGCACTTATGGGACTCGCCACGTCACCACGTGATACTGCAGTGCTGGATTGACTACGACCAGGGTGTACTACACCGCTGGTGCTTGCCAGTTCAACAGAAGGAATAGCGGCACTAGTACTGCTCTGCTCCATATGTGGGACCTGCGGTTCTTGCACATCAATGACAGAAGAAGAAGATTGGGGTCTGGTACGCCTGACCTTGGCAGGGACCACAACTCCATCGTCAGAGCTTTCTGTCATGGAGCCGCTGTCCTCTACAGGATCGTAATCTGAGCCTGAATCTGACAGATGAGTGACTTCCTCTTCACTATCTGTCATGCTCAGAAATGTGTAGGCCTCTTCACTAGTGTACCTTCGATTTGCCATTTCGGGCTCTAAATTTAGTGGTACATTTAGTGGTACATTAGTGAGACTCACAGGTACTACTTGTGCTTGCCACCTCACCAGCTTGAACTGCACTTATGGGACTCGCCACGTCACCACGTGATACTGCAGTGCTGGATTGACTACGACCAGGGTGTACTACACCGCTGGTGCTTGCCAGTTCAACAGAAGGAATAGCGGCACTAGTACTGCTCTGCTCCATATGTGGGACCTGCGGTTCTTGCACATCAATGACAGAAGAAGAAGATTGGGGTCTGGTACGCCTGACCTTGGCAGGGACTACAACTCCATCGTCAGAGCTTTCTGTCATGGAGCCGCTGTCCTCTACAGGATCGTAATCTGAGCCTGAATCTGACAGATGAGTGACTTCCTCTTCACTATCTGTCATGCTCAGAAATGTGTAGGCCTCTTCACTAGTGTACCTTCGATTTGCCATTTCGGGCTCTAAATTTAGTGGTACATTAGTGAGACTCACAGGTAAAAAAGCTCCTGACTGTTAATGACTGTATCAAAACGCTACCAAAAAAACTGTTAGCTATCGCAGGGATCAGGCCTGACTCTGCGAACACTGCAGTTATGCGTGTTTAGTGTTTTGTAAGTGACAGTGATCGATCGATACTGCACTTGGGTGGGCTGGGCTGGACGGAGGGGCTAAACGCAGATGCTAGCAGGTATCTGGGCTGATCCCGCTAACACTGCATTTTTGGGAACCCTAAACTGCTGGGGACGCTAGTATAAATCTGATCGGATCAGATATTGATCCGTTCAGATACTATACCACTAAGGGAGATGTATGGAGTAAAGTGTGGTGCTGCGCTAATCCCAATGAGATAGGCGCATATTGGTTCTGTGCTCGTGAGCATCTTATAGTGCACCAAAATAGGCTTTACAAATGTAAATAAAAAGATAACCTCATATGACACATGTGTCCTTATGTGCTGATAGTGTGTATGGTCAAAAAATCGTAATAAATACACAATAAATAATAATAAATATAACGTGCAAAGTGATTAGTGCTTAAACATCACAGTAGCAGACATACATGTATGGGTGCATATAGCTACGGTAAAAATCGCAGCTGGCTAAAACTATCATCAATCGCCAACTAGCTAAAAACAATATAAATCTACACATACATAAGTGCATATATAGCCAAAGTGCATCCAGTGCAAGTTAAATGTGGCTAAGTGCTTAAAAGTACATAAACATGCATGCAAAACTGCATGCACAATATTATCAGGTGCAGTGCTCCTTGCGGCGAAAACCATCAATCAAAAGTCCATAAAACATGTATTGACTTCCGTGCTAAACATGGGTGCTAGACATGGGTGACAGTGGTGGTCAGTCTTCATGCAACAGTGTGCACATTAGTGGGCAGTGGCCCCTTACCTGAAGGTAATGGGGTAATCGCGTTTAGCCAATCAGAGGCATGGCAGCTTTTGTAGAGACACTGGGTATACTCTGTAATGGAGGATGGTGGAAATATGGTCCTATCCTGATCGCTTCTATTGTAGGGGCGTCTGGTCCTTCCAAGTAGTGTCCCGGGGTCACCCAGATAGATTAAGAAAGGAAGCCCACAATAGTGTAATATTGCATGGAAGCGTATCACTTTTATTACAACTTAAAATACAGTACTCACATTAAACATTGAAAACCGGGTGGAGATCCGACGAGCGGCAAGCTCGTAATGCAAATAACAGTCAGAGAGTGCCTGTGCATGACGTCACGGTCACGTGACTTCTTCAGTGACCGTGACGTCATGCATAGGGACGGGACAGGCACTCTCTGACTGTTATTTGCATTACGAGCTCGCCGCTCGTCGGATCTCCACCCGGTTTTCAATGTTTAATGTGAGTACTGTATTTTAAGTTGTAATAAAAGTGATACGCTTCCATGCAATATTACACTATTGTGGGCTTGGAAGGACCAGACGCCCCTACAATAGAAGCGATCAGGATAGGACCATATTTCCACCATCCTCCATTACAGAGTATACCCAGTGTCTCTACAAAAGCTGCCATGCCTCTGATTGGCTAAACGCGATTACCCCATTACCTTCAGGTAAGGGGCCACTGCCCACTAATGTGCACACTGTTGCATGAAGACTGACCACCACTGTCACCCATGTCTAGCACCCATGTTTAGCACGGAAGTCAATACATGTTTTATGGACTTTTGATTGATGGTTTTCGCCGCAAGGAGCACTGCACCTGATAATATTGTGCACGCAGTTTTGCATGCATGTTTATGTACTTTTAAGCACTTAGCCACATTTAACTTGCACTGGATGCACTTTGGCTATATATGCACTTATGTATGTGTAGATTTATATTGTTTTTAGCTAGTTGGCGATTGATGATAGTTTTAGCCAGCTGCGATTTTTACCGTAGCTATATGCACCCATACATGTATGTCTGCTACTGTGATGTTTAAGCACTAATCACTTTGCACGTTATATTTATTATTATTTATTGTGTATTTATTACGATTTTTTGACCATACACACTATCAGCACATAAGGACACATGTGTCATATGAGGTTATCTTTTTATTTACATTTGTAAAGCCTATTTTGGTGCACTATAAGACGCTCACGGGCACAGAACCAATATGCGCCTATCTCATTGGGATTAGCGCAGCACCACACTTTACTCCATTTTGTTTTAACTGGGGACAGGCTGTACCCCATTCGGTGTATGCTGCTTTTCCTTGTGTTTATTGAGATTGGGTGTCCCTCCTCCTCTCTCCCCAACCCCGTTCATGATAGCGCAGGAATACCCCACAATTATCTAAGGGAGATGTATACTGCATGCGTGGGTGTTAGCGGTACTGGCACTAACCTGACGCTGCCTGGGGCGACACAGACCCTATCTGACCCTAAAACTTAACTTATATCACCGCCGGGCGATCAGGGGGTTAAACCTTTATTAGGTAATAAACGGCGGGTGCCCTGAAACTATAAAAAACATACTAACTAACCAGCGTCACCCGTAACAGTTATATGGTGATCACTGGTGAAAGGGTTAACTAGGGGGCAATCAGGGGGTTAAAACCTTTACTAGGTAGTATATGGGGGTCCCTGACGCTATAAAACGCTGACGGCAAACCTAAATACTTACCTCCCTAACTAGCGTCACCTGTGACACTAATACAGCGATCAGAAAAATGATCGCTTAGTGACACTGGTGACGGGGGGTGATCAATGGGTTAAAACTTTATTAGGGGGGTTTAGGGGGGTACCCTAGACCTAAAGGGGCCTAACACTAACTGCCCTACCACTTATAACTGTCACAAAATAATACCAATGCAATAATCAGAAAAAAAAAAAAACTGCTATTGGTGTCACTGTGACAGAGGGTGCAGAGTGGTGATCGGGGGTGATCGGGGGTGATCGGGGGGTTACTGGGGGGTGAAATGTGTACCTAGAGTGTTCTACTGTTAGTGTAGTGTTGGTGCACTTACTTGGATGTCTTCTCTCCTCGGCGCTGGAACAAAAAGACCGACTCGAGGAGAGATGACATCACTTCCTCTGCCGCTGTTTACATTACAGAGGTAGAGGAAGATTGTCATTCGATGGAAGCAATTGCGAGGGGGTGGCCACAAATGGGTGGCCTCCCCCTCAGCATGGATCGCTCCCCTAATGATGCTGACCGCCTCTGGCAGCGGGGGGGGCGCCAGCAGGAGGCAAATCACGTACCAGATACATGATTTTGCCTGCCCGTGCCATTCTGCCACAGTATATCTGCGTTAGGCCGTCGGCAAGTGGTTAAAGAGAGTCTTTGCTTTGCCCAAGCAGAATTACATAACAGGTTTCTTATAGTACTTTCCTAATGCAAGACCTGTACTGTATATAGACTACAACCAACTTCACAATCTAAGTATACACATCATAGAAAAAAAAAATGTTTAAAAAAAAAAATGAAAGTTGAATTTCAGCTTCCCCCTAACACACTTTAAATATGTCCCCACTCCCCTTCTAACACCTACATTAACTAACCTGTGTAAGAACAATGTATACACTTACCTATTTTCAGATTACTCTGATCTGATGATTCAGCTCCCCTGTGTCAACCAGTGCAGTCTCAGGGGAGAGGAGGGAGCGCCACAAACAGATGGGCCATTAAAACCGATGGGTGATGTCACCACTGCATGCTTTACTAGCCTTACCGCTGACTAACACAGGGCAGATCATGTGACCAGACTGGAGTGTGGTGAAAATAGGTAAGTATAAACATTTTTCTTAGACAGGTTAGTAAGCCTAATTTTTAGAATAGAGGAGGGGCAGTTTTAAGGCTGGAATTCAAATTGAAATTGAATAAAAAATATTAAAAAAACCATGTCCCCAAGAGACAGATTATTTATGTGTACACAACAATTTAAAATATCATGGAAATATTCTAAAAATGTTAGGATTTCTATGAGTCCCATGTTCATGGACACTGACATATATTCATATTACTTTTGTAACATCAACATTAGTAACACTGCAGAAATGTCATACTGTATAAGTTTTCCTTGCTTAACCACTTGGCCCATAGCCGAATGACGGCTGCAGGGCGGTTGCTTAACTCTGGCAGGGCATACTATGATGTCCTCCCAGAATTCCCCTCTCGCGCGCCCCCTGGGGCGCGCACCCGAACACGTCCATGTCCGACGGGTCCAGAGGACCCGGCGCATCAGGGATCCTGGCTGATCGCGGCCATTTACCATGTGATCACTCTGTCAAATGACGGAGCGATCACATGTAAACAAACCAGCGTCATCTCATGACGCCGGTTCCTCTCCTCCCCTCTGTGTACCAATCGGTACACTGTGAGCAGAGAGGGGGATGGATGGCAGTAGCGCTGTGGGCTGGATCTGTAGTGCCCACAGCGCTGCTCAGTGACATCCATCCATCCATCCATGCTCAGCCATCCCTAATGCTCTGCAATGCCCTGCAATACTCTGCAATACCCCCACAATACTGTGCAATACTCTACAATGCCCCGCAATACTGTGCAATACTCTGCAATGTCCCACAATACTCTGCAAAACTCTGCAATACCCCACAATACTGTGCAATACTCTGCAATACCCTGCAATACTCTGCAATACCCCACAATACTCTGCAATACCCCGCAATACCCTGAAATACCCCACAATACTGTGCAATACTCTGCAATGCCCCACAATACTCTGCAAAATTCTTCAATACCCCACAATACTCTGCAATACTCTGCAATACCCCACAATACTCTGCAATACCCCACAATACTCTGCAATACCCGCAATACTCTGCAATACCCCACAATACTGTGCAATACCCCGCAATACTGTGCAACACTCTGAAATACCCCACAATACTGTGCAATACTGTGCAATACCCCGCAATACTGTGCAATACTCTGCAATACCCCGCAATACCCCACAATACCCCACAATACTCTGCAACACCCCACAATACTCTGCAATACCCTGCAATACTGTGCAATACTGTGCAATACTCTGCAATACCCCACAATACTGTGGAATACCCTGCAATACCCCGCAATACTCTGCAATACCCCGCAATACCCTGCAATACCCCGCAATACTCTGCAATACCCCGCAGTACTCTGCAATACCCCACAGTACTCTGCAATACCCCACAGTACTCTGCAATACCCCGCAATACCCTGCAATACTCTGCAATACCCCGCAGTACTCTGCAATACCCCGCAATACTCTGCCATACCCAGCCATACTCTGCAATACTCAGTGATACCCAGCCATACCCAGTCATACTCGGCGATACCCTGCAATACCCTGCCATACTCAGCCATACCCAGCCATGCTCAGCCATACTCTGCAATACCCCGTCAAACTCTGCAATACCCCACAATACTCTGCAATACCCCGCAATACTCTACCATCCCCTGCCATACCCTGCCATACCCAGCCATACCCTGCCATACTCTGCAATACTCGGTGATACCCAGCCATACTTTGCCATACCCAGACATGCTCGGCCATACCCTGCCATGCTCAGACATACCCAGCCATACTCTGCCATACCCAGCCATGCTCGACCATACCCTGCCATGCTCGGCTATGCTCGGCCATACTCAGCTGTACTCGGCCTCTGTATGTGGCCAGGCTGTGGAAGTCTCACACATGTGGTATCACCGTACTCAGGAGGAGGAGGAGAATCTATTTTTGGGTGTCATTTTTGGTATGTACATGCTATGTGTTAGAAATATTGTATAAATGGACAACTTTGTGTTAAAAAAAAATGCGTTTTAAAGACTTCCTGCCCGCCGGCTGTCATACGACGTCCTTGATATTGTGCGGGGATATCTGAATGATGCCTGCAGCTACAGGCATCATTCAGATATTAACTTTTTTAGCCAGCGATTCCCTACACCATAAGAATGATCATAGCAGCTGTTCCACTGCTTGATCGTTCTTACGGGAGGCGAGAGGGGATGTCCCCACTCCCGCCGCCCTCCGGTGCTTCTACCGACTCACCGCTACGATCGAAGCCAGGATCTTTTTTTTTTTTATTGCAGGCTTCCCAGCCTAGAGGTGAGATGTGGGGTCTTATTGACCCCCATATCTCACTGTAAAGAGGACCTGTCATGCCATATTCCTATTACAAAGGATGTTTACATTCCTTGTGATAGAAATAAAAGTGGTCAAAAATTATTTTTTTTTGGAAAAAAGCATCAAACTAAAATAAATAAAGTAAAATGAACAATAACATTTTTTTTTTAAAGCGTCCCTGTCCCTGTGTGCTCGCATGCAGAAGCGAACGCATATGTAAGTCCCGCCCACATATGAAAATGGTGTTCAAACCACACATGTGAGGTATCGCTGAGATCGGTAGAGTGAGAGCAATAATTTTGGCCCTAGACCTCCTCTGTAACTCAAAACATGTAACCAGTAAAAAATTTTAAAGCGTCACCTATGGGGATTTTTGAGTAGCGAAGTTTGGCGCCATTCCACAAGCGCGTGCAATTTTGAAAGGTGACATGTTGGGTATCTATTTACTCGGCATAACTTCATCTTTCACACTATGCAAAAACATTGGGCTAACTTTACTGTTTTGTTTTTTTTTTTTCAAAAAAAAACGCGGTCAAAAAAGTGCTGCGCAAATACCGTGCGAGATAAAAAGTTGCAATGACCACCTTTGTATTCTCTAGGGTCTTTGCTAAAAAACATATATAATGTTTTGGGGTTCTATGTAATTTTCTAGCAAATGAATGATGATTTTTACATGTAGGAGAGAAATGTCAGAATTGGCCTGGGCACTCCAGAATGCCTGAAGGTGCTCCCTGCATGTTGGGCCTCTGTATGTGGCAACGCTGTGTAAAAGTCTCACATATGTGGTATCACCATACTCGGGAGTAATAGCAGAATCTGTTTTGGGGTGTAATTTGTGGTATGCATATGCGGTGTGTGAGAAATAACCTGCTAATATGACAATTTTGTGAAAAAAAAAAAGCAAAAAAAAATAACTTGATTAGAATTGTGGGAAAAAATGACAACTTCAAAAAACTCACCATGCATCTTTCAAATACCTTGGAATGTCTTCTTTCCAAAAATAGGTAATTTGGGGGGTATTTGTACATTTCTGGCATGTTAGGGTCTCAAGAATTTAGATAGGCCGTCAGTACTTCAGGTGTGATCAATTTTCAGATATTGGCACCATAACTTTTGGACTCTATAACTTTCACAAAGACCAAATAATATCCACCGATTTGTGTTATTTTTACCAAAGATATGTAGCGGTATAAATTTTGGCCAAAATATATGAAGAAAAATTACTAATTTGCAAAATTTTATAACAGAAATGAAGAAAAATGCATTTTTTTACAGATTTTTCATTTTTTTTCTTTTATAGCGCAAAAAATAAAGAACCCAGCGGTGATTAAATACCACCAAAAGAAAGCTCTATTTGTGTGAAAAAAAGGACACAAATTTCATATAGATACAGTGTTGCATGACTGAGTAATTGTCATTCAAAATGTGAGAGCACCAAAAGCTGAAAATTGGTCTGGTTATTAACCACTTAAGGACCGCCTCACGCCGATATACGTCGGCAAGGCGGCACGGGCAGGCAGAATCACGTACATATACGTGATCTGCCTTCCGCGGGTGGGGGGTCCGATCGGACCCCCCCAGTGCCCGAGGCGGTCCTATTTTGTCCCGCCGTGATCGGAGGTGAGGGGGAGGCCATCCATTCGTGGCCCCCCTCGCGATCGCCGCCGGCCAATCAGAACATTCCTTTGCTGCTGTATGCTAAAGAGCAGCAAAGGAAATGATGTCATCTCTCCTCTTTTCCGTTCCGGTGCCGAGGAGAGAAGACATCAATGTGAGTGCACAAACACACACACACACAGTAGAACATGTCAGGCACACAAAACACCCCCTCCCCCCGTTTGCCCCCCGATCACCCCTCCCCCCTGTCACACTGACACCAAGCAGTTTTTTTTTTTTCTGATTACTGCATGGTGTCAGTTTGTGACAGTTACTGTGTTAGGGCAGTTAGGGTTAGCCCCCTTTAGGTCTAGGGTACCCCCCTAACCCCCCTAATAAAGTTTTAACCCCTTGATCACCCCCTGTCGCCAGTGTTGCTAAGCGATCATTTTTCTGATCACTGTATTAGTGTCGCTGGTGACGCTAGTTAGGGACGTAAATATTTAGGTTCGCCGTCAGCGTTTTATATCTTATTTTTATTATCTATACTAGCGTCCCCAGCAGTTTAGGGTTCCCAAAAACGCAGTGTTAGCGGGATCAGCCCAGATACCTGATAGCACCTGCGTTTTGCCCCTCCGCCCGGCCCAGCCAAGTGCAGTATCGATCGATCACTGTCACTTACAAAACACTAAACGCATAACTGCAGCGTTCGCAGAGTCAGGCCTGATCCCTGCGATCGCTAACAGTGGATATAGTATCTGTACAGATCAATATCTGATCCGATCAGATCTATACTAGCGTCCCCAGCAGTTTAGGGTTCCCAAAAACGCAGTGTTAGCGGAATCAGCCCAGATACCTGTTAGCACCTGCATTTGCCCCTCCGCCCGGCCCAGCCCAGCCCACCCAAGTGCAGTATCGATCGATCACTGACACTTACAAAACACTAAATGCATAACTGCAGCATTCGCAGAGTCAGGCCTGATCCCTGCGATCGCTAACAGTTTTTTTGGTAGTATTTTGGTGAACTGGCAAGCACCAGCCCCAAGCAGCGTCAGATTAGCGCCAGTACCGCTAACACCCACGTACGCACCGTACACCACCCTTAGTGGTATAGTATCTGAACGGATCAATATCTGATCCGATCAGATCCATACTAGCGTCCCCAGCAGTTTAGGGTTCCCAAAAACGCAGTGTTAGCGGGATCAGCACAGATACCTGCTAGCACCTGCGTTTTGCCCCTCCGCCCGGTCCAGCCCAGCCCACCCAAGTGCAGTATCGATCGATCACTGTCACTTACAAAAGACTAAACGCATAACTGCAGTGTTCGCAGAGTCAGGCCTGATCCCTGCGATCGCTAACAGTTTTTTTGGTAGCGTTTTGGTGAACTGGCAAGCGCCAGCGGCCTAGTACACCCCGGTCGTAGTCAAACCAGCACTGCAGTAACACTTGGTGACGTGGCGAGTCCCATAAGTGCAGTACAAGCTGGTGAGGTGGCAAGCACAAGTAGAGTCCCGCTGCCACCAAAAAGACAAACACAGGCCCGTCGTGCCCATAATGCCCTTCCTGCTGCATTCGCCAATCCTAATTGGGAACCCACCGCTTCTGCAGCGCCCGTACTTCCCCCATTCACATCCCCAACCAAATGCAGTCGGCTGCATGAGAGGCATTTTCTTTATGTCCTCCCGAGTACCCCTACCCAGCGAACCCCCCCAAAAAAGATGTTGTGTCTGCAGCAAGCGCGGATATAGGCATGACACCCGCTATTATTGTCCCTCCTGCCCTGACAATCCTGGTCTTTGCATTGGTGAATGTTTTGAACGCTACTATGCACTAGTTGAGTATTAGCGTAGGATACAGCATTCCACAGACTAGGCACACTTTCACAGGGTCTCCCAAGATGCCATCGCATTTTGAGAGACCCGAACCTGGAACCGGTTACAGTTATAAAAGTTAGTTACAAAAAAAGTGTAAAAAAAAAATATATATATATATAAAATAAAAAAAATAGTTGTCGTTTTATTGTTCTCTCTCTCTCTATTCTCTCTATTGTTCTGCTCTTTTTTACTGTATTCTATTCTGCAATGTTTTATTGTTATTATGTTTTATCATGTTTGCTTTTCAGGTATGCAATTTTTTATACTTTACCGTTTACTGTGCTTTATTGTTAACCATTTTTTTGTCTTCAGGTACGCCATTCACAACTTTGAGTGGTTATACCAGAATGATGCCTGCAGGTTTAGGTATCTTCTTGGTATCATTCTTTTCAGCCAGCGGTCGGCTTTCATGTAAAAGCAATCCTAGCTGCTAATTAGCCTCTAGACTGCTTTTACAAGCCGTGGGAGGGAATGCCCCCCCCACCGTCTTCCGTGTTTTTAACTGGCTCTCCTGTCTCAACAGGGAACCTGAAAATGCAGCCGGTGATTCAGCCAGCTGACCATAGAGCTGATCAGAGACCAGAGTGGCTCCAAACATCTCTATGGCCTAAGAAACCGGAAGCTACAAGCATTTTATGACTTAGATTTCGCCGGATGTAAATAGCGCCATTGGCAAATTGGGGAAGCATTTTATCACACCGATCTTGGTGTGGTCAGATGCTTTGAGGGCAGAGGAGAGATCTAGGGTCTAATAGACCCCAATTTTTTCAAAAAAGAGTACCTGTCACTACCTATTGCTATCATAGGGGATATTTACATTCCCAGAGATAACAATAAAAATGATTAAAAAAAAAAAAAAAGGGAAAGGAACAGTTTAAAAATAAGATAAAAAAGCAAAAAAATAATAAAGAAAAAAAAAAAAAAGCACCCCTGTCCCCTCTGCTCTCGCGCTAAGGCGAACGCAAGCGGCGGTCTGTCGTTAAACGTAAACAGCAATTGCACCATGCATGTGAGGTATCACCGCGAAGGTTAGATCGAGGGCAGTAATTTTTGCAGTAGACCTCCTCTGTAAATCTAAAGTGGTAACCTGTAAAGGCTTTTAAAGGCTTTTAAAAATGTATTTATTTTGTTGCCACTGCACGTTTGTGCGCAATTGTAAAGCATGTCATGTTTGGTATCCATGTACTCGGCCTAAGATCATCTTTTTTATTTCATCAAACATTTGGGCAATATAGTGTGTTTTAGTGCATTAGAATTTAAAAAAGTGTGTTTTTTCCCCAAAAAATGCGTTTGAAAAATCGCTGCTCAAATACTGTGTGAAAAAAAAAAAAAATTAAACACCCACCATTTTAATCTGTAGGGCATTTGCTTTAAAAAAAATATAATGTTTGGGGGTTCAAAGTAATTTTCTTGCAAAAAAAAATAACTTTTTCATGTAAACAATAAGTGTCAGAAAGGGCTTTGTCTTCAAGTGGTTAGAAGAGTGGGTGATGTGTGACATAAGCTTCTAAATGTTGTGCATAAAATGCCAGGACAGTTCAACCCCCCCCAAATGACCCCATTTTGTAAAGTAGACACCCCAAGCTATTTGCTGAGAGGCATGTCGAGTCCATGGAATATTTTATATTGCGACACAAGTTGCGGGAAAGAGACAATTTTTTTTTTTTTTTGCACAAAATTGTCACTAAATGATATATTGCTCAAACATGCCATGGGAATATGTGAAATTACACCCCAAAATACATTCTGCTGCTTCTCCTGAGTACGGGGTACCACATGTGTGAGACTTTTTGGGAGCCTAGCCGCGTACGGAACCCCGAAAACCAAGCACCGCCTTCAGGCTTTCTAAGGGCGTGAATTTTTGATTTCTCTGTTGACTGCCTATCACAGTTTTGGAGGCCATGGAATGCCCAGGTGGCACAAACCCCCCCCCCAAATGACCCCATTTTGGAAAGTAGACACCCTATTTGCTGAGAGGTATAGTGAGTATTTTGCAGACCTCACTTTTTGTCACAAAGTTTTGAAAATTGAAAAAAGAAAAAAAAAAGTTTTTTCTTGTCTTTCTTCATTTTCAAAAACAAATGAGAGCTTCAAAATACTCACCATGCCTCTCAGAAAATAGCTTGGGGTGTCTACTTTCCAAAATGGGGTCATTTGGGGTGGTTTTGTGCCACCTGGGCATTCCATGGCCTCCGAAACTGTCGGGGTCCCGTGCACGGCTAGGCTCCCAAAAAGTCCCACACATGTGGTATCCCCGTACTCAGGAGAAGTAGCTAAATGTATTTTGGGGTGCAATTCCACATATGCCCATGGCCTGTGTGAGCAATATATCATTTAGTGACAACTTTGTGCAAAAAAAAAAAAAAAAAAGTGTCACTTTCCCGCAACTTGTGTCAAAATATAAAATATTCCATGGCATGGACTCAATATGCCTCTCAGCAAATAGCTTGGGGTGTCTACTTTCCAAAATGGGGTCATTTGGGGGGGTTTGTGCCACCTGGGCATTCCATGGCCTCCGAAACTGTGATAGGCAGTGAAGAGTGAAATCATAAATTTACACCCTTAGAAATCCTGAAGGCGGTGATTGGTTTTCGGGGCCCCGTACGCGGCTAGGCTCCCAAAAAGTCCCACACATGTGGTATCCCCATACTCAGGAGAAGCAGCAGAATGTATTTTGGGGTGCAATTCCACATAGGCCCATGGCCTGTGTGAGCAATATATCATTTAGTGACAACTTTTTGTAAATATTTATTTATTTATTTTTTTTTGTCATTATTCAATCACTTGGGACAAAAAAAATAAATATTCAATGGGTTCAACATGCCTCTCAGCAATTTCCTTGGGGTGTCTACTTTCCAAAATGGGGTCATTTGGGGGGGGTTTGTACTGCCCTGCCATTTTAGCACCTCAAGAAATGACATAGGCAGTCATAAACTAAAAGCTGTGTAAATTACAGAAAATGTACCCTAGTTTGTAGACGCTATAACTTTTGCACAAACCAATAAATATACGCTTATTGACATTTTTTTTACCAAAGACATGTGGCCGAATACATTTTGGCCTAAATGTATGACTAAAATTGAGTTTATTGGATTTTTTTTATAACAAAAATTAGAAAATATCATTTTTTTAAAAATTTTTCGGTCTTTTTCCGTTTATAGCGCAAAAAATAAAAACCGCAGAGGTGATCAAATACCATCAATAGAAAGCTCTATTTGTGGGAAGAAAAGGACGCAAATTTCGTTTGGGTACAGCATTGCATGACCGCACAATTAGCAGTTAAAGCGATGCAGTGCCAAATTGGAAAAAGACCTCTGGTCCTTAGGCAGCATAATGGTCCGGGGCTCAAGTGGTTAATAGCGGACATTTCCTGGAGAAGTCTACTCTGCTGACACCTCTAAACAAGATGTTTTTAATCTATAGGCAGACGGAAAGGATAAGCCTCGATCACTCGTGACAACTCCTCACATAGAGATAGCTCTTCCGTCTATGCAAGAGTGAGTGTGTCGGATTTGAGATGTGTTTTTAAAAAACTCATAACAAAAATATTTTAATAGATCAAAGTTAAAATAGCGATAGCTATAGTGAGCACTCCTAAAGTAATAAAACGATGAATCCATGGCTCAGACTGTAAAAAATGAATTGATATCCAAGAATACTAATCTACAATTAATAATAATTCACAAAAAATTATACACAAAAAAAATAAAAAATAAATAAAAAAATTAATTAAATAAAAAAAATTTTTATTAAATAAAAAATTCTAAAAAATAAAAAATAAAATATAAAAATAGTAATAAAAAAAAAATGATAAAAATAAAAATAGAATTAAAAATACAAGTAAAAAACGGGGGAGAAAAAAAGGGGGGGAGGGGGGGGTCTTCAAATTAAAAAATGTATTAAATCGTCAAATGACTAATTGACCTCAATAGTGCACCTAATGACTCCTTTTAAAATACATTAAAAATAATGTTTAAAAAATAACTGTGATTAAAAACAATGGCCGGCTCCTTATTAAAGATGGCTACAAGGAAAAAAAAAAAAGAAACTAGCCCGACAAGCCTATACCAGAAATAGAGGGAGAGCCACGCTTCAGATCCACAGTAAAAATACATAGATAAAAGACAGATATATCCCAATACTTTATGTACTGCAGATTACAGCTGCATTGAAGACAATATACCACTCCTTCGGAATGGCACCCTATGAAGTCCCTGATCTCATAGGTGTGACCCGTAGTGGTAGCTGTAAACTCTGTCCTCTTTTTTTGAAATTTTTTAGTGCGACGGCAGGCGTAACAGTTCCTGCAAGGGTAAAAACCTTTTCCAGAAAAAAACGTAAACAAATTTTTTGGGGGAGGTTCAACTACGGATTTGACAATAATGTCCCTCAGAGTTGGAGCTCTCTTGTATACGATATTTGGTGTGTCAGGCAGAATATCTTTCAAATCTTTATCACTTTTCAACACATGTCAGTGTCTTTTGATAAGTCTGGCTACCTCTTTATACTGTGCGTTGTAGTCCAATATAAGACATGGTGCCTCAGCCTGCTGTGCTTTCCTCTTTACATTATCCTGCAGCATCAAGGTTCTATCCATTTTATTCACCTGTTGTATTTGATCGCTGATCCATGTACCATCGTAACCCTTTTCAATAAATCTTGCACCTATTAGATCTGCTTGAATTTTGTAATCTTCCTCATATGTGCAATTCCGCTTTATTCTGACCAGTTGCCCTTTGGGGATGTTGTACAACCAAGGTTTATAATGGCAACTGTTAATAGACAGGTAACTGTTAGTATCCACACTCTTAAAGTGTGTTTTGGTGATCAATTTGTCTTTTTGCATCGAGATGTTGAGATCCAAAAAATCCACGGATTTTTCATCTATTTTCCAAACCAGTTTTATGTTCTTCTCATTCTTATTTAATCCTTCCAGAAATTTTTCTAATGTATTCCTATTTCCATTCCAGACGATCACAATGTCATCTATATACCTCCCATATAGGGTTAATTCGGCTGGCATATTCTCATATACGGCTTCTTCTTCCCAAAATGCCATAAAAGCATTAGCTATACTGGGTGCAAACTTTGCTCCCATGGCTATGCCAGTTATTTGTCTGTAATATACTTACTTGGTCATGCCAAAAATAATTATGTTTTAAACAGAAGTCTAGGCATTTAATTAGAAATTTTCTTTGTTTACACTCTAAAGTGCTGTACGTCCTCAAAAGCCATTTTGCCGCTGCGCATGCCTCATGATGCTGCACAATAGTATATAATGAGGACACATCCGCAGTTGCCAGGAAAGTTCTACCTTCCAATACCGATATTGTGTCCAATAATTGGAGCGTATGCTTAGTATCTTTTATGTACGCTTTAGTCTTCTGAACCACCGGTTGAATGAAATAGTCAATATATTCTCCCATTCTGGAAGTCAATGAATCTATGCCGTTCACAATCGGCCTGCCTAGTGGTTCTTCACGATTCTTGTGGATTTTTGGAATGGTGTATATTATTGGTATCCTGCATGATTCTGGTACCAAATACTTAGATTCTTTTTTATTCAGTATACCCTTATTAGTGCCCAAATTGACTATTGACTGTAATAGTTTTTTGAAATCTCTTGTGGGGTTGGTTGGCAACCTGATATATGTTTCTTCATCGTGTAACTGTCTATTCAATTCTCGTAGATATTGCTCCTTCGACTGTATCACCACAGCCCCTCCCTTGTCCGCTGAACGTACCACAATGTCTTGTCTCTCTGTTAATTTTTTGATCCCTTCCTTTATGTGTGTCGGATCATAAATTTGCTTCGGTTTAAGCATTTCCAAGTCTTGTAGGACCAGTTTTTTAAAAACTTCCACATGCTGATTATTTGATACTTGAGGATTAAAAACTGAGTTATTCCGCAATGTGCTGTATAGAGGCAGCCTTTGATCATGTCTGTCTTCCTGTATCAGTTTAGGGGGGTTCCCCATCAGATATTTTTTAATGTTGATCTTCCTAACATATTTTTGAATCCCTACATATGTTTCAAATTTGTTTAAATTGCTCACTGGGGCATGTTTAAGTCCTTTGTCCAATACCGCTAATTCCTGTGCAGTGATCATTTTTCCGCTCAAATTGACTACTCCTTCTCCTACTATTCTCTTTTGCGTTTGGATTCTCTTCCCCGCTCTGCATCCTCTCTTTTTTCTGGGCTGTGTCTTGTTCTGTCTTCCTCCTGTCTTCTTCTGGGGGAGCGGTGAGCTTCCTGGGGATGTCTCCTGGGGGAGTAGTCCCTTTCCTCCCTCTGTGCATTAAAAATCTCATCTAAATTCATCTAGATTAAAAACATCTAGATTAAAAACATCTTGTTTAGAGGTGTCAGCAGAGGTACACTTCTCCAGGAAATGGCCGCTATTAAAAGATCAAGTTCACTACAATAAAATGGCCGCCGTCGGCAAATAGAGCGGACCACAATAAAATGGCCGCTAGCTCATTTCCGGTTTTTGGAAATATAAACAATATCGCCTCAGCCAATCAGCATCCCCTGAAGAAGTCACGTGATGACGTAACGCGTAGGGAGTGGCCGGAGAGACTGAGCGATACCAGGAAGTGATGTAAGAGCGGCGCTCAGACACCTTAGCAACTATTTATGCCTGTTTTTAGAATTTTCATTGTAAGAGTCCATTTTTTATACCTTAAATAAACCTGTGTGCTTTAACAATATTACACTATTGGGGCTTTTTATCTCTCTCTCTCTCTCTCCCACCTGTGTTTGCTGCCGCAAAAGCCCCCCCCCCCCGTTTGCGAAGGATACGAGGTATAGGAGGACGTTTTGGAAGTGCAGTGCTGCCTGGGAGAGTTGGTGGAAGGAGAGGACCCCCTGGTGGTGGAAACAATTATAACGGATGACATTTGATATATGGCTATATGCTGACACTTTGGATTGTTATTTTATTTTTGCTGACACGGAGGATCCCCTAGTGGTGGAAGTTTGAATTACATCATTTAACCTACTCCAAATCACCAATTTATTTAATTCTTGGACATTATATGAAGGTGAGGGTTCTGTGACCACTATTTTGTAGACTTTTTAACCCTTACCTGTGCATCTTATTAGATATTCATCTCCCATCTTTTGATATTATTTGAGCACAAGAACTTTATTTATTTATTTATTTATTTATCTTTGATCATATTGCTAATTTGGTCAAGAGACTGAACAATCATCTGCCCTGGCTTTGTTGGAATATATGAATGTATTCTATTTTTTACACTTTGTACACTAATTTATCATTTAGTAAGCTTTGGACACTTTTATTGAATTTAATATTTAATGATTATTTTTATTAGATTTGCCACACTGTAGCGCGGAATCACCTTTTAACATTATTGTGAGTGGATTGTGATACACTTAGGTTCTGCTGCAGGCAGTTACTCTTTATTTTATTTTATGGTCACACCTTTATGCACTAATTAGCACTTTGAGATTTGACCACATTAATTTAAGTTTTCGCTTAATTTATTTATTCACTTATTTATCATAGTAGCGCAAGGGCTCCACATTTCCATTTTGTACGTTTTTTCACTAAATACACCTTTGCTGCCACTATGGATCTTTTTACATACATGGAAAATAGGAATATTAATTTAGATGAGATTTTTAATGCACAAAATAAAACACGTAACACAGATTTGGAAAGCATGATCAAGAGACTGGGGCATTTGATGGAAAAGAAGGTAAATTTATGGTGGGACACCAATACATTTGAAAGATATCTAAGGGAGAACATAGCCCCTAGACGTCTGAGATGGGAGTTACCACCTAATGATGGGCTAGCTGATAAGGAAGCCTTGGAGGAGTGGTTTGAATTTTTTAATAGTCGAAGTCTAGACTGTGTAAAACTAGTTCTGAAAAGAAAACAAAGGAAAACTCAACTAGTGGAAACTCCGATTAAAGAGATTAAAAATAAGCTAGAACCATATAAAGAATCCGCAGATTTTAAGAAACTGGCCTTATAACTCAATAAGGACTTGATTGCTAAGGATTTGGAAGTACAACAAAGGAAAATGAAGAAATATATACAAGACATTACCGACTATAAAGCCGGTTGGGTATTCAAATGGCAGACTAAAGTAGAACCAACACAATACACCTCAACATTTTCTACGCCAGAAAAGGAAGTGAAAATTCTAGACCCTACGGGCTCATATCCCCCAGATGGGTCAAGATGGGAAAGGAATAATGAACAACAGCAAACATTTAGACCCCATATGATCAACAATGGATGGATCGTGACAATACCCCAAGATCTCAGTATGGTCCACGCGATGGAGCTCAATATATGACACCGAGGCCATACCATGACCAACGTGATACAGGACATTACACACAGACCCTCAAAAGGGGAGGAAAAAGAGGCTTTAAGAAACCCTTTAGAAAACCATATAACAATTGGCACCACAACCAGAGAGATGACAGAAGCTATGTACAACACTATGAATATCCAGCAAGATATGACAGGAGTCCCATACCCACCTACAATCGCTTTGACCCTATAAGGAATCATCATGATGGCTACCGAGAAGATCGAAGCTATTATCACAACCAACGAGAAAGGGACACTCAGAGGCCTTTTTTAGACAGGGAGAAGAGGGACTACTCCCCCAGGAGACATCCCCAGGAAGCTCACCGCTCCCCCAGAAGAAGACAGGAGGAAGACAGAACAAGACACAGCCCAGAAAAAAGAGAGGATGCAGAGCGGGGAAGAGAATCCAAACGCAAAAGAGAATAGTAGGAGAAGGAGTAGTCAATTTGAGCGGAAAAATGATCACTGCACAGGAATTAGCGGTATTGGACAAAGGACTTAAACATGCCCCAGTGAGAAATTTAAACAAATTTGAAACATATGTAGGGATTCAAAAATATGTTAGGAAGATCAACATTAAAAAATATCTGATGGGGAACCCCCCTAAACCGATACAGTAAGACAGACATGATCAAAGGCTGCCTCTATACAGCACATTGCGGAATAACTCAGTTTTTAATCCTCAAGTATCAAATAATCAGCATGTGGAAGTTTTTAAAAAACTGGTCCTACAAGACTTGGAAATGCTTAAACCGAAGCAAATTTATGATCCGACACACATAAAGGAAGGGATCAAAAAATTAACAGAGAGACAAGACATTGTGGTACGTCCAACGGACAAGGGAGGGGCTGTGGTGATACAGTCGAAGGAGCAATATCTACGAGAATTGAATAGACAGTTACACGATGAAGAAACATATATCAGGTTGCCAACCAACCCCACAAGAGATTTCAAAAAACAATTACAGTCAATAGTCAATTTGGGCACTAATAAGGGTATACTGAATAAAAAAGAATCTAAGTATTTGGTACCAGAATCATGTAGAATACCAATAATATACACCATTCCAAAAATCCACAAGAATCGTGAAGAACCACCAGGCAGGCCGATTGTGAGTGGCATAGATTCATTGACTTCCAGAATGGGAGAATATATTGACTATTTCATTCAACCGGCGGTTCAGGAGACTAAACCGTACATAAAAGATACTAAGCATTAGCTCCAATTATTGGACACAATATCAGTATTGGAAGGTAGAACTTTCCTGGCAACTGCGGATGTGTCCTCATTATATACTATTGTGCAGCATCATGAGGCATGCGCAGCGGCAAAATGGCTTTTGAGGACGTACAGCACTTTAGAGTGTAAACAAAGAAAATTTCTAATTAAATGCCTAGACTTCTGTTTAAAACATAATTATTTTTGGCATGACCAAGTATATTACAGACAAATAACTGGCATAGCCATGGGAGCAAAGTTTGCACCCAGTATAGCTAATGCTTTTATGGCATTTTGGGAAGAAGAAGCCGTATATGAGAATATGCCAGCCGAATTAACCCTATATGGGAGGTATATAGATGACATTGTGATCGTCTGGAATGTAAATAGGAATACATTAGAAAAATTTCTGAAAGGATTAAATAAGAATGAGAAGAACATAAAACTGGTTTGGAAAATAGATGAAAAATCTGTGGATTTTTTGGATCTCAACATCTCGATGCAAAAAGAAAAATTGATCACCAAAACACACTTTAAGAGTGTGGATACTAACAGTTACCTGTCTATTAACAGTTGCCATTATAAACCTTGGTTGTACAACATCCCCAAAGGGCAACTGGTCAGAATAAAGCGGAATTGCACATATGAGGAAGATTACAAAATTCAAGCAGATCTAATAGGTGCAAGATTTATTGAAAAGGGTTACGATGGTACATGGATCAGCGATCAAATACAACAGGTGAATAAAATGGATAGAACCTTGATGCTGCAGGATAATGTAAAGAGGAAAGCACAGCAGGCTGAGGCACCATGTCTTATATTGGACTACAACGCACAGTATAAAGAGGTAGCCAGACTTATCAAAAGACACTGGCATGTGTTGAAAAGTGATAAAGATTTGAAAGATATTCTGCCTGACACACCAAATATCGTATACAAGAGAGCTCCAACTCTGAGGGACATTATTGTCAAATTCGTAGTTGAACCTCCCCCAAAAAATTTGTTTACGTTTTTTCTGGAAAAAGTTTTTACCCTTGCAGGAACTGTTACGCCTGCCATCGCACTAAAAAATTTCAAAAAAAGAGGACAGAGTTTACAGCTACCACTACGGGTCACACCTATGAGATCGGGGACTTCATAGGGTGCCATTCCGAAGGAGTGGTATATTGTCTTCAATGCAGCTGTAATCTGCAGTACATAGGCAGAACAAAAAGGGCACTTAAAACCAGGATAAAGGAACATGTGCAGAACATTGTGAATGGGTTTCCCAAACACAATGTCTCGAGACATTTTGCTGCAGTACACAATAGAGATCCTTCCCATCTACAATTCTGGGGTATAGAAAAGTATAATCCATCATGGAGAGGTAGCCACAAGATAAGGACGATTAGTCAGAAAGAATCAAGATGGATATACATTTGATCTCAACTGTTTTTTAAGTAACTTTTAAAGTATTGGGATATATCTGTCTTTTATCTATGTATTTTACTGTGGATCTGAAGCGTGGCTCTCCCTCTATTTCTGGTATAGGCTTGTCGGGCTAGTTTCTTTTTTTTTTTCCCTGTAGCCATCTTTAATAAGGAGCTGGCCATTATTTTTAATCACAGTTATTTTTTAAACATTATTTTTAATGTATTTTAAAAGGAGTCATTAGGTGCACTATTGAGGTCAATTAGTCATTTGACGATTTAATAAATTTTTTTAATTTGAAGACCCCCCCCCTCCCCCTTTCCCCCTTTTTTTCTCCCCCGTTCTTTACTTGTATTTTTAATTCTATTTTTATTTTTATTTTTATAATTTTTTAGTTTTTTTTTTTTATTACTATTTTTATATTTTATTTTTTATTTTTTAGAATTTTTTATTTAATAAAATTTTTTTTTATTTAATTAATTTTTTATTTTTATTTATTTATTTATTTTTGTGTATAATTTTTTGTGAATTATTATTAATTGTAGATTAGTATTCTTGGATATCAATTCATTTTTTACAGTCTGAGCCACGGATTCATCGTTTTATTACTTTAGGAGTGCTCACTATAGCTATCGCTATTTTAACTTTGATCTATTAAAATATTTTTGTTATGAGTTTTTTTAAAACACATCTCAAATCCGACACACTCACTCTTGCATAGACGGAAGAGCTATCTCTATGTGAGGAGTTGTCACGAGTGATCGAGGCTTATCCTTTCCGTCTGCCTATAGATTAAAAACATCTTGTTTAGAGGTGTCAGCAGAGGTACACTTCTCCAGGAAATGGCCGCTATTAAAACATTAAGTTCACTACAATAAAATGGCCGCCGTCGGCAAATAGAGCGGACCACAATAAAATGGCCACTAGCTCATTTCCGGTTTTTGGAAATATAAACAATATCGCCTCAGCCAATCAGCATCCCCTGAAGAAGTCACGTGATGACGTAACGCGTAGGGAGTGGCCGGAGAGACTGAGCGATACTAGGAAGTGATGTAAGAGCGGCCCTCAGACGCCTTAGCAACTATTTATGCCTGTTTTTAGAATTTTCATTGTAAGAGTCCATTTTTTATACCTTAAATAAACCTGTGTGCTTTAACAATATTACACTATTGGGGCTTTTTCTCTCTCTCTCTCTCCCACCTGTGTTTGCTGCCGCAACCCCCCCCCCCCCGTTTGCGGAGGATACGAGGTATAGGAGGACGTTTTGGAAGTGCAGTGCTGCCTGGGAGAGTTGGTGGAAGGAGAGGACCCCCTGGTGGTGGAAACAATTATAACGGATGACATTTGATATATGGCTATATGCTGACACTTTGGATTATTGTTATTTTATTTTTGCTGACACAGAGGATCCCCTAGTGGTGGAAGTTTGAATTACATCTTTTAACCTACTCCAAATCACCAATTTATTTAATTCTTGGACATTATATGAAGGTGAGGGTTCTGTGACCACTATTTTGTAGACTTTTTAACCCTTACCTGTGCGTCTTATTAGATATTCATCTCCCATCTTTTGATATTATTTGAGCACAAGAACTTTATTTATTTATTTATTTATTTATTTATCTTTGATCATATTGCTAATTTGGTCAAGAGACTGAACAATCATCTGCCCTGGCTTTGTTGGAATATATGAATGTATTCTATTTTTTACACTTTGTACACTAATTTATCATTTAGCAAGCTTTTGACGCTTTTATTGAATTTAATATTTAATGATTATTTTTATTAGATTTGCCACACTGTAGCGCGGAATCACCTTTTAACATTATTGTGAGTGGATTGTGATACACTTAGGTTCTGCTGCAGACAGTTACTCTTTATTTTATTTTATGGTCACACCTTTATGCACTAGTTAGCACTTTGAGATTTGACCACATTAATTTAAGTTTTCGCTTAATTTATTTATTCACTTATTTATCATAGTAGCGCGAGGGCTCCACATTTGCATTTTGGTGAACTGGCAAGCACCAGCGGCCTAGTACACCCCGGTTGTAGTCAAACCAGCACTGCAGTAACACTTGGTGACGTGGCGAGTCCCATAAGTGCAGTTCAAGCTGGTGAGGTGGCAAGCACAAGTAGTGTCCCGCTGCCACCAAGAAGAAGACAAACAGGCCCGTCATGCCCATAGTGCCCTTCCTGCTGCATTCGCCAATCCTAATTGGGAACCCACCACTTCTGCAGCGCCCGTACTTCCCCCATTCATATCCCCAACCAAATGCAGTCGGCTGCAAGAGAGGCATTTTCTTTATGTCCTCCCAAGTACCCCTACCCAATGAACCCCCCCAAAAAAGATGTTGTGTCTGCAGCAAGCGCGGATATAGGCGTGACACCCGCTATTATTGTCCCTCCTGTCCTGACAATCCTGGTTTTTGCATTGGTGAATGTTTTGAATGCTACCATTCACTAGTTGAGTATTAGCGTAGGGTACAGCACTGCACACTAGACACACTTTCACAGGGTCTCCCAAGATGCCATCGCATTTTGAGAGATCCGAACCTGGAACCGGTTACAGTTATAAAAGTTAGTTACAAAAAAAGTGTAAAAAAAAAAATATGAAATAAAAAAAAATAGTTGTCGTTTTATTGTTCTCTCTCTCTCTCTATCCTCTCTCTATTGTTCTGCTCTTTTTTACTGTATTCTATTCTGCAATGTTTTATTGTTATTATGTTTTATCATGTTTGCTTTTCAGGTATGCAATTTTTTAAACTTTCCCGTTTACTGTGTTTTATTGTTAACCATTTTTTTTGTCTTCAGGTACGCCATTCACGACTTTGAGTGGTTATACCAGAATGATTCCTGCAGGTTTAGGTATCATCTTGGTATCATTCTTTTCAGCCAGTGGTGGGTTTTCATGTAAAAGCAATCCTAGCGGCTAATTAGCCTCTAGACTGCTTTTACAAGCTGTGGGAGGGAATGCCCCCGCCCCACCGTCTTCTGTGTTTTTCTCTGGCTCTCCTGTCTCAACAGGGAACATGAGAATGCAGCCGGTGATTCAGCCAGCTGACCATAGAGCTGATCAGAGACCAGAGTGCCTCAAAACATCTCTATGGCCTAAGAAACCGGAAGCTACGAGCATTTCATGACTTCGATTTTGCCGGATGTAAACAGCGCCATTGGGAGATTGGGAAAGCATTTTATCACACCGATCTTGGTGTGGTCAGATGCTTTGAGGACAGAGGAGAGATATAGGGTCTAATAGGTGAATGGTATGGGAATAAAGACGGCGCTGCCCTCTAGTTGATTGGGTGCTATAAACTAGTGTGGTAAGTGGACCCTGATAATAAAATTATGTGTCCATAGTGCAATCTCACAGAATTTTCAGAAAACAAAAAATCAAAAAAACAAAAAAATCAAAAAAACAACAAAAAAAACCCGTAACCTCAGTACATGAGACACTACTAAATAAATGAATAAAATCCCCCCCAGTGGGGTAGATACGTATGTCAAAATAGAGAGTGTAAAGATAAAAGTGAACTCTGTGGTTAAATAGAAAAAATACAAAATATTATATTTCCTCAAAACTCAAAAGTTTTGGGACAAGATGGCGCCAAGAGTGATGTGAATTATGTGATAGAAAATAATTATTTATATGTGTATGTATTGGTACTGGGTATCCGTGTTGCCGTTACCATGTGTATATACAAATTAATAACTAGGGTCATGGATTACTCCAATATTCAAAAGTATTGGGACACCATGGCATTTGTGAACCAAGAAAAAAACTTAATTATGAACCATGAAAAAAAACTTAATTATGACACCCTATTGACAAACTCCCTATGAGTTTATAGTTTATAGCACCCAATCAACTAGAGGGCAGCGCCGTCTTTATTCCCATACCATTCACTTATTCAATAATTGGACCCTTTGGGGTACCAATCAGGAATAGGCAGCAGCTCTCACACTGTCCTAAGCGCGGACCTATCTACCTATAGGGTCCAATAGATCCCAATTTTTTCAAAAAAGAGTACCTGTCACTATCTATTGCTATCATAGGGGATATTTACATTCCCTAAAATAACAATAAAAATGATTAAAAAAAAATGAAAGAAACAGTTTAAAAATAAGATAAAAAAGCAAAAAAATAATAAAAAAAAAAAAATAAATAAAAAAGCACCCCTGTCGCCCCCTGCTCTTGCGCTAAGGCGAACGCAAGCGGCGGTCTGTCGTCAAACGTAAACAGCAATTGCACCATGCATGTGAGGTATCACCGAGAAGGTCAGATCGAGGGCAGTAATTTTAGCAGTAGACCTCCTCTGTAAATCTAAAGTGGTAACCTGTAAAGGCTTTTAAAGGCTTTTAAAAATGTATTTATTTTGTTGCCACTGCACGTTTGTGCGCAATTGTAAAGCATGTCATGTTTGGTATCCATGTACTCGGCCTAAGATCATCTTTTTTATTTCATCAAACATTTGGGCAATATAGTGTGTTTTAGTGCATTAAAATTTAAAAAAGTGTGTTTTTTCCCCAAAAAATGTGTTTGAAAAATCGCTGCACAAATACTGTGTGAAAAAAAAAATGAAACACCCACCATTTTAATCTGTAGGGCATTTGCTTTAAAAAAATATATAATGTTTGGGGGTTCAAAGTAATTTTCTTGCAAAAAAAATAATTTTTTCATGTAAACAAAAAGTGTCAGAAAGGGCTTTGTCTTCAAGTGGTTAGAAGAGTGGGTGATGTGTGACATAAGCTTCTAAATGTTGTGCATAAAATGCCAGGACAGTTCAAACCCCCCCCCAAAATGACCCCATTTTGGAAAGTAGACACCCCAAGCTATTTGCTGAGAGTCATGTCGAGTCCATGGAATATTTTATATTGTGACACAAGTTGCGGGAAAGAGACAATTTTTTTTTTTTGCACAAAGTTGTCACTAAATGATATATTGCTCAAACATGCCATGGGAATATGTGAAATTACACCCCAAAATACATTCTGCTGCTTCTCCTGAGTATGGGGATACCACATGTGTGAGACTTTTTGGGAGCCTAGCCGCGTACGGGACCCCGAAATCCAAGCACCACCTTCAGGCTTTCTAAGGGCGTAAATTTTTGATTTCACTCTTCACTGCCTATCACAGTTTCGGAGGCCATGGAATGCCCAGGTGGCACAAAACCCCCCCAAATGACCCCATTTTGGAAAGTAGACACCCCAAGCTATTTGCTGAGAGGTATAGTGAGTATTTTGCAGACCTCACTTTTTGTCACAAAGTTTTGAAAATTGAAAAAAGAAAAAAAATGTTTTTTCTTGTCTTTCTTCATTTTCAAAAACAAATGAGAGCTGCAAAATATCCACCATGCCTCTCAGCAAATAGCTTGGGGTGTATACTTTCCAAAATGGGGTCATTTGGGGGGGTTTTGTGCCATCTGGGCATTTTATGGCCTTCAAAACTGTGATAGGTAGTGAGGAGTGAAGTCAAAAATTTACGCCCTTAGAAATCCTGAAGGCGGTGATTGGTTTTCGGGGCCCTGTACACGGCTAGGCTCCCAAAAAGTCCCACACATGTGGTATCCCAGTACTCAGGAGAAGCAGCTGAATGTGTTTTGGGGTGCAATTCCACATAGGCCCATGGCCTGTGTGAGCAATATATCATTTAGTGACAACTTTTTGTAAATATATATATATATATTTTTGTCATTATTCAATCACTTGGGACAAAAAAAAATATTCAATGGGTTCAACATGCCTCTCAGCAATTTCCTTGGGGTGTCTACATTCCAAAATGGGGTCATTTGGGGGGGGGTTGTACTGCCCTGCCATTTTAGCACCTCAAGAAATGACATAGGCAGTCAAAAACTGAAAGCTGTGTAAATTCCAGAAAATGTACCCTAGTTTGTAGACGCTATAACTTTTGCGCAAACCAATAAATATATGCTTATTGACATTTTTTTTTACCAAAGACATGTGGCCGAATACATTTTGGCCTAAATGTATGACTAAAATTGAGTTTATTGGATTTTTTTTATAACAAAAAGTAGAAAATATCATTCTTTTTCAAAATGTTCGGTCTTTTTCCGTTTATAGCGCAAAAAAATAAAGACCGCAGAGGTGATCAAATACCATCAAAAGAAAGCTCTATTTGTGGGAAGAAAAGGACACAAATTTTGTTTGGGTACAGCCTTGCATGACCGCGCAATTAGCAGTTAAAGCGACGCAGTGCCAAATTGGTAAAAGACCTCTGGTCCTTAGGCAGCATAATGGTCCGGGGCTAAAGTGGTTAAGGGAGTTTAAGTGCCTAGTGGTCAAGTGGTTAAGCTCAAAGCAAATTCATCCTCAGGTTAAGCCCAAGTCCACGAAAGCCATGCCAATAACTCAAATATGTCTTAAAGTCCCCTCACTAAGTTGAAAATGTAAAAAAATATATAATGCAGGTTTTGCCAAAAAAAGCATTACAATAGATGTAGAAAATTGATGAAAACATTTTTCAAATATAATCAGACCAATCATAACGATCTATAAACCAAGCCATTCTTGGATGTCAGGCATTAACAGATGCACTGGACATTCAGCAGTTATTTACGCAGTGACGTTTATAAATGGTGCTTCAAAAATAAGTGTCCATCATTTCCCTGTTTAAAGACTGCAGTAGTAAAGTAGTTTCTAAGCTTTCCAATTTCATTTCAGAAAGGTCTGACGTAGCCTATAGAAAGGTAAAATCACTAAATTACAACATGGTTACTTGGTTTAAAAGTCAGAAAAAGTGATGTACAAATACAGAGGGGCCTTTCAGTACCAGAAACATTGTTTTTGCAGACAAGGGACCTAATTAGTAACACCTATGTGACAAGAAATCAAAAGCAAACATTTTGCAAATTGTGAAACAGAAGGGATCATATATTTCCTCCTATGTGAATTTAACATGTACTATGTTGTGAAGATAAGAAAGATGCTAAAACACAAAATTTTTAAACACCTTTATGATGATTTTAGGTGGTTTTTAAACAGAATCCAGAGTCTAATGTACCAAAAGTGATGGTGCGCTGCCACACTGGGTAAATAAATGTAACTCCAGTACACATTTAATATAAGTAAAATATAGAAAAAAATTGAAAACACAATGCTATATATGCTTGTAATCAATTATGCTCCATAGACATATATTCTAAATCAATAAACTTTTGATTGCACAGTGTTGCACATTCACTTTTATGAAAGTTCATATATGTATATTCAGCCTTGCTCTGTGCCCACACCATTCAGTGCTCCAAGTCCACTCTTATGATACACCCGTAATTAAACTCTGTATGTACGCTCTCACCTTATCACTATAACCCAAACAACTTATGTCATAGAGCGCTTATTACAGTTCCAGCAACTGTTTCTTCCCCTCTATCACCTTCAGATTATTATTGTTATACAGGATTTATATTGTGCCAACAGTTTACTCAGTGCTTTACAATATAAAAAGGGAGACAGTACAGTTACAATATAGAACAATACAAGAGTGTTAAGAGGGCCCTGCTCATAACAGCTTATAATACAATAGATTCCACTGGTATATTCCCCTTTAAGAGGACAGTGTGTCGCTACTTGTTGTTCAAATGCCGTATTTGAATGAAAGGCCTCAGTATACTGTAAGAAAATTCCTTTTCAGGTAATAATCTCAGAATTCCATGCCTACGTACTGTGTGCTCAGGTTATCATCATGCATTGTAACACCTCCCAACAATCTGCCTGGTCATTACTCCTGGGCTCTCTCTCTTTAGCAAATGCTAATCTCCTCACAGCCTCTCACCACACTGCACACACTATTGTTACACCACTGAAGTTCCACTTCCTGGCTCTTCTGCTTTTTTTCTTACATTAATACTTTAATTTTCCACCCCTTGTTTCTGAATGTGTTTTTCTCTGTCTTGTTTTGTTGCCACATCCGGTCTGCAATGAGAGAGAATAAAGAAGAGAGAAAGCCCAGGAGGTCTGAGTTTAACCACTTGCCAACCAGCTTACGTACATTTACTGCTGCAGGTTGGCAGCACTGCATGAATTGTCATACCTGTACAGCCGCTCATGCAGACGCAGTTGTGGCCGGTGCGCTCTCATCGCCGGTGCACTGCCCGTGGGATGGGCAGACTCAATGTCTGTTGGTGACCTGTGATCGCCTAGTACAGAGGCAGAACGGAAAAAAATGGATGTCAATTTTGTTTGGGTACAGCGTTGCATGACCGCACAATTGTCAGTTAAAGCGATGCAGTGCCGTATTCCAAAAAATGGCCTGGTTATTAAGGGGGCAAATCCTTCCGAGGCTGAAGTGGTTAATACCTGAAAGGTATTTTCTTACAGTATAAGAGGGTCTTTCACTAAAATAGGGCAGTTGAACAACCAGCAGCAGCACTCTGTCTTCTTAAAGGGGAATACACTATTGGAATCCATAGGTGATAGCGGGGAAGAAGATAAATCATAAAACTGTGGACATGCAGTTTGATTGCACTTTACTTTATTGATCTGGAGTATATGTGTCTATGGAGCATAACTGATCACATACATACACTACCGTTCAAAAGTTTGGGGTCACATTGAAATGTCCTTATTTTTGAAGGAAAAGCACTGTACTTTTAAATGAAGCTAACTTTAAACTAGTCCTAACTTTAAACAAATATACTCTATACATTGCTAATGTGGTAAATGACTATTCTAACTGCAAATGTCTAGTTTTTGGTGCAATATCTACATAGGTGTATAGAGGCCCATTTCCAGCAACTATCACTCCAGTGTTCTAATGGTACAATGTGTTTGCTCATTGGCTCAGAAGGCTAATTGATGATTAGCAAACCCTTGTGCAATCATGTTCACACATCTAAAAACAGTCTAGCTCCTTCCAGAAGCTACAAAACTGACCTTCCTGTGAGCAGATTGAGTTTCTGGAGCATCACATTTGTGGGGTCAATTAAACGCTCAAAATGGCCAGAAAAAGAGAACTTTCATCTGAAACTCGACAGTCTATTCTTGTTCTTAGAAATGAAGGCTATTCCATGCGAGAAATTGCAAAGAAATTGAAGATTTCCTACAACGGTGTGTACTACTCCCTTCAGAGGACAGCACAAACAGGCTCTAACCAGAGTAGAAAAAGAAGTGGGAGGCCGCGTTGCACAACTAAGCAAGAAGATAAGCACATTAGAGTCTCTAGTTTGAGAAACAGACGCCTCACAGGTCCCCAACTGGCATCTTCATTAAATAGTACCCGCAAAACACCAGTGTCAACATCTACAGTGAAGAGGCGGCTGCGGGATTTTGGGCTTCAGGGCAGAGTGGCAAAGAAAAAGCCATATCTGAGACTGGCCAATAAAAGAAAAAGATTAAGATGGGCAAAAGAACACAGACATTGGACAGAGGAAGACTGGAAAAAAGTGTTGTGGACGGATGAATCCAAGTTTGAGGTGTTTGGATCACAAAGAAGAACGTTTGTGAGACGCAGAACAAATGAAAAGATGCTGGAAGAATGCCTGACGCCATCTGTTAAGCATGGTGGAGGTAATGTGATGGTCTGGGGTTGCTTTGGTGCTGGTAAGGTGGGAGCTTTGTACAGGGTAAAAGCTAAGGAAGGCTATCACTCCATTTTGCAACGCCATGCCATACCCAGTGGACAGCGCTTGATTGGAGCCAATTTCATCCTACAACCGGACAATGACCCTAAACACACCTCCAAATTGTGCAAGAACTATTTACAGCAGAAGCAGGCAGCTGGTATTCTATCGGTAATGGAGTGGCCAGCACAGTCACCAGATCTGAACCCCATTGAGCTGTTGTGGGAGCAGCTTGACCGTATGGTACGCCAGAAGTGCCCATCCAACCATTCCAACTTGTGGGAGCTGCTTCTAGAAGCGTGGGGTGCAATTTCTCCAGCTTACCTCAATAAATTAACAGCTAGAATGCCAAAGGTGTGCAATGCTGTAATTGCTGCAAAAGGAGGATTCTTTGATGAAAGCAAAGTTTGATGTAAAAACAATGTTATTTCAAATACAAATCATTATTTCTAACCTTGTCAATGTCTTGACTCTATTTTCTATTCATTTCACAACGTATGGTGGTGAATAAGTGTGACTTTTCATGGAAAACACAAAATTGTTTGGGTGACCCCAAACTTTTGAACGGTAGTGTATATAAGGATTGTGTTTTCTATTCTTTCTATATTTTTCATTTTCATTTTGATACACTTGAAGCCATTTGGGTAACAATTAGTATATTTTGTGCACTGGAGTAACATTTAATTACCTAACGCTGCAGCGCAGAATCATTTTTGGTATATTCTATCTTTTAGGTATGGGAACACATGTTTGATGCCAGTAGCAGCCATTCATTTTTATTATGTTTAATCTCTTTTATTGAGTTAATAGGTATAAGAAAGACACAAAAACAAATGTCAGAGCAAATCAAGAAAATGCAAACGTATCAAAGGAACACTGACATATACAAACCCGAACATATAGGTAAAGTATATATTGATGACAACCATCAGGAACAGCAAAGCCGTATCTGCATGAAATATTAAAGAAACCATTGTTCCATAGTTCGATCAAGAACCTACAGATGACCGAATCACAGATCATAAAAATAAGGGAAAAAACAGATCCCTATAACAATATATTGCAGGTAGGGCTTTGACATTTGGCTATCTGTGAAACAGAGCATCTCTGAAACCATGGATAGCAGTAGAGTGATACAAATAATGAGTTCAGAAAAGGCAAAACAGGAGAGTAAGAACAGAAAAAAAGAGGAAGGGTCGCTAATGGGATCACACATGTCCGACACTTTCTAACCACCAGATCACTCCCAACATGGGCCTCACTTCTGGAGTCCCATGACGTTCCAGAGGTGGAATTCTTCCACTGCCTTCAACTTAAGAATTGGCTCACCTCACTTCGCAAAACTTCCTAGTACTCATTCCAAGAAACTTCATTTGAACACACCTGCCTGCATTCTCCAGGAACCCCTGGCCTCATTTAAGCCCTCTATGCTTCTCTGAATAACCAATCTTCTTCCACTCCTCTCGCCTGTAGTTCATGTAGTTCAGCAGAAATGAGACTTGGCAACTGAGATAGACTTGGCAGATTGTAGTGGAGCCTGGTCTTCTGTGGCCAAATGCTCATTTAATACAGCCACCTTGGAGGCAAATAAAGTGCTTCTCTGTTGGTATTGGGTCCCTGCCTGCATTGCCCATGCCAATCCATCCTACAGTGACCGCTACTTCCGGGGCTGTGGCCATCGGGGTAACGTCGTTCACACATGGTGGACGTGCCCTAGACTAATTTGTTTTTAATCCTGTTTTTTTTTCCTTTCTACTCACTTTATTCCACCTCCCCATACAAAAATAAGCCAAGTTTGCCCTATTACATTGCCCAATTCCGGGCCTGTTCACCTACCAGTGGAAACTTGCTTCCTAATTATTTTTGTCAGTCAAAAGAACGATTGCCCAAGTCTGGAAGAAACCATCTGTCCCCTTCCAGGGGGTTAGAGATCGGATAACCTCATTGATCCTCAACAAACAGATGTCTAGCATCTGCAATGACACTCATGCTAAGTTCCTGAAAGTTTGGGAACCATGGCTGCCCTATGTTTTCCCTATTCTCTCTTGTATAGGCTATGAATTGCACCTCTGTTTGGATATCAGTGGGCCCAGAGGATATCCCGCCGTTGAGAGAAACCTCCCCAGGACCACTTGGCCCCCATGGCTTGATGAAAAAATGCCTATTCTCTGTTCTTATAACAGTTCTTGATTTCATTCTACTAATTTTTGTCTACTTTTGTCAGCTACCTTTTGTTACCACTGTCAATGCTAGCCCCTATGTGAGCGGATCAATAGCATGTTAACAACTTGTTAAATTGACAAATTATTGAAACAGAAAAAGAGAGGATGAAAAAAAAAAAACACAAAAAAAAATAAAAAAAAAAATAACAAAATAATTCAAATAGGGAAGGGAAGGTGAAGGATAAAGGGAGAGTGATGAGAGGCCCAAAAATACCTGCATAAAATAAAAAAGGGCAAAAAAAACTGTTGAGAGGACCCCAAAATTATTCAGAAGGCTAAACCACAGTAGTGGTAAACGTGTCGAAGGTAAGTGAGTACCGGAAATTACGCCACACAATCCATTAATATATGAGATCCCGATTTGTCTTTATCCCAAGCTATCATAATTTTCATACATTCAATGTGATTCATTTCATAAGCCCAGGTGGCTAAGGTTGGTGGGTCAGATTGGCACCAGCATCTGGCAATAACAGATCGAGCTGCAGCTAGGAAATATCTAATCATACTTTTTAAAATATTTTTATAGGAGCCCATCCCCAGAGAAAGAACAGTAAGCTGGGGCTGGTTAGGATATGCATCACCCACTATTTTAGCAAGCAATTGCAATATCTTGTTCCAAAAAGGGATGAAGTGCTCCAGATATAGACCATGGTGCCAGAAGCTTGCAAACAGTGCCAACAGGTGTCAGGGATGGTAAGGATCAATTTTATGAAGGATGGAAGGGCAATGATACCACCTAGAAAGTATGCAATAATTACATTCTTGGGGCAATGGAAGATGCTGAAAGCTTTATAGGAGAGAGCTAAGACTTTAGTCCACTACAGTTCATCTGCCAGTACATTTAGTTCCTATAAATAAAGGAGAATTCAGAAGAGATTCCTACATTAGGATTTGGTATATCTGGGAAAGTGGGTGGTCGGATCTGGAGGATTGTGAAATCATTGACTCGAACTCCGTAAGTGGCCTAGTCAGAGGAGTAAAGGAAGGATACTGTCTAAGGAAATGTTATAACTGCCTATGTTCCAGCCAAGCAGTCTGAGAAATGTGGCAGTTTGGGAGGATCCGAGATAAAGGAACTAGTTATCCATCATACAATGTGTGGACTAGTAAAAGATTATCGTTTTTCCACCAAGAGATAAATGAGAGTTGGTAGAAGGTCCTTCGTATACATATGAATAGGGTCAGACCAAGTTAAAGAGGTAAGGTCATGAGAAATTAGGGCATCTTCAATCTGAGTCCATAGTTTGGAGGATCTGCTATGATACCAGTCCAAAATTCTGAGCAGGGATGCAGCCTGAGAGTATAAAGTAATTTGAGGTAGAGAAGCCACCCCTTCTCTACTCTTAGGTAGAAAAAGAGTAGACTGACTAATTCTAGGTCTATTATTTATTTTTATTATTATTATTATCTAAATAAAGTTGGTAGTGCAGGTTTTTTTACACAGTCTTAGAATAGTAGAGTAGAAAAGCTGTGCTTCCTTGTCCTAAATAATATACAGTACATTGAGGCAGGCAAGAGATTGAGACAAATGCTTTTTGCAAACAGAGTGCAGATGTATCCACCAAATAAAATCCTTTGAGGAACCAGGTAGTAAGGGGATCATAATGTAAGGTTCATATAGGTAGAAATAGCTATAAAAATTAATCTTGTTGGTTTAAGCAATGTGCCCTTCATTGCATGCTATGATTGCACTTCAAATTCATACACTGGTTTCAAGATTGTATTGTTTGTCATATGTAATATGTTAAATGCATATACTCATGTGTAGAAAGGTATACACAAAGTAGATGTAAAATATAAATGTGGGTTGTATTAAAAAGAAGCAATACAACAGCACAGATTAATAGTAGGACAGTGGGCGGGAAGATGTTAACCACCCCTAAATGGAATACAGAGTGTGGTGACATCATTGGGGGTGGGGACCACCCAGGGCTACTTAGACCAAATAATGGAGTGGTTGATTTCCCCTCCCTGGCTTTGGAGAAAATGGATTAGGGAGATGCATACATGAGCAAAATGTAGTCTGACACATGTAAAACAGTTATGGGGGTAGTTATTGCTTCAGAGGTGGTAAGCTTGGACATACACCCATACAATCATGTATTGCAATTGCACCTTGTGATTTATGGGTTTCTCTGTGACATGTACTGGCACCCAGCAATGTGATTATAAGCACCACACTTATACCGTGGTATACACAGCCCCTTGTGGATGCAGGGGACCGAGTATGTATGAACTAAGGTCCTATACCTTATAATTTGTAAATGTGCTTTTGCACAGGGAAAACAATCATATACAGTATCTAGTATGAGCAGACAATGGTGCATATTAACCCTTCCACATAGAATGCATTGTGATTCATTTTAGGTGGATGTCCTGTCAGAAGTACCTTACTACGCTGAAGCCTGCTTGCACCCCATTCTAATGCCGCGTACACACGAGCAGACTTTACGGCAGACTTTGCCCGGTGGATGGGATTTCGTCGGACAATTCGATCGTGTGTGGGCTCCAGCGGACTTTGTTTTCTCAAAAGTTGGATGGACTTAGATTTGAAACATGTTTTAAATCTATCCGTCGAACTCGAGTAAGCCTTATGCCGCGTACACACAAGCGGACTTTCTGGCATACTTGGTACGACATTCTTCCCGCTGGACTGTCCGGCGGACTACCGCTGGACTTTCTGAACGGACGGACTTGCCTACACATGACCGGACTTTCCGGTAGGCTAGGTCCGCCCGTCTTTCCGACGGACTTTCGCCGGCGATACGGCGGACTTTCAGAATGAACGGACTTGCCCACACATGGACAAGTCCGTTCGTTTTGAACGTGACTCGGGTACGTCGGGACTAGAAAAGGAAGTCAATCTCGCCGCTTTTATCTGTGAGATTGACACCTTGCAAGCCCCGTCATGGGGCATAGGTCTGGCATGGATTTTAAGGGGAACCCCCTACGCCAAAAAATCGGCGTGGGGTCCCAGCCAAAATCCATACCAGACCCCGATCTGAGCACGCAGCCCGGCCGATCAGGAAAGGGGGTGGGGATGAGTGAGCGCCCCCCCCTGAACCGTACCGGGCCGCATGCCCTCAATATGGGGGGTGGGTGCTTTGGGGGAGGGGGAGCGCCCTGCGGGACCCCCCCCACCCCAAAGCACCTTGTCCCCATGTTGATGAGGACAAGGGCCTCTTCCCAACAACCCTGGCCGTTGGTTGTCGGGGTCTGCGGGCGGGGGGCTTATCGGAATCTGGGAGCCCCCTATAAGAGGGCCCCCCAGATCCCGGCCCCCCACCCTATGTGAATGAGTATGGGGTACATGGTACCCCTACCCATACACCTAGGGAAAAAGTGTCAATTCCTCTTCTCCCGGTATTCCAGTTCCTCCGCTATCTTCATACCACTCTCTTGCCAGCGGAGGTCCGGACTTCTGGCTTCCTGTCTTCTTGGCTTCTTCCCTCTTCTCTTCGCCAGATGTTGACACGACGGTCTCTCCGGCTGGACTGGTCTCTGAGCGCTCCGATGTGACTTATATAGGTGGAGACTCCGCCCCCTTATGCCTTCACAGTCCCTGGACATGCTGGGACTGTGATGTTTTAAGGGGCGTGGTCAACATCACCCGGTGACCACGCCCCCTAAAACATCACAGTCCCAGCATGCCCAGGGACTGTGACGGCATAAGAGGGCGGGGTCTCCGCCTATATAAGTCACATCGGAGCGCTCAGAGACCAGTCCAGCCGGAGTGACCGTCGTGTCAACATCTGGAGAAAAGAAGAGGGAAGAAGCCAAGAAGACAAGAAGCCAGAAGTCCGGACCTGTGCTGGCAAGAGAGCAGCATGAAAATAGTGGAGGAGCCGGCTGAAGAACTGGAACACCGGGAGAAGAGGAACCGGAGGGACCCCCGAAGCCAGAAGAAGACCCCCGGAGCTGTCTAATAAATTACTTCAAAAACCTGTATAGTGTGTTTTATTATTGACACTTTTTCCCTAGGTGAATGGGTAGGTGTACCATGTACCCCATACTCATTTACATAGGGTGGGGGGCCGGGATCTGGGGGCCCTCTTATAGGGGGCTCCCGGATTCCGATAAGCCCCCCGCCCGCAGTCCCCGACAACCAATGGCCAGGGTTGTCGGGAAGAGGCCCTTGTCCTCATCAACATGGGGACAAGGTGCTTTGGGGTGAGGGGGCCGCCTCCCCCAAACCACCCACCCCCCATGTTGAGGGCATGCGGCCTGTTACGGTTCAGGAGGGCGTTCGCTCATCCCCACCCCCTTTCCTGACCGGCCGGGCTGCGTGCTCGGATCGGGGTCTGGTATGGATTTTGGGGGGGACCCCACGCTGATTTTTCGGCGTAGGGGGTTCCCATTAAGATCCATACCAGACCTAAGGGCCTGGGATGCCCCGCACTCGCCGCAATAGGAAAATTTGTTTTTCCTATTGCAGCGAGCGCGAGATGCAGTACTCTGCCCTTGCGTCGTATCTGGTCCGTCGGACCAGCATACAGACGCATGCAGACGAACAGGTTTTCAGTCAGTAACTGAGTCCGGCAGACTAAGATTTAAAGCATGCTTTAAATCTAGGTACGGCGGACTTTTGGGGAAAAAAAAGTCCACCGGAGCCTACACACGGTCGGATTGTGCGGCGGACTCTGGTCCGCCGGACCAAGTATGCCGGAAAGTCCGACCGTGTGTACGCGGCATTATACTAACTACCCTTAAACCTTTAACATTCTGTGAGGAGTAAGCTATATATAACCTACCAAAGAATGAAGTTGGACGAGAAGCAGTTCAATATTAAACTGCATAAGGGGCCCTTTACTGTAAGAGTGGTAGAGTTGTGGGACTCCCTTTCATAGTTGGTGATGTCAGCAGGGAGCATAGATACTTTCAAAAAACATTTTGATGTGTTTCTTATCAAACTCTATGTACAGGGATATTGAAAATGATAGTGACATAAACATACACACACACATAAACACTTAGCTTGAACTCGAATATTACCAACTATATAACTACTGCATGTGACTATGTAAATGACATTCAGAATTTCTAAATATCCTCATTTTTATTTACCTAGTGTAATGCAGCGTAAAAGAGAAATATGGGGTATATAAAAAAAAGAGCTTATACTCACTTGGGTGGAAGCAGCTATAATCTGATGCTGCATCTGTCTCCTGTCACTTCTGTACTGGGAGCCGAGTGATCAAAGACCGCTGATTGCTCAGTTCTCCCCTCCGCTGTGACCAGAGGGCCATGACTGTTAATCAAAGGCTTTCTGCTCTGCTCATCCAGCTCTCACTGGAGCTCTGGGCTGGGGAAGGGAGCGAGCAGCTGGTTCAGTCTCTCAAAGATGCAGCTGAAAGGCTGAGCCAGCTGCTGATCCAGGAATCTGGGTGGATCTCGACTGTAAAGTCAGGATCTTTCCCCAGCCTGGACTAGCTGAGTGACATCACAGGAATGCAGAACAAACTGCACTCCTGTGATCCATAGGAGAAATAGGGCCAAAAATGCTTTGGCCATACTTCACCTTTGAATGTTTTTCTAAAATGTTCAAGTGTCTTCAATGGTAAAATCAGGTTATAGGTTTCCTTTGTGTCAATCCCATATATAACACAGGAAAGCAAAATCAAATACCAGTAAAAACTTCTTACTTAATGAGGTGGACAATGCAAAGAACTATAAATTAGGAAGAGAAGTCTAAAAACTGCAAGGTAAAATCTGTAGACATAAACTTTATACTTAAAAAAAGAATATAGAATAAAATAAAAGTTCAGGAGTAATTCTGATTTTCACACTGAAGCTCTATTTGCATTCACATTGTCCATCGCTGCCAAATTATTATATACTGTTGCTCTATCTATGCGTGGGAAAGATTAAAGCATCATATTTCTTTTATATTGATTTTATCCTAAACTACTGGAGATTCACATTTTTGTGGTAATATATTTGCCAAATTCCACTCCAGAGATTAATCTCAGAAAAAGACTGCAAAGTTACCAAGTCTCTGCATTATATCTTTCTGATGGTTCTTTATTTCAAAGTAACAGCATGATTTTCCAGTTTATTTCCTTAATTTAAAAGAATCTCATGCCTGTTGTCTCATTTATAAAAACACTAAGCAACTTTTTAATAAACAATCACAGAAGTAATTACATTTTTTTTTACCATATTTTAATTTGTTATCTGCTTTGGAAAGCCTAATTTTCCTATAAACTTGAACAAATGCTTTTGTGTGTTTTTAGTATTGTATAGCAGATAACTATATCAAAAGTCATTCAGTGATGGTCTTAGAGGATTTGTATGTCCTGACATTGCTACATGTTCTACATGCAACTCATCCAAAACACGGCGGCAAGACTCTTAACAGGAAAAAAATCCTGGGAATCCATCTCCCCATCCCTAAAGAGCCTTCATTGGCTAACCGCAAAGAATCGGATCACATTTAAGACCCTCTGCCTCACCCACAAATGCATAAAAGGAAACGCTCCACTATATCTCCGGGAGAGTATAAAACACTACACACCAAATCGCAGTCTTCGATCAGCTAACCAAAACCTCCTTATCATTCCCAAATACCGATACAAAGCTAAGGGAGAACGACGATTCGCAGTCCAAGGACCTCAACTATGGAATGCTCTCCCAACCAACATCCGCATGGATGAAAACCACCAGGCCTTCAGGAAAAAACTAAAGACCTTCCTTTTCTAGAAGCTGACTACAGAGAATGCATCTAGCGCCTTGAGGCGATTTAGTTCGCATTTGCAGTGCTTTACAAATCATTCATTCATTCATTCATTCATTCATTCATTCATTCATTCATTCATTCATCTATTACCACAATTCTCATCTGTCTTCTTGCTGCAAGGGGATGAGGACATGCTGCTGAGATTGCACCAAGAGATTATAATGAAAGCAGAGGTGTAGCTTGAAGCTTGTGAGCACCAAGCCCCTCCCCACACTACCACTCGCTGCTTACAGCATGTACCAAGAAACTCCCACCATGCACCAAATTACATAATTACCAGCCACTTCTCCCTGCTCTTCATCCTTTGAACCTGAAACATCCACTGCAGCAGTCAGCAGGAAAGGATAGGTGGAAGCTGGCAGTGTTGCGGGGGGGGGGGGAATTGGGGTTCAGGGGAGCACATAAGGGGCCGGCCAGCAAATATGAGTAACCTGGATGGAGGGGCAGCACATTCAGGAACCAAACCCCTTCATTTCCCTCCTGCAGGCGCTGAATGATGGCGGGGGGAAGAGAAGGAGAAGCAAGCTTTCAGCGGCTGCAGGAGGAAAACAGAGGGGACCAGTTCCTGTATATGTCACCCCTCCTGTCCAAGTGTAAAGCAGAATGTGACAGGGAGGCCAGGTGGGCCTCCTAGAGCATGGGGCTGGGTGCCAATTGCGCCCCCTGATGTTACATCAGTGAATGAAAGCACACCCTTGATTCATCATGACTGATGTGGATCTGCATTGCTGGGTCAAGTGGTTGATGATGGATATATATCACTTTTTTGTGATTTTTTTACTTTTTATTAAACATAAAGACATATGAACAACAATGGTACTTTTCCACAAAGTTCCCTTAAGTTTCTTAGAACAGAGGCTGGGAAATAATTTAAAATCATGAACAAACACAATAGGACAGATTCTACTAGTTGCCTAGGTAAAAATAGGAGTCTGGGAACAATCCATGTGTAAAAAGTACACAAATCTTAAAAAGTTAAAACCTTAGGAAAAATGATGTAAAGATATGGTTTGTAGTAGTGGTAGAACTCACTGTTCTGAATAAAGAACTGCAAAGCTGGATGAGAGCTGTGCAATAGGATCAACAGCATGAGGCAGCAGCTGAAATCACAGGCATAAGGAAAGCTGTGCAGTAAAGGGCCACTTCAGATTTCTTTAATAGCATAAGCTGGATTACAACCATCATGACTGGATAGCAGTATGGAAGAAAATCCAGGAAAGGATAAGTGAGCATAGATCGGGGTTGTACCCTCTTCAGTGCAAACAGAGGAAGATAAATATGGTCCAGAGCCACTGCCGGCTTGGAGTGCGTATGCTATGTGGCAGGCATAGCATGGAATCAGGGAAAGCATCTCTGTTGCCTTGCAACATGTATCAGTGGAAGATGCTTTATTAAAGTGATACTAAAGGCAAACAAGAAAAAAACAACAAACAAGTTATACTTGTGCAATGGTTTTGCACATAGTAGCCCTGATCCTCCTTTTCTTGGGTCTCTTGCCGACGGTCTGGGCTCCTCCCCCTGCTGAGTACCGCATAGCAAGCCATTTGGTACAAGGGAAACTCATGCCTGTTCACTACCGAGCTCAGCTTTGTGTGTTTATTGACACACAGAATAGGACTCAGCCTTGCCTCCGCTCTCTCCTCACTGGCTATGATTGAGCCGATGAGAGAGCAAGTAGAGCAGCTGCTCTTGTGCACATCGCTGAAACGAGATCGGGCTCACATAAGTATTGGGGGGGCTGGGGGGAAAGCTGCACACAGAATGTTTTTCACCTACATGCATAGAAGGCATGAAGGTAAAAAACCCTCAGCCTTTAGAACCAATTTAAGCTTGGCGGTAACTGCAGAGTTGAGCAGTATACAATATATACTAAAAATGTAAAATTGACCACAGTGGTGGCATTTGGAAAAGGGGTTGTTAAAACCTAACCTTTAATAATTGTTTTAAAAATGGGTATACAGTGCCTTGAAAAAGTATTCATACCCCTTGAAATTTTCCTCATTTTGTCATGTTACAACCAAAAACATGAATGTATTTTATTGGGATTTTATCTGATAGACCAATGCAAAGTGGCACATAATTGTGAAGTGGAAGGAAAATGGAAGTGGAAAGTGGAAGGAAAATGATAAATGGTTTTCACCATTTTTACAAATAAATATCTGAAAAGTGTGGCATGGATTTGTATTCAGCTCCACTGAGTCAATACTTTGTGGAACCACCTTTCACTGCAATTACAGCCGTAAGTCTTTTTGGGTATGTCTCTACCAGCTTTGCACATCTAGAGAGTGACATTTTTGCCAATTCTTCTTTGCAAAACAGCTCAAACTCTGTCAGATTAGACGGGGAGCATCTGTGAACAGCAATTTTCAAGTCTTGCTACAGATTCTCAATTGGATTTAGGTCTGCACTTTCACTGGGCCATTCTAACACATGAATATGCTTTGATCTAAATCATTCCATTGTAGCTCTGGCTGTATGTTTAGGGTCATTGTCCTGCTGGAAGGTGAACCTCTGCCCCAGTCTCAAGTCTTTTACAGACTCTAACAGATTTTCTTCTAAGATTGCCCTGTATTTGGCTCCATCCATCCTCAAATCAACTCTGACAAGCTTCCCTGTCCCTGCTGAAGAAAAGCATCCCCACAACATGATGCTGCCACCACCATGTTTCATGGTGAGGATGGTATGTTCAGGGTGATGTGCAATGTCAGTTTTCTGCCACACAGTGTTTTGCTTTTAGGCCAAAAAGTTCAATTTTGATCTCATCTGACCAGAGCACCTTCTTCCACATGTTTTCTGTGTCCCCTACATGGCTTCTCGCAAACTGCAAACAGGACTCCCTATGGCCTTCTTTCAACAATGGCTTTCTTCTTGCTGCTCTTCTATAAAGGCCAGATTTGTGGGGTGTATGACTAATAGTTGTCCTGTGGACAGATTCTCCCACCTGAGCTGTGGATCTCTGCAGCACCTCCAGAGATACCATGGGCTTCTTGGCTGCTTCTCTGATTAACGCTCTCCTTGCCCAGCCTGTCAGTTTAGGTGGACGGCCATGTCTTGGTAGGTTTGCAGTCGTGCCATACTGTTGCCTTTTTCAGATGATGGATTGAACAGTGCTCTGTAAGACATTCAAAGCTTGGGATATTTTTTATAACCTAACCCTGCTTTAAACTTCTCCACAACTTAATCCCTGACCTGTCTGGTGTGTTCTTTTTCCTTTATGATGCTGTTTGTTCACTAAGGTTCTCTAACAAATCTCTGAGGGCTTCACAGAACAGCTGTATTATACTGAGATTAAATTACACACAGGTGGACTCTGTTTACTAATTAGGTAACTTCTGAAGGCAATTGGTTCCACTAGATTTAAGTTAGGGGTATCAGAGTAAAGGGGCTGAATTCAAATGCATGCCACACTTTTCAGATATTTATGAGTAAAAAATGTTGAAAACCATTTATCATTTTCCTTCCACTTTACAATTACAGTATGTGCCACTTTGTGTTGGTCTATCACATAAAATCTCAATAAAATAAATTTAAGTTTTTGGTTGTAACATGACAAAATATGGAAAATTTGAGGGGATATGAATACTTTTTAAGGCACTGTATGTGAGAAACATGAGGGCATGCAAAATAAATGCAAACATAAAAGGTATAAAAGAGGGGTATTAAGATATGTTTATAATTGTGAAGTTAGAAGAAATGGTTAGAGGAGAATAGTAAATAACATAAAATACTGTGAAAATGTTTTTATAAATGTAATGGAATCTATAAGAAAATTATATACAAATTGCTAACTAGGTTAAGTGTATATGGGAGTATTTACATACAATATACACAGCCAGCTCTTGAATTCTTGAAGTAGTAGTTTGATCTGTAATATACATTTATTGATAGGGTTGCCTAATATACAGTATACGAATTATACACTAAACAGTATTTACAAAACAATGTACACTATAAGTACATTGTGTTACATGATATTTACAAATTAAACAGAAAACAATCTTTACAATACAATGTACAGTACAAGTATACATTTAGTTTACCTCTAAGCTTCAGTTCTGTTCACACTGAGTGCTTGTGTGTCCCCAGGACAAAGAAGGAGCACAGCATCAACACAATGCATTTTACCCCCCCCCCTCTCCTTTCTGTACAGTGGCTATAATGCACCCTAATTGAAATACCTATGAAATGTATATTGGAGGATTCAAATAAGGCTTCTGCTTACAACTCATGTGAGACATAAGGAAAGGCAATGGAAGTAGAAAACAATTTATAGTAATATCAACAGGTAAGCTCAGAGCGGTTTGATGCTGAAACACACTCAGTGGTTTAAATTTATTTCCATCTAACTAAAATATATTTCTAATTACATCGGATAAGGGTCTGGTATGGATTTTTGAATTTTTGAATTCCATACCAGGACCTGAAGGGCCTGGTATGGAATTTAGGGGGATCCCCCACGTCATTTATTTTAAAATTTTGGTTTGGGTTCCCCTGTGGGGAATTCCCATGCCGTTTTTATCAATGAACTTTTATGTGTATTGTCGGACCGGCAATTCATTAATAGCCGCGAGTAGTTTTTAGATTCCAATCATTTTTATTTTGAAAAATGAAAGGTTCATACAAAAAATTAACAGTCAGTTCAAAACATGGATCTCATACAGTCTCAGAATTTACAATCATCGAAGTGACAATCATCTACTATCCTTTACCAAAATCTTTAAAGCTCAAAAGTAAGGTTGCAAGGCATATATTCTACGAGAATAATAAGGCCTGATGAGCTAGGCATGTAGTTTAGAATCTGTTAGGGCCTTGATATGGCTAAATTGCTTTCCAGCATGGTGTAAAAAGGAGAAGAAAAAAATAAATAAATTAAAAAAAAAAAATGCTCGGCTATGACCTCAGGAACGAGAGATTCAAGCTCAGACCTCGGACCTATGGACAGACCACCCCAATGGGAGCACGCTGTGGCCTGCGCGGAGGGCCCGGGTTCCAGATTCCTGCGTCATTGCCCAAAAACTAAAACTGTACCATGCTAAGTCATTCGTGTTTTGAGAGCTGTCTAAGGTTTTTTTTTTTTTTACAATAGGAGATTTGACTGTAATCCAGCCTCACAGCCAAATGATTACGGGAAAGGCTACTACGTTAACAGTAAAAACATGAAATCAGAAGAATTAAATAATGAAAAACAATCGCCCGTTCCCGGGCTACACCTGAGAGAGCTTGATCTTTGTTAACCAATAAAGGAGACAAGAGAGTCTTCAGAAAAGAGAGGGGAAGAAGATAAAGAGAGGAGGGGTAGATAGAGAGGGGGGAATACTCAGCAAAAGATTCCATCTTACGATGTATCTTGTAGTATGACCGGAAACAGGGGAACCTTACAGTATTTGGCCCATGGATCCCAAATAGCGAAAAATATTTTGTTTTTGTCATTTATTTTAGCAACGATTTGTTCCTGTGCCATTATCCACGACACCTTCCTTTTAAAACCTTGTATCGAAATGCTAGGTTTCTTCCAGGACTTTGCTAAAGAAGCTTTAGCTCCTAAGAGAATAAATTTAGAAAAAGTTCTGATCTTCCCATTAAGCAAAGCGATGGAAGGATCAGGGGAGACTGTTTGCTGTAAAACAGTACTGATCATGCGGAAGACCTTACCCCAGAATGATCTGACTCTGGGGCACGTCCACCATATGTGTATCATTGTCCCTTCCATCTTACAGCCCCTGAAACACAGAGGGGAAGATCCTGGAAAGATAATAGCTAAACGAGCTGGTACATAGTACCATCTTGTTATGACTTTTATACTGGCTTCTATCAATGATATGTTTAGTATACCTTTGAATGATCTTTCAAACCTGATGTACCAGTCCTGTAACGTCAAGGAGTTGTCTAAGTCCTCTTCCAAGGCCTGTGCATACCTCGGTTTCTCTGCTGAAGATTTTAAGGCGGAATAGATCATGGAGATTCCTCCCCTCTGGACCTCTGAGATGGAGCACCATTGTTCAAATGGGGTCAAAGAGAACCTTTCTTGATTTTGCTTCCAAATGGAGTGAAGGTAGTGGTGTATTTGAGAGAATCTGAAAATCTCAGATTGGGGCATGTCTAACTCGTTTCAACAGTGGTTCAGTGTGATCGGTCCTCTGGGGGAGAGGAAATTGCCAATCTTATATAGGCCCTTGTCCGTCCACCACTTGAAGGCCCTGATTACCATCCCTGGCGGAAAAGCTGGGTTATGGAATAGGTGTGCTAAAGGTTTGAAAGGTGAGATAAGATTACGATGTGAAAAGAGTTTTGTACACAAGGCTACCGAGTGGGATAGGGTAGGTGATAGTATAGCAGGTCTATCAGTAGGGTTACACCAGAGAAGATAGTTGATCGTGTTCCGAGGGGTTGCATGTCTTTCCATTGCTAGCCAACTTGGTTTCGGGCTTCGTGCAAACGCCGACGAAATTTGGGAGAGTTGTGCTGCCTGATAGTAGCACCACAAGTCAGGGAGGCCGAGTCCTCCCTGACTTTTAGGATGGGACAGAATACTGGAGGGGCATCTATACCCTCTTCGGCCCCAAATAAAGCGGATGATTTCAGATTGAAATTTGAGGAGGGTTGATTTCTTAATAGGAATAGGAAGCGAACGAAAAAAGTATAAGAGACGGGGAAGTAAGGTCATCTTGACGGCGTGAATTCTGCCTAGCCAGGATAGCCCACACCTAGCCCACTTATCAAGGTCTTCCTTACATTTATGGAACATGGGGGGGAAATTAGCGCCAAACAGCTTTTGGATGCCTGGGGTTAAGTGGATGCCTAAGTAGGGGATGTCTGTGGATGCCCAGGAGAAATTAAAGTTAGAGGAAAGCTGGTTAAGTATACCCTGTGGGACTGTAATGTTCAGCGCGATGGATTTAGACATATTGACCTTTAGGCCAGAGACGATGCTGAAGTCTTGGAGGATCTTATAGATCATAGGAGTGGAAATGAGAGAGGGAAGTGATGTAAAGAAGCAGGTCATCCGCATATAGAGCACATTTAAGCTCCTGGTCACCGCATTGGACCCCTTTGACATCTGGGTTGGTTCTAAGAGATATAGCCACTGACTATCGCAAAGAGGAGGGGGGAGAGCAGGCAACCCTGCCTGGTTCCTCTGTTAATAGGGAACAAGTCTGAATACCTTCCTAGGGGCCGGACCTGAGCAGAAGGGGTCGAGTATAGGGATCTAATGTAATTCAGAAAGAAGGGACCAAATCCCCAACGCTGTAAAATGTCAGTTAAGTATTCCCAGTTAACAGAGTCAAATGCCTTGTGTAGATCGATGGAAAGGAGGAAGCCCCGCTGCGGTGAGCCCCCATCCCATCCCGATTTGAGAAGGGATATAATGTCTATCGTCCTACGTATTTGGTCCGGCCCCTGTCTACCGGGGATGAAGCCCACCTGATCGTTGTGAATATAATTAGCGATGAAGCTCGCCATTCTATTCGCTAAAATTTTTGTCAGGATTTTGATATCGTTATTAATAAGCGATATGGGCCTATAGTTCCCCAATTCACTTGGATCTTTCCCCCGGCTTCGGTATCACCGAGATATATGCCGAGTTAAGATCAGGTCCCAGAAGGGCTCCATCCCTGAGGAAGTTAAAGCATTTAGTTAGGTGGGGGGCAAGGTTAGGGGCGAATTTTTTGTAATACCCAGTGGATAGGCCATCCGGACCTGGGGCAGAACCCGTTTTAAGCGAGGCAATCGTATCCAATACTTCCTCCTCTGAGATAGCCGCGACTTTTTTTCCTTTGAAATATCCTTTTGCTGTCAGACTGTTCTAAACACGGGAAATATGCGCCCCTTTACAGGCATACTATATACACCCCCCAGGTACGAAATTTAAAGGAATATTACACTTTTATTATTTCACTTTAAGCATTATTAAAATCACTGCTCCCGAAAAAATGGCTGTTTTTAAAACTTTTTTTTGCATTGATCCATGTCCCCTGGGGCAGGACCCAGGTCCCCAAACACTTTTTATGATAATAACTTGCATATAAGCCTTTAGAATGAGCACTTTTGATTATTCATGTTCGTGTCCCATAGACTTTAACGGTGTTCGCGTGTTTGAATGAATTTTTTGCCTGTTCGCAAGTTCTGGTGCGAACCGAACAGGGGGGTGTTCGGCTCATTCCTAATTGTCAGTTTAAGCAAGCTGCTATCTGGCTTCCGCAGGCTTTCAACAAGCTTCAAAAAGTGCTGAAACCTGCTAGCAGCTTGTTTAAAGTAGCAATCAGCACTCTCATTAAGATCTACCATATGTTCAACTTTTAAAACACCTGTGAATTGAAGCTGAATAGTACTTTATAGTACAAAAAAGCTTGCTGAAAGCTCTGCAAATGCTTTGTCAAAGCTTGCTGTTCACACTGCTGCTTTTATCTTTCCAGTATGTATTTGCTGTTTACAGCTAACATTAAGGCTGGGTTCACATTATTGCGAATTGGATGTGGATTTCCCTGAATCCGATTCGCATAGCAGGAGATTGCGACCGGCTCTCTATGGAGCCGATTCACACATGTCCACTGCGGCTCCAATGCGAATTGCACAATAGCCCTGTGCGTCTTTTTGTCGCGCATCAGTTCTGAATTCAGCCAAAAATTCTGGCTAAAATCAGACCTGAAATGGTGAATGGAGATGTACCAGACTCCTGCTGTGAGCTGCTGCATTCTCCAGTGGGAACCCAGCTGAAATCAAATCATGTTATTGTGACTGCTATCCAGATGTTCCTTTATATAAACATTAGTAATACACTCTGCATGGTTGAAAACTAACAGGTCTAGCAGAGCACCATTTCTTTCTTTTTTTTTCATTTGAATATTTTTTATTGAAAATTATAAATGTTATCAAGCATTACATCACATAAAGGGATTGATCAACCAGAAAAAAACCTTCACTGTAAGTGAGTCATTACAATATTATAGATACAAATAAAGACATATTTCATAAATATGGGTTATGGGATGTTACCAAAATACTGCAGTATAAATTCACTAGTATCGGAAATAGGGTGTTTCCAGTGGATAACTTTAACGTGCATAGAAAGAAATTGGGTGTTCATTCAACTCAAATATTAAGGCAGAATAAGTGCTCTGACTTACTCACAAAGGTAATGGCTGAAGATTACTTTTGGGCATAATTATCAGTTAAAATCTACTGTAACTTGTAGATAGAGAACCATGCATTCCATTTTAGATAGAACACATTTAGAGACTGTTTTGGATCAGCTATAGACTTTTCACAGGTGTTTTGAACATGTATAACTTCTGATAGGTTTGGAGTTAATGTTTGTTTCCACTTGCTCGATATGGTCACTCAGGTGGCTATTTAAATATGTGAAACTATAGTTAAATATTGTTTAGGAAATGTATCCAGTTGCATTTCAAATAGAGCTAATGAGGGGGGTGGGAAGGTGAAAATCCCCATTATCTGTGAAATCAATGTGAACACAGAGTTCCAGAAACTTTTTACATTTTTGCAAGCCCATAATATATGGTGGAGATTGCCAACTTTGCCACATTGACACCAACAGAATTGTGAAGTGTCTGCACTTGCACTTTCCCAGTGTGCAGTACAGTGGTAGGAGCTCAAAATTTTGGAGAGTGCTTTATTCCAATCTGTAATAGAGTAGACCATTTGTAACTCTTATTCTCATCTAATGATCTGAGTGAGTTTATTTACAAGGGGGCGATAGTTAAGATACTTGTAGAATCATGAGATGCATTTCCTGGAGGGTAGTGGGGAGGTGTAGTATGACCATACTGCATTGTTACTATTGGTATGAGTGGATGGATAGCTTTGATGGAAGAGATAGAGATAAGCGTAGTAGAACAGCAAGCAGTATCTGGAGCCAGAAGGAATGTCAGCCAAGCATATCTTTAACAGGAACACAGTAGAGTATGTAGTGCTTTGCGATCTGAAGGCATAGGGCAGGCACAGTAGGTAGTATTGAATTAAGGAAATACACAAATTATATAAAGCAATGCCTGTAACATTGTGCCTCATGGTTCTTAACCTCACTCAGCAGTTAGTGGCATATCATTTAAGCAATTAACATATTTTGTCAATTTATATGGCACTGAAGAGATCTAAACGTTGCATTTTTCTCCAAGAGGAGATAAGAATTAATATGATTTAGCCAGTGCCAATACTAGAAAAATGTTCTTGTCAGAAGCCATGAATTAGACTGAGACAGAAGTACAATTAAATCTTACTTGTTAATAATAAAAAAAGGTAAACAGAGTAAACAAAGTCAAAACAGAGCCAGAGTTCAGGAACCGGAACGGATAGTCAGACAAGCCAAAACATCAGGGAGGCAGAGATGAGCATAGTAGAACAGCAAGCAGGATCTGGAGCCAGAAGCAATGTCAGCCAAGCAAGTCTTTAACAGAAACACAGGAGAGCATGACCAAGGCGAAGGCAGAGATTATCTGGGCTGGACGGCTTAAGTAGGCAGGACTGACGAGCAGGATATCGTCAACAACTGAGTCACTGTGAAGAGATAGGAGCTGGCAATTAGCCGACAGCTGAGCGGTCAGCTCAGAGAAGGAAGGGCTGAGTCCAGCCCTGACAATACCGCCTCCTCAATGACCCCCCCATGGGAGGACCACCAGACTTGAGGGGAAAACGTCTATGGAAATCACGGAGGAGGACAGGGGCATGTACGTCCAAAGATGAGACCCAAGAGCATTCCTCCGGACTGTACTCTTTCCAATGCACCAGGTACTGTATGCGCCCATGGAACCTACAGGAGTCAACAATGGACTGTACTTCATACTTCTCATGGTTCTCAACCTGTACAGGGTGAGGATGAGGCCACGGGGTGGTAAAGCGGTTGCAGACCAAAGGTTTTGATAAGGAGACATGAAATACATTCAAAATACGCATATTTAATGCGTAACCCACTGGGTTAGTCCTGCGAAGAATACAGAAAGACCCAATAAAACGAGGTGCGACCTTCAGAGAGGAAACACGAAGTCGGAGGTTGCGAGATGACAGCCAGACCCTCCTGAACTTGTGCCCAAGTGGAACGAAGACCACAGTGATGCTGCTCTAATGCAGAAATACTCTGTGAAACAAATGAGTCTGGCAACATGGAAGGTTGGACCATAGTTCGCCATAAACGGGGACAATCGGGAAGCAGAATTCAAGGCACTATTGTGAGCAAACTCCACCCACGGTAAGAGGTCTGACCAAGTGTTATGATGTCAGAAATATAGCAACATAGAAATTGCTTCAAGGACTGATTGGCTCATTCTGCGACCCCATTAGACTGCGGGTGGTATGCAGAGGAAAAAGCAAGCTGAATTCCCATCTGTGCACAAAAGGCTCGCCAGAACCGGGACAAAAACTGACTACCCCTGTCCAAGACAATCACCTTGTGTAGCCCATGTAAGCGAAAGATCTCCCGAGCAAAAATGGAAGCCAGTTCCTTAGAAGTGGGCAACTTCTTAAGTGGAATACAATGAGACATTTTTGAGAACCGCTCAACCGCCATAAGGATAACTGTGTTGCCCAGGGAGTTGGGTAACTCCACAATGACCCCTTCCCCTTGGAGGACCACCAGACTTGAGGGGAAAACGTCTATGGAAATCACGGAGGAGGACAGGGGCATGTACGTCCGAGGATGAGACCCAAGAGCGTTCCTCCGGACTGTACCCTTTCCAATGCACCAGGTACTGTATGCGCCCACGGAACCTACAGGAGTCAACAATGGACTGTACTCCATACTCCTCATGGTTCTCAACCTGTACAGGGTGAGGACGAGGCATCAAGGTGGTAAAGGGGTTGCAGACCAAAGATTTTGATAAGGAGACAAGAAATACATTCAAAATACGCATATTAGAAGGAAGGTCTAATGCGTAAGCCATTGGGTTAGTCCTGCGAAGGATACGGAAAGGCCCAATAAAATGAGTTGCGAACTTCAGAGAGGGAACAGGAAGTCAAAAATGGAAGCCAGTTCCTTAGAAGTGGGCAACTTCTTAAGTGGAATACAATGGGACATTTTCGAGAACCGGTCAACCACCATAAGGATAACTGTGTTGCCCTGGGAGTTGGGTAACTTCACAATGAAATCCATAGACAGGTGGTTCCAGGGCCTCTCTCCATTGGGTATGGGTTGTAGGAGGCCCACTGGAAGGTGTCATGGAGTCTTACTCTGAGCACACACGGAACAGGCAGCTACGAAGGTGGTTAGTTACATCAGTACGTAGACTAGGCCACCAGAATTGTTGGGAAATGGCCCAAAAGAGATAATTCTTCCCAGGACGGCCAGCAGCCTTGGGAGAATGGTAAGTCTGGAGCACGGCAGTACGGAGACTCTCTGGGACAAAGCAGCGGTCACAAGGTTTCTCAGGAGGTGCATGTACCTGAGCAGCAAGAATTTTGTCACCCTAAGGAGAGGTGAGACTGTTGCGAACCATAGCCAGAATACAATCAGGAGGAATCACAGGAACCGGAACCGACTCCATCTTGGAAGTGGAGGAAAATTGTCGTGACAAAGCATCAGCCTCTACATTATTAGTACCGTATAAGGTAAGAATGAGACAATGTAATTGAAACTAGACAAGAAAAGAGCCAATCGCACCCTTCTGGGAGAGAGGCGTTTAGCCTCAGACAAGAATGTGAGATTCTTATGGTCAGTAAGAATGAGAACCAGCACAGTGGTACCTTCGAGGAGATGTCTCCATTCTTTCAGGGCTAAAATGATCGCCAACAGCACTCTGTCACCAATCTTGTAATTGCACTCCGCAGGTGACAATTTCTTGGAAAAGTAGCCACAAGGATGCATAGCGATCTCAGAGGTAGGACGTTGAGACAGAAGGGCACCAACACCAGTCTCAGAAGCATCAACCTCAAGGATAAAAGGTAACATAGGTTTAGCATGTGCCAACACAGGAGCAGAAAAAAAGGGAGCCTTGAGACTCTCAAAAGCCTTAACAAACTCCAGAGACCAACTCTGTGGGTACCGTCCTTTCTGGTCATAATAGATCAGGGGCTTGACCAGAGACGGGAAGCTAATAATAAACTTCCTATAATAGTTAGCAAAGCCCAGAAAACGTTGCAGAGGACATAAAACCATGGGTCGGGGCCACTGTAGGACTGCAGAAAGTTTTTCTGGGTCTATCGAAAAACCAGCAGTGGAAATGACATAGCCCAGGAATTTAACCTGTTCACGATGGAATTCGCACTTCTCCAATTTACTATAGAGATTGTTCTCTCTTAATTTCTAAAACACATGACAGACAGCGTTCTCCCTGTCCTTAGCCTGTAGTACAAACAAGCACCTCACTACCTCCCTCGTCCTCCAAGGAGGAGCTTGATCGGCTGGCAAGGGAGGTAGTGAGGTGCTTGTTTGTATTACAGGCTAAGGACAGGGAGAACGCTGGGAACCGTAGCTGCAGATTCAGCCTCCAGGTGACTTATCACCCCCTTGTTCTATAGTATTCTGAGGATAGGCCATCTGCTCCAAGTGACTTATTGTTGGGCAGAGATTTGATAACTTTAACTTTATCTATATAAAAAAATAGGGGAATTAGGCACCCACAAAGCATTTACATCTAGGGGATGGTAGGTGGAGAGAGGTTAAATAATTATGTATTGTCTCAGCCATGGGTTGGGTGGTTGCTGAGTCTGTCTGCAAATTATACAGAACTTGGTAGTATTCCCGGAAATAATTTTTACTATCTTTTGGGTGCTGAATCTTTGAATTAGTGCACGGTTTGAGCAAATGTGACATAGACTGTTTCACTTGTCTAGTTTTCAATTGATTAGCCAGGAGTTTGCCCACTTTGTTCCCTTGTGAATAGTGGGAAGCTAAACGTCTACGGATTCATTTCTCATGGTCAGATAACATGAGAAGTCTTAGTTCTTGCCTGCATTTCATTAATTCACTAAGTATGGAAGTATTAAGTGTTTGCTTGTGTTCGAGCTCTAAAGAGCAGATTTTGTTTAGGATAGTTTCAATAGACTGCAACCTGTGTTTCCTTTCCCTTGCTGCCATTTGGATCAACAGCCCTCTGAAGTAGACCTCATGTGTACACCAGACATTAAATATATCAGAATCAGAGGTCAAGTTATTATGGAAAAATTCTTTGAGTTGCTCATCAAGCCTTCCTCTATGAGTGCAATTGTTGAGTAAATAAGGGTTATTACGGCAGAGGCAGGTCGGGAAAGTCCTGTGATCTTCTGCTAAGGTCAGAGAAATGGGTGTGTGGTCAAACCATGTGATTGGCATTATACTTTATGCAGAAGAGTAAGGTCAGTGAGAAAAATATCTATTCTGGAGTATGATCGATGGGGTGCCAAAGAATAAGTGCAGTCTCCTTCTGTGGAGTGTGTATACATCCATGGGTCATATAGGTTGTTTCTGCTCATGAAAGTCTGCAAAGTTTGTCTCATACGAAGGGAGGAATTTGAGGTGTCTAGTGCTTGGTCAGCTATCATATTAAAGTCTCCAACAAAAAGAGGGTATTATGCCGCGTACACACGAGCGGACTTTACGGCGGACTTTGCCCGGCGGATTTTTCGACGTACTTTACGACGGACTTTCTGAATGAACGGACTTGCCTACACACAATCCACCAAAGTCCGTCGAATTCGTACGTGATGACGTACGACCGGACTAAAACAAGGAAGTTCATAGCCAGTAGCCAATAGCTGCCCTAGCGTGGCTTTTTAGTCCGTCAAACTAGCATACAGACGGCGGACTTTTTGACCGGACTCGATTTCAACGGATAAATTTTAAACAAGTTTCAAATCTAAGTCCGTCCAACTTTTGAGAAAACAAAGTCCGCTGGAGCCCACACACATCGAATTGTCCGACGAAATCCAGTCCGCCGGGCAAAGTCCGCCGTAAAGTCCGCTCGTGTGTACGCGGCATTAAAAAACTTAAGTTGACCCGAGTTAGGGGCATATAGGTTTACAATTTTATAGGAAACATTGTTAATGTTGCATACCAAAATGATATAGCGCCTTTTAGGATAACATTGTTCACAGAGAAAGCTACAGAAGAGCTAATTGCTATTAAAACACAATTTTTCTTAACTGGAGCAATGGCAGTGAACACATGTGAAAATAGTCTATGTAAGCAGTGAGGAGCTTTAGTAGAACAGAAAGAGGTCTCTTGGATACAGAAGACATCAGCATGCAACTTTACAGCCTCAGTCCAAGCTGCCTTATGTTTATAGGGCTATTAAGCCCATTGGCATTAACCACTTCAGCCCCGGAAGATTTGGCTGCTCAATGACCAGGCCATTTTTTGCGATACGGCACTGTGTCACTTTAACTGAGAATTGCGTGGTCGTGCTGTGACGAAACAAAATTGACGTCCTTTTTTTCCCACAAATAGAGCTTTCTTTTGGTGGTATTCGATCGCCTCTGCGGTTTTTATTCCTTGCGCTATAAACAAAAGAAGAGCGACAATTTTGAAAAAAACACAATATCTTTTACTTTTTGCTTTAATAAATATCTCACATTTTTTATCAAAAAACAATTTTTTTCCTCAGTTTAGGCCGATATGTATTCTTCTACATATTTTTGTTAAAAAAAAAAATGCAATAAGCATATATTTATTGGTTTGCGCAAAAGTTATAGTGTCTACAAAATAGGGAATAGATTTATGGCATTTTTATTATTATTATTTTTTTTTTACTAGTAATGGTGGCGATCTGCGATTTTTATCAGGACTGCTATATTGCGGATGACAGATCGGACATTTTTGACACATTTTTGGGACCATTGACAATTACACAGTTATCAGTGGCATAAAATGCACTGATTACGGTATAAATGTCACTGGCAGGGAAGGGGTTAACACTAGGGGGAGATCAAGGGGTTAACTGTGTTCCCTCACTGTGTTCTAACTGTGGGAGGGGATGGGACTGTCTAGGAGGCCTAGTGGCCAAAAGGCGAAGCAACGTAAGGTAAAGGCGTTTCACCCAGCCGTGCCATTCTGCAGCAGTAAAACTGCGGCAACTGGTCGGCAAGTGGTTAAGTGACACTAATTTAATGGGCATGTTGGAGTTTTACAAGAATGCTTAGACAGATATTACCAGATGCATTAAGGATGATTGTCCAAAAGTCCACTGGTAAGATCCTGCTGGTTTGATCTCCATCAACGGGGCCCATCGTGGGTTTTCTGGTTTCCCATTGTGTCCACCACAGTCTTTGGTTCCTTTCCACAGAGCTAAGAGAATTTACTACTGCCCCACTTTGCTGTAAGACGCTTATGGTAGAAGGTTCATGCCGCAGCTAGCTCACACCACAGCCATCTTCCTGGCTGCCAACCATGCCCTACAGAGCACTATTTCTAGTTGGGGCCTCTATGAACTGTACCATAAAACTTGTCTTTTGTAAAAGGCTTATAAATTTCCATCCTTTAAGTGTTCCAGCACTGTCATTACTCCAGTCAAATTCAGTGTAGTTAAAATTCCCTATTATTATCATTGTCCCAGCCCTTGCAGCCCTGTCTGTCTGTGTAGCTGAGCCTCCACCTCCTCATTAACACTGGGTGGCCTGTAAAGAAACTCTGATAATTAACTATGAAGTACGTATACTAATATCCATTTCCCCCATAATGTTTCAGCACTATCACACTCTCCATCCACAAGGTCCTCTTTCACATTAGCTTTGAGATCACTTCTTACATAGAGACAGACACCAGCACCTTTACATTTTACTTCGTCTCTCCTAGAGAGAGCATATCTCTGAATTTTTTTAGCCCAACCGTGTCAAGAATGGTACCTTTTTTCATTTTTTTCAGATATGCTATGTGTTTTCTCCTGATGAGTGGCAACTGGCCACGAAACACGTCAAGCCTATTAATGTTTATGTTTCCAACACATAGCTTGACATTTGTATCTTATAACCCATTTGTATCCATTACTCAATAAGCATTTGGCTTTTTAAACTAATTACTTCCATGGGATACTAAGCGATTTCAGATGTGTGCATGTGTATATATATGAATTGTTCCTTTTTGTATGCCATAGTCTTGTATATAGATAACAAGATTCATGTTCAACCATGCATCATATGTTTATGAGGTATGCTTTGTTTATATGCCAATTAAATCATTTTACATTTTATCCTTGTGCCTCACTCAAAGTCCCAAAAAATGGATTTTAAAACAGCTTACCTGTAAAATCCTTTTCTTGGAGTACATCACGGACACAGAGCACCATAGTAATGACTACCTAGGTTATATGCTACCTTTAGGTGATTGGACACTGGCAACCAATAGTAAGAAGGTTCCTCCCATATAACCCCTCCCATACAGGAAGTACCTTTAGTTTTGTAGCAAGCAATGAAGATCCCAGAAAAGAGGGGAGGGACCTCTGTGTCCCGTGATGTACTCCAAGAAAAGGATTTTACAGGTAAGCTGTTTTAAAAATCCATTTTTCTTTATGGTACATCACGGGACACAGAGCCCCATAGTAATGACTATCTGGGATGTCTTAAAGCAATGCATTTGAGGGGAGGGAACACAGTATTGCTAGATCCCCTTCCGGCCCAGGACTTATAAAGCCGCCTGCAGCATGCTGTGGCCAAAAACAGTCTCCCTTTGAGATCTGATGTCCAGCTGGAAAAACCTGGTGAACGTATGAACTGAAGACCAAGCAGCCGCTTTGCAAACCTGAGCCATAGACACCTGCTGGCACACTGCCCATGATGTATTAACTGCTCTGGTAGAGTGAGCTTTGAAATATTGAGGTGGAACCTTGCGTTTTAACTCATAAGCCTGGATAATGAGCTGGCGAATCCACCTAGAAATAGTTGAACTAGTTGCTGCCTGTCCCCTCTTAGGACCGTCTGGCAGGACAAAAAGGGAGTCAGTTTTCCAAAAAGGACCTGACATGTTTAAATAAACCTTGACCGCTCTCACCACATCCAGTGAGTGAAGCGACTTTTCCTCTTTAGACCTAGGATTTGGAAAAAAGGAGGGTAAAATGATATCCTGATTTAAATAAAACCTGGAAACCACCTTCGGTAAAAAATCTGGACGGGGGCGCATCACCACCTTGTCCTGATGTAAAAATAGAAACGGTTCTTTACATGAAAGGGTGGCCAATTCAGACACCCTTCTAGCTGAAGTTATGGCTACCAGAAAAACCAATTTCCTGGTCAACAGGATTAAAGGAATATGCCTGATCGGTTAAAAGGGCTGAACCTGCAGAGCTGACAGCACCAAGTTTAAGTCCCAAGGACTTAAGGGAGGTTTAACCGGCGGTTTTAAGTGCAGTACCCCATTGACAAAGGTTAGCACCAAAGAATGGGATGCAATTGGTCTCTGGAAAAAAACTGATAAGGCCAAAATTTGTCCTTTAATGGTTCCTAAAGATAAGCCTAAATCAATTCCTGATTGAAGAAAGGCAAGGATCCTTCCAATCGCATACCTGCGAGGATGCCATTCCTTTTTCTCGCACCAGGAGATATATGATTTCCATACCTTATAGTAGATACTTCTAGAAACTGGCTTTCTAGCATTAATCAGAGTGGATAAGACTGAACCCCTGATACCACGGTCCCTTAGTACCCTGGTCTCAACAGCCAAGCCATCAAATTCAGTGACCGTAAAGAAGGATGGTATATGGGGCCTTGAGATAACAGATCTGGACGGTCCGGGAGACACAGCGGGTCCTCCACCGCCATCCTCACCATCTCTGAATACCAGGACCTCCTGGGCCACTTCGGGGGCCACCATAATCACTGTATTCTGCTCCCTCTGTATCTTGCACAACAAGTGTGGCAGCAACTGGATCGGAGGGAACTCATAAATCAGGGAAAACCTGTCCCAGGGAACTACCAGTGCATCCGTTCCGATAGCAAGTAGATCCCTGGTCCTGGACACAAACCTGTCTACCTTGGCATTGAATCTGGATGCTAGAAGATCCACATCTGGCACCCCCCAATGCTGGCAAATCTGAAGGAAAACTTCGGGATGAAGAGACCACTCTCCTGGAAATAACTGCTAGCGACGTAGATAGTCTGCTTGCCAATTGTCCACCCCTGGAATGAACACCGCCGACAGAAACGGTACATGTCTCTCTGCCCAAGTTAATACGTGATCTACTTCCCTTTGGGCCGCCGGGCTCTGGGTGCCCCCTTGGTGGTTGATGTACGCCACCACCGTGGAGTTGTCGGATTGGATTCCGACAGGGAACCCCTGCAGTCTGGATGTCCAAAATAGGAGAGCTAAGCGAGCTGCCCGAATTTCTAGCAGATTGATGGGTAAGGCCTTCTCTACCTGAGACCACAATCCCTGAACGGAAGCCTCCTCCAGGACTGCTCCCCAGCCCAGACGACTGGCGTCCGTAGTTACTACTTTCCAGGTTACTGGCGGAAAAGACTTCCCGCCGTTCAAGTTGCTGGTCTTTGACCACCAAGAGAGTTCCCTTTTTACCTGTAGGGGTAGATACATGGGATGATCCAAGGATTGAATCGACCTGTCCCAAGCTTCCAGGATAGCTCTTTGGAACATCCTGGAATGAAACTGCGCATAGGGAACCGCGCTGAAAGATGACACCATCTTGCCCAAAAGCCTCATGCATAGACGGATTGAAGGACCTTTTGTCCCCTTGACCTTCCGAACCAGCTCCATTATAGAACTGCCTCTTAAAGGAGGTAGAAATACTTTTTCTTGAGTTGTGTCCAAGATCAGACCCAGATATGTTAAGGTCTGAGCTGGACGAAGGGCCGATTTGTTCAAATTCAGAATCCAGCCTAGCAACCTTAGGAAACGGACCATAGTCGCAATGTTTCCTACTAAGGTGGAGTAAGCTTGATCCTTCAGCAAAAGATCGTCCAGGTATCCTACCACCGCGATTTTCTGGGACCTTAGAAAAGCCAACACTGGGGCCAGAACCTTTGTGAAGACTCGAGGGGCTGTGGCTAGACCGAATGGAAGTGCCACAAACTGGAAATGATACCTCTCTACTGCAAACCGCAGGAATTTTTGATGTGGGCCTAAAATCGGTACGTGCAGGTATGCGTCCTTGGTGTCTATGGACCCTAAAAAGTCTCCTTTTCTCAAAGAAGTGATTACTGAACGAACCGACTCCATGCAGAAGGTTCAGACGTTTAAAAAGGAATTGAGGTATTTGAGGTCCAAGATGGGCATTACCTCACTGTTTGGCTTTGGCACTGTAAATAGGTTCGAGTAGAACCCCTTGAATCTTTCCTTTTGTGGAACTTTGATGATTACTTTCTGCCGCTCCAGTTGTTCTAAAGCCAGGAATAGGCTCCTCTTTTTCCCTGGATCTGAAGGAACCCTGGATACCAAATACCGAGTCGGGGGGAAAATGACGAAACTCTATTTTGTAACCTTGAGAAATGGTGGAAATGACCAACTTGTCCTGAACCAATTTTCCCCAAGCATCTGCGAACCACCGCAGCCTGCCCCCCACTCGCAGGAGTGGGGGCGCCACTTCACAAGGAAGTCTTGGAATTGGTCTTGGCTGGTTTCTGGGTCCAAGATCTTTTTTGACCTTGAGGCTTCTTAAAGGTAGGTGGCTGAGGCTGTCGATACCTCTTAGGGGTAGAAGCACTCAGCCCAGGAGCGTTAGGAATTTTAAAGGAAGGCTGCTTACCCCGTCTCTTAACTGGAAGCAAGGAGCTTTTCCCGCCTGAGATTTTTTGGATATATTTATCCAAATCTTCCCCAAAAAGATGCTCACCGTGAAAAAGGAAAAGCCGCCAGTAGCCTTTTGCATGGCGTCTTGGCCGACTAATCTATTCACCACAGTACCCTGCGCATATGGATTGAGAGTAGCGCAAAACGAGACATCTGCTGAATTGAGTCTTTTAATGCATTTACCGCAAAACATAAGGCGCGAGGAAGTTCTGATAGTTCGTCAGAAACTTCCTCTGGAACAGGCAGGTTTCTGACCAATTTCTTAAATTGGTCTTTCAATGCCTGACAAATACCGATAGCTGCCACTGCCGGTTGTACTGCTGACCCAGCTACTGAAAAAGAGCCTTTAGTAAGGATTCCAGCTTTTTATCTGCCGGATCCTTAAATCCCTGGGCATTATCCACTGGGCAGGTCAGACTTTTATTCACTGAAGAAATGGCAGCATCAACCAAAGGTGTATCCCACTTCTTCTTGAATTTTTCCTCCATAGGATATAAAAATGAAAACCTTTTAGGAGGCAAGTATGTCCTGTCCAGGTGGTCCCAGTCAGCGTAAATTACCTGTTCCAATAAAGGATGCAAAGGAAATGCCTGGGGACCTGGTTGAGGACGCAAGGACCCTAATGTAGAATAGGAGGGTCCCGGTCCCTGTACCGGAGGTAATTTAAATCCAGCTCTCACCATCTCGGTCAAGGATTGGATAAACAACTTTTGGGATTGGGAAGCTGAAATTGGTTCTTCAGAACCTGAATCCTCAGCCGAGGACTGATCAGCCTCCCCTTCCTCTTTGTCTTTAGGGCCTCCTCCTCCTCCAAATCCTCTGCCCATTCTGGATCCAAATCACAGAGACCCATTGTGCTCAAGTGTTTCATCACTGGGACCAGGCTCAAGGGAGGGAGATCTATGATGTTTCTTCCCTTCCTGTGTTACTGTAGCAATCATACCTGCTATTTTGCCTTCAAGGCCAGCAAGGGCTGATGCTAAATCATCCTTAGTAACATAGGCTGAAGCAGGGATATTGGTAGTGGCCACTATGCCTGACAACTGCAATGGCTCAGCCAGGCCAAATGCAGCTGGTCTTTCAGGGGAGACTGATGCTGCAGCAACCTGAGTTTGATCTCCTGTTTTTGAAGGAGCACTTTTAACCCCAGGACTTGCCCTGCTCCCCACACCTCGTTTCCTGGAAGACATCGCTTACAAGTTTGAGGAAAAAAAGGCACTCCCTCTGAGTTATCTAGCTGGGCCCAGCACACAGCCGCCACCACAACTTTACCGGCCTCCAACTTGTTGCAAATGTCCAATTTCAAAATCCCAGACCTCTGTGTCCCACCACATACGAGGCCCTGCTGAGATTAACTGACTAGCATCAATGACATGTCAGAGCGTACCTCCCTTTATTCTGTGCGCCGCCCAGTGACGTACGCGTGGCCGTGCTTCTACCGCGCATGCGCACCCTGTATGATACACACACAGGTACGCTGCGCGGTGACCTCGTGCATGCACGCGGTGCGCGCTCTCAATGCACAGCACCCGCCGCCATGTGCGGGAGATACAAACAAAAGCTGCATCTGTCAGCTTGCTCTGTAACAGAACCACCTGCAATGAGACACAGGGCTTACATAAGGCATTTTATACTGGAAACAACAGAAAATTGATAGGCCTCCCAGAGGGAGTACTCACCAGTCCTCACTGCAGGACCAATACAGGCCCAATCTTCCCCCATCACGGTGGGTAGCGCCTCTGAGGACCTTCAGGGACCGGGTCCCCCATTGTAGGGGGTCCACACCCCTGGACCTGTAAAGCACCCATTTGGTTCCCTTGGGCAAAATAAAGACCAGGGATACCATGTAACAAGAGTCCAGCACCTAAAAAGGACACATTACAAGCAAAACCTTCTTCTTGAACCAAGGCTCGGGTACCATCCACTTTAGCTTTTAATGCCATCCAAATGGATCCGATATAACATCCTCACTGGGACATTATTGAAGAAAATTTGAAGAGCTTCCACAGCCGTGACCATCACCTTCAAGACACTGGCAAAAAACTAAAGGTACTTCCTGTATGGGAGGGGTTATATAGGAGCAACCTTCTTACTATTGGTTACCAGTGTCCAATCACCTAAAGGTAGCATATAACCCAGATAGTCATTACTATAGTGCTCTGTGTCCCGTGATGCATGATAAAGAAAACCCCTTTCTTACAAGGTCAAGAATAAAGGCAAGATTCAGCAATAACAATTAAATTATATTTCTCTTCATGCACCAAAGTTTCCAACTCACCTATTTTGCTTGGCAGACTTGGTATGACCTTTGCATAAAGCTCATCCCCAGCACAGTAAACCCCCTTCCATTTATTTGTAAAGCATCTTTAGCATCCCTCCATGGGCTACTGGGTCCGGGCATCATCCAAGGAATCAGTTCTGTCATGGGACAGTGGCTGGCGTCTTCTCCTTGTTGTTGTAATGTTCAGGATTCATCTGGGTTCTGTGTGTTACAACAGCCCCAGCTTGTACCTTGATCAGGAATAACGCACCTATTGCGGATCAGACTGTTCTTGCTTACCAATGGAGTTCCCGCTGGACCAAAGTTTGAGATACTTGCTCTCAGATAACTTATCTTTGTGAGTGCTTTATTTTACTTTTAATAAATTCACTGATTTTACACACGCTACACTATGATTCCTTACACCTTACGTTTGTTTCTCTTAGTTTTTCCACCACTATTGCAAACCTTATCTATGCATCATTTTTCTATATAAATATATGGCATTCTATCAAGTGGCAAGTTTTAACCACTTCAGCCCCGGAAGGATTTACCCCCTTCCTGACCAGAGCACTTTTTACAATTTGGCACTGCGTCGCTTTAACTGCTAATTGCGCGGTCATGCAATGCTGTACCCAAACGAAATTTGCGTCCTTTTCTTCCCACAAATAGAGCTTTATTTTGATGGTATTTGATCACCTCTGCCGCTTTTATTTTTTGCGCTATAAACGGAAAAAGACCGAAAATTTTGAAAAAAAATGATATTTTCTACTTTTTGTTATAAAAAAAATCCATTAAAATCAATTTTAGTCATACATTTAGGCCAAAATGTATTCGGCCACATGTCTTTGGTAAAAAAAAAAGTCAATAAGCGTATATTTATTGGTTTGCGCAAAAGTTATAGCGCCTACAAACTAGGGTACATTTTCTGGAATTTACACAGCTTTTAGTTTATGACTGTCCATGTCATTTCATGAGGTGCTAAAATGGCAGGGCAGTACAAAACCCCCCCAAATGACCCCATTTTGGAAAGTAGACACCCCAAGGAAATTGCTGAGAGGCATGTTGAACCCATTGAATATTTTTTTTTTTTGTCCCAAGTGATTGAATAATGACAAAAAAAAAAAAAAAAATTACAAAAAGTTGTCACTAAATGATATATTGCTCACACAGGCCATGGGCATATGTGGAATTGCACCCCAAAATACATTCAGCTGCTTCTCCTGAGTACGGGGATACCAAATGTGTGGGACTTTTTGGGAGCCTAGCCGCGTACGGGGCCCCGAAAACCAAGCACCGCCTTCAGGATTTCAAAGGGCATACATTTTTGATTTTACTCCTCACTACCTATCACAGTTTTGAAGGCCATAAAATGCCAGGATGGCACAAACCCCCCCCAAATTACCCCATTTTGGAAAGTAGACACCCCAAGCTATTTGCTGAGAGGCATGTTAAGTCCATGGAATATTTTATATTTGGACACAAGTTGCGGGAAAGTGACAATTTTTTTTTTTTTTTTTTTTTTTTGCACAAAGTTGTCACTAAATGATATATTGCTCAAACATGCCATGGGCATATGTGGAATTACACCCCAAAATACATTCTGCTGCTTCTCCTGAGTACGGGGATACCACATGTGTGGGACTTTTTGGGAGCCTAGCCGCGTACGGGGCCCCTAAAACCAAGCACCGCCTTCAGGATTTCAAAGGGCATAAATTTTTGATTTTACTCCCCACTACCTATCACAGTTTTGAAGGCCATAAAATGCCAAGATGGCACAAACCCCCCCCAAATGACCCCATTTTGGAAAGTAGACACCCCAAGCTATTTGCTGAGAGGCATGTTGAGTCCATGGAATATTTTATATTTGGACACAAGTTGCGGGAAAGTGACAATTTTTTTTTTTTTTGCACAAAGTTGTCACTAAATGATATACTGCTCAAACATGCCATGGGCATATGTGGAATTACACCCCAAAATACATTCTGCTGCTTCTCCTGAGTACGGGGATACCACATGTGTGGCACTTTTTGGGAGCCTAGCCGCGTACGGGGCCCCAAAAACCAAGCACCGCCTTCAGGATTTCTAAGGGCATAAATTTTTGATTTTACTCCTCACTACCTATCACAGTTTTGAAGGCCATAAAATGCCAAGATGGCACAAATCCCCCCCAAATGACCCCATTTTGGAAAGTAGACACCCCAAGCTATTTGCTGAGAGGCATGTTGAGTCCATGGAATATTTTATTTTTTGACACAAGTTGCGGGAAAGTGACAATTTATTTTTTTTTTTGCACAAAGTTGTCACTAAATGATATATTGCTCACACAGGCTATGGGCTTATGTGGAATTGCACCCCAAAATACATTCTGCTGATTCTCCTGAGTATGGGGATACCACATGTGTGGGACTTTTTGGGAGCCTAGCCGCGTACGGGGCCCCGAAAACCCAGCACCGCCTTCAGGATTTCTAAGGGCGTAAAGTTGTGATTTCACTCCTCACTACCTATCACATTTTTGAAGGTCATAAAATGCCCAGATGGCACAAAACCCCCCCAAATGACCCCATTTTGGAAAGAAGACACCCCAAGCTATTTGCTGAGAGGCATGATGAGTACATGGAATATTTTATATTTTGACACAAGTTGCGGGAAAGTGACAATTTTTTTTTTTTTTTTTTTTTTTTTGCACAAAGTTGTCACTAAATGATATATTGCTCAAACATGCCATGGGCATATGTGGAATTACACCCCAAAATACATTCTGCTGCTTCTCCTGAGTATGGGGATACCACATGAGTGGCACTTTTTGGGAGCCTAGCTTCATACGGGGCCCCGAAATTCAATCACCACCTTCAGGATTTCTAAGAGCGTTAATTTTTGATTTCACTCCTTACTACCCATCACAGTTTTGAAGGCCATAAAATGCCAAGATAGCACAAAACCGCCCCAAAATGACCCCATTTTGGAAAGTAGACACCCCAAGCTATTTGCTGAGAGGCATGGTGAGTATTTTGCAGCTCTCATTTGTTTTTGAAAATGAAGAAAGACAAGAAAAACGTATTTTTTTTTTCCTTTTTTCAATTTTCAAAAGTTTGTGACAAAAAGTGAGGTCTGCAAAATACTCACTATACCTCTCAGCAAATAGCTTTGGGTGTCTATTTTCCAAAATGGGGTCATTTGGGGGGGGTTTGTGCCATCTGGGCATTACATGGCCTCCGAAACTGTGATAGGCAGTGAAGAGTGAAATCAAAAATTTTCGCCCTTAGAAAGCCTGAAGGCGGTGCTTGGTTTTCGGGGTCCCCTATGCGGTTAGGCTCCCAAAAAGTCTCACACATGTGGTATCCCCGTACTCAGGAGAGGCAACAGAATGAATTTTGGGGTGTAATTTCACATATTCCCATGGCATGTTTGAGCAATATATCATTTAGTGACAACTTTGTGCAAAAAAAAAAAAAAATAATAATAATTTGTCTTTTTCCCGCAACTTGTGTCACAATATAAAATATTCCATGGACTCGACATGCCTCTCAGCAAATAGCTTGGGGTGTCTACTTTCCAAAATGGGGTCATTTGGGGGGGTTTTGAACTGTCCTGGCATTTTATGCACAACATTTAGAAGCTTATGTCACACATCACCCACTCTTCTAACCACTGGAAGACAAAGCCCTTTCTGACACTTTTTGTTTACATGAAAAAAAATTTTTTTTTTGCAAGAAAATTACTTTGAACCCCCAAACATTATATATTTTTTTAAAGCAAATGCCCTACAGATTAAAATGGTGGGTGTTTCATTTTTTTTTTTCACACAGTATTTGCGCAGCGATTTTTCAAACACATTTTTTGGGGAAAAAACACACTTTTTTAAATTTTAATGCACTAAAACACACTATATTGCCCAAATGTTTGATGAAATAAAAAAGATGATCTTAGGCCGAGTACATGGATACCAAACATGACATGTTTTAAAATTGCGCACAAACGTGCAGTGGCGACAAACTAAATACATTTTTAAAAGCCTTTAAAAGCCTTTACAGGTTACCACTTTAGATTTACAGAGGAGGTCTACTGCTAAAATTACTGCCCTCGATCTGACCTTCGCGGTGATACCTCACATGCATGGTGCAATTGCTGTTTACATTTGACGCCAGACCAACGCTTGCGTTCGCCTTTGCGCGAGAGCAGGGGGGGATGGGGGTGCTTTTTTTTTTTTTTTTTTTTTAATTAATTTTTTGATTTTTTATCTTATTTTTAAACTGTTCCTTTCATTTTTATTTTTTTAAAATCATTTTTATTGTTATCTCAGGGAATGTAAATATCCCCTATGATAGCAATAGGTAGTGACAGGTACTCTTTTTTGAAAAAATTGGGGTCTATTAGACCCTAGATCTCTCCTCTGCCCTCAAAGCATCTGACCACACCAAGATCGGTGTGATAAAATGCTTTTCCAATTTCCCAATGGCGCTGTTTACATCCGGCGAAATCTAAGTCATGAAATGCTCGTAGCTTCCGGATTCTTAGGCCATAGAGATGTTTGGAGCCATTCTGGTCTCCGATCAGCTCTATGGTCAGCTGGCCGAATCACCGGCTGCATTCTCAGGTTCCCTGTTGGGACAGGAGAGCCAGAGAAAAACATGGAAGACAGTGGGGGGGGGGGGCATTTCCTCCCACTGCTTGTAAAAGCAGTCTAGAGGCTAATTAGCCGCTAGGATTGCTTTTACATGAAAGCCGACCGCTGGCTGAAAAGAATGATACCAAGATGATACCTAAACCTGCAGGCATCATTCTGGTATAACCACTCAAAGTCCAGCAACATACCAGTACGTTGCTGGTCCTTGTTGGGCATATATTGTAAACTTTTTTTTCATGCAGCCTGTGGGCTGAACGAAAAAAAGATATTGATCGGTGGGTATGCCCACCATTAGAATACCTCCCTTCATCCACCCACTTCTAATGATGGGCATACATGCACCATTTATATATGCCGAAGCATGGGGGCATCCTCCCGCAAAAGGCAGGAGCAAATTGCTCCTCCACCCACTGCCCCCATGTAACTGTGGTGGTGAAATCACCTCCGACAGCGCTGGAGTCACGGCTTTATGTATCGTGGGAGCAAACGCTGTTGCTGTCAAGATAAATAAATCCGCGCTGCAACTGAATGGTGTACCTGCTAAGCAAATGATGGTTAACAAAAAACAAAGTAACATTACAGTATAACAGTAATACTTACCATACCTGCAAAGCAAATACAAAAAAAAAACATAGTAAAAAATAAAACATTTAACGCAACCTGTGCCTACCTAAAATATATATATGCCGAAGCATGGGGGCATCCTCCCGCAAAAGGCAGGAGCAAATCGCTCCTCCACCCACTTCTGCCCCCACGCTTCGGCATATATGCTGAAGTATGTAACTGTGGTGGTGAAATCACCTCCGACAGCGCTGGAGTCACGGCTTTATGTATCGTGGGAGCAAACGCTGTTGCTGTCAAGATAAATAAATCCGCGCTGCAACTGAATGGCGTACCTGCTAAGCAAATGATGGTTAACAAAAAACAAAGTAACATTACAGTATAACAGTAATACTTACCATACCTGCAAAGCAAATACAAAAAAAAACCATAGTAAAAAATAAAACATTTAACGCAACCTGTGCCTACCTAAAATATATATATGCCGAAGCATGGGGGCATCCTCCCGCAAAAGGCAGGAGCAAATCGCTCCTCCACCCACTTCTGCCCCCACGCTTCGGCATATATGCTGAAGTATGTAACTGTGGTGGTGAAATCACCTCCGACAGCGCTGGAGTCACGGCTTTATGTATCGTGGGAGCAAACGCTGTTGCTGTCAAGATAAATAAATCCGCGCTGCAGCTGAATGGCGTACCTGAAAACAATAAAATGTTTAAAACACAGTAAACTATAAAAAAATTACATACCTAAAAAGCAAACATGATAAAACATAACAATAAAACAATGCAGAATAGAATACAGTAAAAAAGAGCAGAACAATAGAGAGAAAATAGAGAGAGAGAGAACAATAAAACGACAACTATTTTTGGTTTTTTTATTTTATATTTTTTTTTTTACTTTTTTTTTTTTTATAACTGTAACTTTTAAAACTGTAACGGTTCCAGGTTTGGGTCTCTCAAAATGCGATGGCATCTTGGGAGACCCTGTGGAAGTGTGTCCTAGTCTGTGCAGTGCTGTACCCTACGCTAATACTCAACTAGTGTATGGTAGCGTTCAAAACATTCACCAATGCAAAGACCAGGATTGCCAGGACAGGAGGGACAATAATACCGGGTGTCACGCCTAAATCCGCGCTTTCTGCAGACACGACATTTTCTTTGGGGGGCTCGTTGGGTAGGGGTACTCTGGAGGACATAAGGAAAATGCCTCTCATGCAGCCGGCCTACTGCATTTGGATTGGGAAGGTGAGGTGGAGCACCGTCTGGAAACAGAAGGGCTCTGACGATCTCTTCCTGGAATTTAAGGAAGGATCCAGTCCGTCCTGAAGCTCTGTATAGCACATGAGCGTTCAGCAAAGCCAATTGAAATAAATAAACAGACACTTTTTTGTACCAGCGTCTGGCCTTACGGGCAACTAGGTACGGCGCCAACAACTGGTCGTTGAGGTCCACCCCTCCCATATTAAGGTTGTATTCGTGGACACAGAGGGGTTTCTCCACAACACCAGTCGCCGTAGTAATTTGGGTCGTCGTGTCTGCATGAAGGGAGGTGAGAACGAAAACATTCTTCTTATCCCTCCACTTCATAGCGAGCAAATTATTATACTTCAAGCAGGCTCTCTCCCCCAGCCTAAGACGGGAATCTACAAGCCTCTGGGGAAAGCCCCGGCGATTAGGTCGCACGGTGCCACATGCTCCAATCTGCTGATCAAACAAGTGACTAAAAAGTGGCACGCTCGTATAATAATTGTCCACGTACAAGTGGTACCCCTTTCCGAATAAGGGTGACACCAAGTCCCACACTATCTTGCCAGCGCTTCCTATGTAGTCAGGGCAGTTTATCGGCTCTACGTGACTATCTTTGCCCTCGTAAACCATGAATCTACATGTATAGCCTGTGGCCCTGTCACAGAGCTTATACATCTTGACCCCGTATCTGGCACGCTTGCTGGGAAGGTACTGTTTGAAGGACAAGCGGCCAGAAAACTTAACCAGGGACTCATCAACGCAGACAACTTGATGGGGGGTAAACAAGTCTGCAAAACGTTGGTTGAAGTGGTTTACGAGGGGCCGAATTTTGTAGAGCCGATCGTATGCAGGGTCTCCACGAGGACGACAGAGTTCATTGTCGTTGAAGTGCATGAACCGCAAAATCTGCTCGTATCGTGCCCTGGCCATTGAAGCAGAGAACACGGGCATATGGTGAATTGGGTCAGTGGACCAATATGACCGCAACTCACTCTTTTTGGTTATGCCCATGTTGAGGGAAAGGCCCAGAAAGATCTTAAATTCGGAGACCGTAATTGGTCTCCAATCTCTGGCAAGGGAGGACTGGGGATTAGCGGCGATGTGTTGACCAGCGTACAAATTGCTTTGGTCCACAATAGATCTATAGAGATCTTCGGTGAAAAACAGTGAATAAAAATCCAGTGGCATAAAGTCAACTGTTTCCACCTGAATTCCGGGTTGGCCAGTGAAAGGGGGAAGTACGGGTGCTGCAGAAGTGGTGGGTACCCAATTCGGATTGGCGAATGCAGCAGGAAGGGCACTATGGGCACGACGGGCCTGTCTTTGTCTTATTGGTGGCAGCGGGACACTAGTTGTGCTTGCCACCTCGCCAGCTTGAACTGCACTTATGGGACTCGCCACGTCACCACGTGATACTGCAGTGCTGGATGTACGACCAGGGTGTACTAGGCCGCTGGTGCTTGCCAGTTCACCAGAAGGAGTAGCGGCACTAGTACCTCTCTGCTCCCTACGAGAGCCCTGCGGTTCTTGCACTTCAAGGACAGAAGAAGAAGATCGGGGTCTGGTACGCCTGACCCTAGCAGGGACCACAACTCCGTCGTCAGAGCTATCTGTCATGGAGCCGCTGTCCTCTACAGGTTCGTATTCTGAGCTTGAACTTGACAGATGAGTGACTTCCTCTTCACTATCTGTCATGCTCAGAATCCTGTAGGCCTCTTCACTAGTGTACCTTCTATTTGCCATTTTGGGCTCTAAATTTAGGGGTACACTAGTGAGACTCACAGGCAAAAAAGCTCCTGACTGTCAGCGACTGATTCAAAGTGCTACCAAAAAACTGTTAGCGATCGCAGGGATCAGGCCTGACTCTGCAAACGCTACAGTTATGTGTGCTTAGTGTTTTGTGACAGTTATCGATCGATACTGCACTTGGGTGGGCTGGGCTGGGCTGGGCCGAGGAGCAAAACGCAGGTGCTAGCAGGTATCTGGGCTGATCCCGCTAACACTGCGTTTTTTTGGGGGACCCTAAACTGCTGGGGAGTATAGATCTGATCGGATCAGATATCGATCCGTTCAGATACTATAGCACTAAGGGAGGTGTATGCTGCGTGCGTAGGTGTTAGCGGTACTGGCGCTAACCTGACGCTGCCTGGGGCGATGCAGACCTTATCTGATCCTAAAAACTTAACTTCTATCACCGCCGGGCAATTAGGGGGTTAAACCTTTATAGGGTAATAAACGGCGGGTGCCCTAAAACTGTAATAAACTACAAAAAACCAAAACCAACTAACCAGCGTCACCTGTAACAATTATATGGTGATCGCTGGTGAAAGGGTTAACTAGGGGGCAATCAAGGGGTTAAAACCTTTAGTAGGTAGTATATGGGGGTCCCTGTCGCTATAAAACACTGACAGCGAACCTATATACTTACCTCCCTAACTAGCGTCACCTGTGTCACTAATACAGCGATCAGAAAAACGATCGCTTAGTGACACTGGCGACGGGGGGTGATCACGGGGTTAAAACTTTATTAGGGGGGTTAGGGGGGTACCCTGGACCTAAAGGGGGGTACCCTAGACCTAAAGGGGGCTAACCTAACGGCCCTAACACTTGTAACTGACACAAACTGACACCAATGCAATAAATCAGAAAAAAAAAAAACCTGCTATTGGTGTCAGAGTGACAGGGGGTACAGGGGGGTGATCAGGGGGTGATCGGGGGGTGACAGGGGGGTGACAAGTGTGCCTGCGTGTTCTACTGTATGTGTAGTGTTGGTGCACTTACTTGGATGTCTTCTCTCCTCGGCGCCGGACGAAAAGACCGGCTCAAGGAGAGATGACATCACTTCCTCTGCTTCTGTTTACATTCACAGAAGCCGAGGAAGCTTGTCATTGGCCAGGAGCGATCGCGAGGTGGGGGCCACGAATGAGTGGCCTCCCCCTCACCTTTGATCGACCCTGACCTCGATCCGACCGCCGCAGGCACCGGGGGGGGGTCCGATCGGACCCCCCACCCGCGGGCAGGCAGGGACGTACAGGTAAGCCCTTATGCCTGCCCGTGCCGCTCTGTCGACGTACATCTGTGTGCGGCGGTCGGCAAGTGGTTAATGTAATTATTTTTAGGGGAATGGTTACTTAGTTTTAGCAGGAACCCGCTCCCACTTCCACTCCAACCACCTAGATTATCAGAGCAGAAGTTCTACCCCACCCCCATCCTAGGAGGCTGTTGGTTCATTCACAAAGTGCAGCATGACTTGTGCATGTACAGGGGGGATGTCAACTGTGAAGCTGCAAGCAATCACAGCCAGCTTTCATTAGTAAATATACTTGATGCCAGGGACCTAGAGACCAGCGAAGAACTGCCCCTGGTGAGCTGAATCCTTGGATAGGTGATTGCCCTTTTTTTTTAAGTCAGCAGCTACAGTATTTGTAGCTGCAGACTTTTATATATACATTTTTAAAGACTGAAGATCCTCTAACCGATCCTTTAACCGATAGATTTGTGTTAATTTTTTAAAAGGACTTGTAAAAAAAGTGTGTTGTTGTTATTTACTATTTAAATTTTTTTGTAAATGAGTAGTGGTACTATGTACTCCTTACTCATTCACATGGGGGAAACTAGTATCTGGGGCCCCCTTATGTTAAACAGGATTCCAGATTCTGATCCAACATCTGCTAACCCCCAAAACTTCTAGACCTGGGTTGTGGGGAAGAGACCCCTGTCTTTATCAAAACAGGGACAAGGTTACTTGTCAGGGGTGTCTCCCTGGGAAGATACCCTCTTCATGTTGAGGGCATAAGGCCTAGTATGGCTCATGAGCAAGGGGCCACGCTCTCCTTCATACCTGTCAGTACTAGGATCCCTTTAGGACCCAGCACAACTCACCTGACACAGCCTTTACCTGGGAAACAACAATGATTGGCCAGCTCACCTTTAAATAACATGCATCAGCATTCAATCATTGCTCGTGTTAGAGTTTACCTGTGTTTGATCCAGTTGATATCTGCTCTGTGTATTTCGTGTATGACCCGGCTCGTTTGACCCTGTTTGCTTGCTTCTGATTCGGTACCGTTTGGACTCTGATCTTCCTGTGTATGACCCAGCTTGCCTAGACTACGTTTTTGCCTGATACCACTAGTACCTTCATCTGCAGCAGTGAACTACAAGCACCAGACATCTATCCTCCACCTGCAGCGGTGAACTACAAACACCAGACACCATCAATCCTCATCTGCAGCGGTGAACTACAAGGTCCAGCAAACATCTACCTACAGCTACAGCGGTGAACTACAAGTCCCAGCTGACCTGCTCTGCTCATGGTATGTGCTCTTGTTCTTTGAACTCTTTGCATAATCAGAATACCCGAACTGTTACCTGTTATATGCTCTACCCTGACATTAACACGAGCCATACATAATAAAGGAAACCTATCATGGATCCTGAGCAGGCTCAGTTGTTTGCACAGGAACTTTGCCGCTTATCCCATCAAGTTCAGGAAATGGCCACAGAGCTCACCAAGGTGCAATCTCCTTCTATTAGCACTGCTACAAAAACTCCATCTGAACCAAAAATTCCTTTGCCTGACCGGTTTTCTGGTGACCGTAAAGGGTTTTGCAACTTTAAAAACAGCTGCAAATTATATTTCAAGTTAAGGCCATCCTCGTCTGGCCCTGAAACTCAGAGGGTTCAAATCATTATCTCTCTACTACAGGGTGACCCCCAGGCTTGGGCCTTTAACCTGGAACCAAACCATCCAGCCTTGCTAACAGTAGATGCCTTCTTTGAAGCCCTAGGGTTGCTTTATGATGATCCAGATCGTGCTGCTACTGCAGAATCAACTCTGCGTAACTTAAAGCAAGGAACTACCACAGCTGAAATGTATTGCTCAGAGTTTCGCAGGTGGGCCCCGGAATCTGGCTGGGATGATGCAGCACTCCGCAGCCAGTTTAGAATGGGCCTTTCAGATGCAATTAAGGATGCTCTGGTCAACTTCTCCTACCCAGCCTCACTGGAGGAGGCTATGAGTCTAGCCATTAGAATTGACCGCCGCCAGCGAGAGAGGAGACGAGAACAAACTACAGCTGTGGCAAACTATATACCTCCCTTGCCGCCTGACTATTCCACCTCCAGTGCCAAATCTGAGGAAGAACCTATGCAGATAGGTTCCACCCGGTTATCTGCCCAGGAACACACGCGCCGGCGTAACATGGGTCTCTGCTTGTATTGTGGCCTCAAGGGTCATATGCTCCGTTCGTGCCCTACACGTCCGGGAAACTCCAGGACCTAGGTAATTGCGGGGAGGTTACCTTAGGTCTGCTCTCATCTCCCCAGGGGGACAATCGTATTCTTTTACCCGCTGTCGTTCACTTTGGGACAGGAGCTCATGAACTGCTGGCCTTGGTAGATTCTGGAGCCGCTGAGAATTTTATTGATAAGACTCTGATTACCTCTTTGTCCTTGGAAACTCATGCTCTAGATTGCCCAGTCCGCCTGATTTCCGTGGATAATCGTCCTCTCTCACAAGATCTAGTGCTCCAAGCCACGAAGCCTTTCCAGTTACAATTGGGGGCTTTGCATTGGGAGAAGACTTCATGTCTTGTTATTGACTCTCCATCCACTCCTTTGATCCTAGGCCTCCCTTGGCTTCAGAAGCACAATCCTGTAATTGACTGGCGAACAGGAGATATTCTGGCTTGGTCCAATCAGTGTAAAAAGAACTGCATCCAGCACCCTGTTCGACTGGCTACCTGTCAAGTGGGAATGGAACAGATTCCACTTTGTTATAAGGACTTTCGGGATGTGTTTTCTAAAGGGATTGCTGACACTTTACCACCTCATCGCAGTTATGATTGTCCCATTGACCTCTTGCCTGACACTACACCTCCACGAGGGAGAGTCTTTCCACTGTCTGAGCCAGAGAATCTTGCCTTGCAAGAATACATCCAGGAAAACCTAGCTAAGGGTTTCATCCGTCCCTCCACTTCTCCCGCAGGAGCAGGATGCTTCTTTGTCCCAAAGAAGGATGGGGGACTGAGACTTTGTGTTGATTACAGAGGTCTAAATAAAATAACTGTTCCCAATCGGTATCCTCTTCCTCTCATCACAGAATTGTTCTCTCAAATCCAGGGAGCCAAAATCTTCTCCAAACTGGACTTAAGGGGAGCTTATAATCTGGTGCGCATACGTGCAGGCGACGAGTGGAAGACAGCCTTTAACACCAAGGATGGTCATTATGAATGTCTTGTCATGCCTTTCGGTCTCAGAAATGCACCAGCTGTCTTTCAGAACTTTATGAATGACATTTTCCGTGACATGTTGGGTCGCTTCATGCTTGTATATTTAGATGATATTTTGATATATTCTCCCAATCTTGAAATACATCAGAAACATGTCTGCTCAGTATTGGCCCGATTAAAGACTCACTCCCTTTTTGTAAAGCCTGAGAAATGTTCATTCCATGTTAAACAAGTACCTTTCCTAGGCTACCTAATTTCTGACACAGGCCTCACCATGGATCCAGCCAAGATTCAAGCCATTTTAGACTGGGCACCACCTTCAGACCTGAAGGCAGTTCAGCGCTTCCTGGGCTTTGCAAATTTCTATCGAAAATTCATTAAGAACTTTGCCATCATTGCACATCCCATCACCTCTCTCACCAGGAAGACTCCGACTACCTTTAAATGGACTACTGAAGCCCAGGCAGCCTTCACTCAGTTAAAGAAAGCCTTTACCTCTGCACCAATCCTACGCCATCCTGTTCCTGAGCTACCTTTTATTGTGGAGGTAGATGCATCTGAAGTAGGGGTAGGGGCACTTTTGTCACAAAAGGATCCTGTAAATGCCGCCATCCACCCCTGTGCCTTCTTGTCTCGGAAATATTCCCCAGCAGAGCGCAATTATGATATAGGCAACAGAGAACTTCTAGCCATAAAGCTCGCTTTGGAGGAATGGAGACATTGGCTGGAGGGAGCTCGCTATCCATTCATAGTTCTGACTGACCACAAAAACCTTGAATACATCCGTTCTGCTAAAAGACTGAACTCACGTCAAGCCAGGTGGTCATTGTTCTTCTCCAGATTTGACTTCACAATTTCATATTTACCAGGACCAAGAAACATTAAGGCTGACGCCTTGTCTCGCAGCTTTCTTTCAGAGTCTCCTCCTCCGCTTCCTCCACAACCCATTATCTCTGAGGATAGGATTTTGGCTTTCACCCAGACTGACATCTCTGAGGCCTTGTTACCTGCACAGGCTGAAGCCCCTCCCTCCACTCCCTCCGGTATGCTTTTTGTGCCCCTGGCTCTTCGTTTGCAGGTATTGCAGCAGGTACATGCATCAAAACCTGCAGCACATCCGGGGTTTAGACAAACTTTTGAGATTATCTCTCGCAACCTCTGGTGGCCATCGATTAGGCAGGATGTGTTAGCCTTCGTCCAGGCCTGTGAAGTTTGTGCCAGAAGCAAGAGCAGTACCTCTAAGCCGCCTGGTCTCCTACGTCCTCTACCAATACCTACCTGTCCCTGGACCCATTTATCTATGGACTTTATCACTGACTTGCCTCCGTCCCAGGGATGTTCCACGATCTGGGTGGTGGTAGACAGGTTCAGTAAAATGGCCCACTTTGTTCCGCTTCCGAAACTTCCATCTGCTAAAGAACTGGCATCTTTATTCATTAAACATGTTTTCAGGCTCCATGGGGCACCAATCAACATTGTCTCAGACCGTGGCTCTCAGTTTATAGCCCAGTTTTGGAAGGCCCTTTGCTCTCAGCTGGGGATTAAGTTATCATATTCTTCAGCATATCATCCTGAGACAAACGGCCAAACAGAAAGGACTAATCAGACTCTAGAGAAGATGGTACGTTGTCTGATGGCCAATGATGAGGTGGAGTGGGTCAACGTCCTGCCATGGGCAGAGTTTGCCTTTAATAATTGTGCCAGCACATCTACAGGGACCTCTCCTTTCTTCTGTGTTTACGGGTTGCATCCTCGTGTGTGCTCCTTTGATCTTCCACCCTCTGATGTGCCAGATGCCAACACCACAATAGAAAATTTCTCCAAAATCTGGTCCGATGTTAATCATGCTATTTCTCGCTCTGTGCTGGCTTTTAAGAAAATGGCGGACAAGAGGCGCTCAAAGGCACCAGGATATAAAGTTGGTGACAAAGTGTGGCTATCATCCAGGAATCTGTCCCTGCATGTTCCATCTAAAAAACTTGGCCCAAAATTCATCGGGCCCTATGAAATTTCGGAGATTGTTAATCCTGTATCCTATAGATTAAAACTCCCCCCATCCATGCGCATTCCAAATGTCTTTCATGTTTCATTGTTGAAACCTGTTCATTCCAGCCTCCAAGTAAATGAACCAGAACCTGTGGATGTGTTGGACAGTCAGGAATATGAAGTGGCATTTATTCTTGATTCCAGACGAGTGCGCAATTCCTTACAATATCTCGTTCATTGGAAAGGTTTCGGCCCAGAGGATCGATCTTGGGTCCCAGCTCGTGATCTTCATGCTGACCGACTTAAGAAGAAGTTTCATCTTCGTTATCCAAGTAAGCCTGGGGGTGCAGGAGCAACCCCTCGAGAAAGGGGGGGTACTGTCAGTACTAGGATCCCTTTAGGACCCAGCACAACTCACCTGACACAGCCTTTACCTGGGAAACAACAATGATTGGCCAGCTCACCTTTAAATAACATGCATCAGCATTCAATCATTGCTCGTGTTAGAGTTTACCTGTGTTTGATCCAGTTGATATCTGCTCTGTGTATTTCGTGTATGACCCGGCTCGTTTGACCCTGTTTGCTTGCTTCTGATTCGGTACCGTTTGGACTCTGATCTTCCTGTGTATGACCCAGCTTGCCTAGACTACGTTTTTGCCTGATACCACTAGTACCTTCATCTGCAGCAGTGAACTACAAGCACCAGACATCTATCCTCCACCTGCAGCGGTGAACTACAAACACCAGACACCATCAATCCTCATCTGCAGCGGTGAACTACAAGGTCCAGCAAACATCTACCTACAGCTACAGCGGTGAACTACAAGTCCCAGCTGACCTGCTCTGCTCATGGTATGTGCTCTTGTTCTTTGAACTCTTTGCATAATCAGAATACCTGAACTGTTACCTGTTATATGCTCTACCCTGACAATACCTTTTCTGGCCTGCTAAGCTAATTGCTCAGATAAAAGTCTGGTATGGATTTTGGAGGAAGTCTTAACTTTTTTGCCCCTTAAAATGAATACCAATCCTAAAGATTTTGGTATAGGATTTTGAGGGGGACCCAATGCTATTTTATTTGAGGGGTGATCCTCTGGACATCGATACCAGACTTTTAGAAAGGAAAAGGGTCTGCACACAAAAGTGACAACTGCTCCAACCTATAGCTAACCTGCAGTCCTGCTGTTAGGTACCCGGTAGTAGAGCCTGACTTGTAGGAGAAGACCTCTCATACAGCGCTGGTTCAGGAGCCACTGGAATGGGAACAGTGGTCTTCGGAGCACAGTGGGGTACGAGTGCCTGTTTGAGGTAAGTCTCTGATGCTGAGATGAGGGAGAGATCCCATCGGGATGGCTGGACTGCAGATCTTGTGAAGACTTGAAGACAGCAGGCTGGGTGCTGGAGATGCAGGAAGCACTGGAGCTGAAGCTGAAGGTGCAACAGCCAGGAACAACAGCAGGCACAAGCAAGGTCAAACAGTCCGGGTCAGCAGGCAGATAAACACAGGCAATAACGGCAGGCAGAGGCAGAGTAAGTAGGCAGGCAGAGATCGGCAATGGTATCAGGCAGGAGCAGTAGGATAGTCAGGCAGGCTGGGTCGGATAGGAGCAGGACGGATGGTCAGACAAGCCAGGTCAATCAGGAAACAATCAGTCAATCAGATGCAGGTTACAGAGATCACAGAGCTGAGACGAAGCAGCAATGTGCCAGAGGCACAGGGGAACCTTTATGCGTCCTTTGGCGCCAAACGGCGCTAACGCGAACGCGCGCGCGCCCGTACGCGCACACGCGCGTTCGCGCGTGCGCAAAAGCGCCGTGTTCCCGTGCGCGCCTGAGCGCCGCGCTGATGCCTGGGAACATCAGGATTCTGCTGAGGAGCTTGCACAGGAGCGCGCCGGCGCATAGGCGCATGCAAACGCCCAGGTCTGGCGCCGGCGGCTCCCTGACATTGCCCCCCCCAAGGGGCAGCCTCCGGATGCCCACAAGCCTTCTCTTCTCAGGGTGGGAAGAGAAATAGGCACGGACTAACCGCCTAGCGTGCACATTCTCATCCGGTTCCCAGGAGTTACTTTTTGGGCCGTAGCCTTTCCATTTGATTAAAAATTGGGTTTGTCCCTGTCTTCTCCTGCAATCAAGAATAGACTCAACTTCAAATTCCTCGCTGGCATCAATCAAAACAGGTTCAGGAGGTCTAGTTCCTCTACCAGGGAAGGGATCAGTTACAGCAGGTTTGAGCAATGAGACGTGGAACACTGGATGAATTTTAAGGGAATCAGGCAAAGTCAGTTCGTAAGACACTTCATTAATTTTCCTCTTAACCGGAAAAGGACCCATAAATCTAGGTGCCAACTTCTTAGAGGGACATGCTAATTTGATATTAGTTGTAGAAAGCCATACCTGGTCACCAAGCTGTAGCTTCAATTCCCCTCTTCTTTTCCGGTCGAAGATTCTCTTACCATCTGCCTGAGCCTTGGACACTGCTTCCTGCAACATCTGGTTGTTGCGACTGAGAAAATCCACCACACTCTGTACTGCCGGAACTGAAGACTCTGGAAGGAAATCAGGTAGAAAAGTTAGATAGAAGCCATAATTGGCGAAAAAAGGGGATTGACCGGTGGCAGAATGTTTAGCATTATTGTAGGCAAATTCTGCCAAAGGCAGCAGGGACACCCAATCATCCTGTGAGAAGGATGTAAAGCATCTAATGTACTGCTCAAGAGTCTGATTGGTCCTCTCCGTCTGTCCGTTAGTCTGAGGATGATAGGCCGAGGACAAGGCCAGCTTGATTTTTAAAATTTCACACAGGGCTTTCCAAAAACGTGAGGTGAATTGCACCCCTCTATCGGAGATTTTGTTTACAGGGACTCCATGCAGTCTGATGATCTCTTTAATGAATATACGAGCTGTTTCAATAGCCAATGGGGTACCTCTTAATGGAAGAAAATGGGCCATCTTGGTTAAATGGTCCACCACCACAAAGATGGCAGAACACCCCTCAGAACCAATCTATTAACCTTCTATGAGGAGGTGAGTTGCCATCTAGATAAAGGAAGGCCCGTAGACGTGGTGTATCTGGATTTTGCAAAAGCATTTGACACAGTTCCCCATAAACGTTTACTGTACAAAATAAGGTGCGTTGGCATGGACCATAGGGTGAGTACATGGATTGAAAACTGGCTACAAGGGCGTGTTCAGAGGGTGGTGATAAATGGGGAGTACTCAGAATGGTCAGGGGTGGGTAGTGGGGTCCCCCAGGGTTCTGTGCTGGGACCAATCCTATTTAATTTGTTCATAAATGACCTGGAGGATGGGATAAACAGTTCCATCTCTGTATTTGCAGATGATACTAAGCTAAGCAGGGCAATAACTTCTCCGCAGGATGTGGAAATCTTGCAAAAAGACCTGAACAAATTAATGGGGTGGGCGACTACATGGCAAATGAGGTTCAATGTAGAAAAATGTAAAATAATGCATTTGGGTGTCAAAAATATGAATGCAAACTATACACTGGGGGGAGAACCTCTGGGGGAATCTAGGATGGAAAAGGACTTGGGGGTCCTAGTGGATGATAGGCTCAGCAACGGCATGCAATGCCAAGCTGCTGCTAATAAAGCAAACAGAATATTGGCATGCATTAAAAGGGGGATCAACTGCAGAGATAAAACTATAATTCTCCCGCTCTACAAGACTCTGGTCCGCCCGCACCTGGAGTATGCTGTCCAGTTCTGGGCACCAGTCCTCAGGAGGGACGTACTGGAAATGGAGCGAGTACAAAGAAGGGCAACAAAGCTAATAAAGGGTCTGGAGGATCTTAGTTATGAGGAAAGGTTGCGAGCACTGAACTTATTCTCTCTGGAGAAGAGACGCTTGAGAGGGGATATGATTTCAATTTACAAATACTGTACTGGTGACCCCACAATAGGGATAAAACTTTTTCGCAGAAGAGAGTTTAATAAGACTCGTGGCCACTCATTACAATTAGAAGAAAAGAGGTTTAACCTTAAACTACGTAGAGGGTTCTTTACTGTAATAGCGGCAAGGATGTGGAATTCCTTTCCACAGGCGGTGGTCTCAGCGGGGAGCATTGATAGCTTCAAGAAACTATTAGATAATCACCTGAATGACCGCAATATACAGGGATATGTAATGTAATACTGACACATAATCACACACATAGGTTGGACTTGATGGACTTGTGTCTTTTTTCAACCTCACCTACTATGTAACTATGTAACTATGTAACTATGTAACATGGCAGCTCTACAATAAAGTCCATGGAAATCATCTTCCAGGGTCTGTCGGGTACCGGTAGAGGTTTTAACAAGCCCCAAGCTCGATTCCTGGATGTCTTATTCTGAGTACAGATAGGGCAGGAGCTGACAAACTTCTTGCAAAAGTCTTTTAGATTGGGCCACCAGAAGGTATGCTGTACTAATTCCAGGGTCTTGCGAACCCCAAAGTGACCTGCCAGTGGGTGATCGTGAAGCAACGTCAAGACCTTGACCCGAACCTCCTCAGGGACAAAAATTTGACTTCCTCTCCAGAACAACCCGTCTCTGTTAGTCAAGGTCATCCCTGTAGGCCTGGTTGATTCAGAGGATGCTTCCTTAATCTGGGAGAGAAGATCTGTTTGCAGGAGAAGGAAATTGTTTGCAGGCAGAATGGTGTCAGGGTTAGATAAGTCCTTAGGGTTGTCATGCATTCGTGACAATGCGTCAGGTTTAACATTTTTTGAGCCTGGCTTGTCGAGGCTTTAGACGTTTGGCAGATCGCAGATATTCCAGGTTTTTATGGTCAGTATATATTAACACTGGATGCATAGCCCCTTCCAGCAGATACCTCCACTCTTCTAATGCAGTTTTAATAGCGAGAAGTTCTCGGTCGCCGACATCATAGTTTTGCTCCGCAGGAGAGAGTTTTCTGGAGAAGAACCCCACAGGATGCATTACATCTTCACTGCCTCTGCGTTGCGAAAGTATTGCACCTACCACTATCTCGGAAGTGTCCACTTCCAAAATGAATGGTAGGGATGGTTCAGGATGGCTGAGGATAGGTGCCAAGGTGAATAACCTCTTGATGTTTTCAAAAGCATCTTGGGCTAGTTGATTCCAGGAGAAACGGGTATTCTGTTTGGTCAGCTGCGTGATGGGTGCAATTATGGCTGAAAAATCCCTTGATAAACTTCCTGTAAAAGTTTGCAAATCCGATAAATTGTTGGACCCCTTTTTGTCTAGAGGTACTGGCCAGTCCAGAACAGCGGAAACCTTCTGTGGGTCCATCTTGATACCAGTTGATGAAATTATCAGCCCCAGGAATTGAATGCTCTGTTGCTCGAATTCACATTTTTCTGCTTTTGCATAAAGTCTGTGTAAGCGGAGGCGACCCGACGAACATGTTCTCGATGTAGGTCCAGAGATTCCGAAAAGATCAAGATATCGTCCAGATATGCGATCACAAACACATCTAGGAAGTCTCTGAGAACATCATTGATCTGGTGTTGGAAGGTCGCAGGGGCATTGCAGAGTCCGAAGGGCATGACTAAGTATTCATAATGCCCGAATCGGGTCCGAAAGGCTGTCTTCCATTCGTGGCCTGCCCGGATACGGATCAAATTATAGGCCCCTCTTAGATCAAGCTTTGTAAAAATGACGGCAGTCCTCAATTTCTGAAATAATTCAGGTATCAGGGGTAGGGGATACCGATTCTTGACCGTGATTTTATTCAGTTCCCGGTAGTCTATACATGGGCGGAGAGACTTGTCTTTTTTGGCAACAAAGAATATCCCGGCACCGGCTGGGGAGGTAGAGTGGCGAATGAACCCCTTGGCCAGGTTTTCATCTATGTATGCCTTTAGCACTTCTTGTTCCTTTTCTCACAGAGGAAAAATGCGTCCGAAAGGTATTTCGGACCCTGGTAATAGCTCGATGGGGCAATCGTAGGGGCGATGAGGTGGAAGGGAATCTGCCCCCTTTTTGCTGAAAACATCGATATATTCATGATAATGATTAGGTATGGCCTGACAATTTTTCTGGTCGGTTTCCAGACAAAGCAGAGTGGCAGGGGAGTCCGGATCTTTCATCAAGCAGTGTTCTTGACAGTAAGCTGACAGAAATTTTACCTCACCGGATGCCCAATGGATGTGCGGATTGTGTGCTTGCAGCCAGGGGATGCCCAGAATGATGGGAAACATAGGAGAGGTGATGGCATCAAGGACCAGCAGTTCCTTATGTTGGGAAGAAGTGGTAGCAGGTAATGGCAGGGTCTCTTGCATTACTTGTCCGGATTTGATGCGGGAGCCATCAGCCAGAAATACAGAGAGTCCATGGGTTTTGGTCCATAACGGAATGTTATGTAGGCTGGCAAAAGTTAGATCAATAAAGCAGCTGCATGCCCCGGAGTCAATAATGGCGTTGACTGGAATGATCTCTTCTTGGAGCTGTAACGAGAGAGGAATGGCAAGGTGGGTTGAATTCGAAGATAAGGCAGAGAGACTGGCATACATAGGAGATGGACACTTACTGATTTTAACTGGACAGTTATGAACATAGTGCCCGGTTCCTCCGCAATAGAGGCACAGATTAAGTTGCCGACATCGGGCACGTTCTTCAGAAGACAGGGCAGGTCGCATCAGTCCCAACTGCATTGGTTCAGAGGTGTCAGGCGTGGCCGGGACAGTGCTCATACTGGGTGAGGGAAAGTAGCGTGCTGCAGGCACCGGAGCTCGCGCTGTCATCCAGGTCGGGCGGTTTTGTTGAACAGAACGTTCAGATCGACGATCTCGGAGGCGACGATCGATCTGAGTGGTTAAGGAGATCAGGGCCTCAAGAGTATTTGGAACACCAACTCGAGTGAGCTCATCTTTTAATCCTTCAGATAGACCCATGCGAAATTGGTGGCGCAGGGCCGCATCATTCCACTGTGTGTCTGCACTCCAACGCCGGAAGTCAGTAACATAGTCCTCAGCGGGTCTGCGGCCTTGTTGGAGTGCGAACAGAGCTGATTCAGCTGTAGCAGTCTGCTGGGGATCTTCATATAGCTGTGCCATGGCTTCAAAGAAAGATGACAAAGATTGGGTTAGTACAGAGTCTCCTTCAAGTAGCCGATGGGCCCAAGTTTGAGGTTCACCTTGTAGAAGGGAGATTACAAATCCCACCTTGGTGACCTCTAATGAGAAAGTTCGGGGTTGCAGTGCAAAAAAGAGCTGGCAGGCATTGCGAAAAGCCCGGAATTTAGCCCGGTCTCCGGAGAATCTTTAAGGGGTAGGAACCCTTGGTTCGGGTGGAAGCATCACAACTGCAGGAGCTGAAACAGTCTGTGTTGGGGCTGCAGCTGAAGAGGAAGCTGCAGGGTTGGATCCGGTAAGATTATGAACTTGTCCTTCCAGTCTGTTGTAGTTATCCTGAAGGGATTGCACTGCTTGTGTGAGGGCCACCAGGTGTGTACATATCTCCGTCATTGGAGAGGTATCTCCTGCAGGCTCAGTCATGGCTGCTTCGTACTGTTAGGTACCTGGTAGTAGAGCCTGACTTGTAGGAGAAGACCTCTCATACAGCGCTGGTTCAGGAGCCACTGGAATGGGAACAGTGGTCTCCGGAGCACAGTGGGGTAGGAGTGCCTGTTTGAGGTAAGTCTCTGATGCTGAGATGAGGGAGAGATCCCACCGGGATGGCTGGACTGCAGATCTTGTGAAGACTTGAAGACAGCAGGCTGGGTGCTGGAGATGCAGGAAGCACTGGAGCTGAAGCTGAAGGTGCAACAGCCAGGAACAACAGCAGGCACAAGCAAGGTCAAACAGTCCGGGTCAGCAGCCAGATAAACACAGGCAATAACGGCAGGCAGAGGCAGAGTCAGTAGGCAGGCAGAGATCGGCAATGGTATCAGGCAGGAGCAGTAGGATAGTCAGGCAGGCCGGGTTGGATAGGAGCAGGACGGATGGTCAGACAAGCCGGGTCAATCAGGAAACAATCAGTCAATCAGATGCAGGTTACAGAGATCACAGAGCTGAGACGAAGCAGCAATGTGCCAGAGGCACAGGGGAACCTTTATGCGTCCTTCGGCGCCAAACGGCGCTAACGCGAACGCGTGCGCGCCCGTACGCGCGCACACGTATTCGCACGTGCGCACAAGTGCCGCATACCCGCGCGCGCCCGAGCGCCGCGCTGATGCCTGGGAACATCAGGATTCTGCTGAGGAGCTTGCACAGGAGCGCGCCCGCGCATAGGCGCATGCAAACGCCCAGGTCTGGCGCCGGCGGCTCCCTGACACCTGCTATATGTCCTCCTATTTAGGAAACTCTGAAAATTATAGAGCTAGGACTGCAGTATACAGAGGAGTCTTGATGTGGGCATAGCAACTTATGCATATAATTGCAAATATGTGCAAAAAAACCCCTCTGTTTTTCTCACAAATTTTTTAGACAGGGTCAATTTGGTTGTTTTGCAGGTTGGCTGGTAAGTGTGCTGTGAAATCTTTTGTTTTTATCTGTGATGTGCACTGCCCTCCATGTGCACCTTACTGCAAGGGCTAGTTATAGGTTGGACTGCAGCTTACGCATATATTTGCAAATGTGTGCAAACAAAACTCTCCGTTTTTAACATAAATTGTTAGACAAGGTAAATGTGGCTGTTTTTCAGGCTGACTGGTAAGTTTGCTGGGAAATCTTTTGTTTGTTTAAAGAAAGGGCTCTGTTATGTACCCCATGCCGTTTTGTTTTTTTGAGGTGGTCCCTTATTAACTTCTATACTAGACTCTCATCTACAAAAAAGGTCTGGAACAGATAAAGGGAATCCTCAATAGACATGTGCATGACAAAAAAATTGTTTTGTTTAGTTTTGATTTGTCAATCTATTTACTTTGTTTAGTTAACCACTTCAGCCCCGGAAGGATTTGCCCCCTTCCTGACCAGGCCATTTTTTGCGATACGGCACTGCGTCGCTTTAACTGACAATTGCGCGGTCATGCAATGTTGTACCCAAACAAAATTTATGTCCTTTTTTCCCCACAAATAGAGTTTTCTTTGGGTGGCATTTGATAACCTCTGTGGTTTTTATTTTTTGCGCTATAAACAAAAAAAAGCTTCAATAATTTTGAAAAAAACACAATATTTTGTACTTTTTGCTATAATAAATATCCAAAAAAAACCCAAAAAAAAGTCTTCATCAGTTTAGGCCAATATGTATTCTTCTACATAATTTTTGGTGAAAAAAATCACAATAAGCGTATAACGATTGATTTGCACAAAAGTTATAGCGTCTACAAAATAGGGGATAGACTTATGTCTTTTTTGAATTATTATTTTTTTTACTAGTAATGGCAGCGATCTCCGATTTTTACCGGGACTGTGACATTGCAGCAGGCAGATCAGACACTTTTGACACTTTTTTTAGACCATTGAATTTATACAGCGATCAGAGCTAAAAATAGCCACTGATTACTGTATAAATGTCACTGGCAGGGAAGGGGTTAACACTAGGGGCGATCAAGGGGTTAAATGTGTTCCCTCACTGTGTTTTCTAACTGTGGGGTGATGGGAGTGACTATAGGAGAAGACAGATCGTTGTTCCTACAATGATCGGTCTCCTTTCCCCTGACAGAACCATGATTTGTGTGTTTACACACACACACAGCCCCGTTCTCGTTCTGTCACAAGCAAACGCGGGTGTCCGGTGGACGTCGCGTCAGCCAGGCACACGCATTGGCTCCATGGACACGCACGCGGCTGCAATAGCGCCTTAAAGAGCAGACGTATATCTACAGCGATTTGCGCAGCCATGCCAACCTGCCGCAGTATAACTGAGGCGGCTGGTCGGCTAGCAGTTAAATTCAGTTGATTCTTTCAATTCGGAATTCATATTAAGAATTTGTATTCGTAATTTTCAAATTTTCTTTAACCACTTCAGCCCCGGAAGGATGTACCCCCTTCCTGACCAGAGCACTTTTTACAATTTGGCACTGCGCCGCTTTAACTGCTAATTGCGCGGTCATGCAATGCTGTACCCTTTGCGTCCTTTTCTTCCCACAAATAGAGCTTTCTTTTGATGGTATTTGATCACCTCTGCCATTTTTTTTTGCGCTATAAACGGAAAAGACCGAAAATTTTGAAGAAAAATCATATTTTCTACTTTTTTTTTGTTATAAACAAAATCCAATAAACTCAATTTTAGTCATACATTTAGGCCAAAATGTATTCCGCCACATGACTTTGGTAAAAAAAATGTCAAGTGTATATTTATTGGTTTGCGCAAAAATGATAGCGCCTACAAACTAGGGTACATTTTCTGGAATTTACACAGCCTTTAATTTATGACTGTCTATGTCATTTCTTGAGGTGCTAAAATGGCAGGGCAGTACAACCCCCCCTAAAAATGACCCCATTTTGGAAAGTAGGCACCCCAAGGAAATTGCTGAGAGGCATGTTGAGCCCATTGAATATTATTTTTTTTTGTCCCAAGATATTGAATAATGACAAAAAAAAAAATTACAAAAAGTTATCACTAAATGATATATTGCTCACACAGGCCATGGGCATATGTGGAATTGCACCCCAAAATACATTCAGCTTCTTCTCCTGAGTACGGGAATACCACATGTGTGGGACTTTTTGGGAGCCTAGCCGCGTACGGGGCCCCGAAAACCAATCACCGCCTTTAGGATTTCTAAGGGCGTAAATTTTTGATTTCACTCCTCACTACCTATCACAGTTTTGAAGGCCATAAAATGCCCAGATGGCACAACCCCCCCCCCAAATGACCCCATTTTGGAAAGTAGACACCCCAATCTATTTTAAAGATAAAGATAGATAAATCCGCGCTTAGGACAGTGTGAGGGCTGCTGCCTATCCCTAATTAGTACCCCTAGGGGTCTAATTGCATAAGTAGATAAGTGGTATGAGAATGAGAACGGCGCTGCCCTCTCCATTGTTAAATAATGGGTACGGGTGTCATAAAATGCAAACTAATTTTATATGGCTACAATATATAAAAACTCCACCATCAGCTATCATAATACGGTCCCAAAAAAAGGAAAAAAAACCCATATATTCGGACATAACCAAAATACTCAAAACACCAGTGATTTAGAAACTGCTAAATAAAGTATGTCCCCCCAGTGAAATAGAAATGTCTGCCAAGGTGAAATATATGATAAATAAGTGGGAAAGTAATGTGGTGAACGAAACAGTTAGTTACGAATAAAAAATAATAAATTGACCCCAGAGTTCAAAAATATTGGGACAAAATGGCGCCAGAATTTTTTTTTTTAATATAATGAAAAAATTAAATGTGCGTAGTAGTGTCAATATGATATCCGTATTAACCCTTTCATATGTGTATCCAAAAAATTGAGTTGGGTTGTGATTGATCCCAATGTTCAAAAATATTGGGACAATATGGCGCATATAAGCCTAAAAGTTGCCTTATGTGTGACAAAATAAAGATCAAATCAAACACTCCCTGTGCATTAATTACAATAAAGTAGGAACATATAAATAAGTAAATATAAGGATGACATGCATAAAGGTAGATTCCAATTACTCTTGTTTATACCAGATGATAATTAACTTCTAAAAAGTTTTTATATATAGTCCATGCAAAAAGGAGTGTTTTTAACCAGATGGAAAAACAGAGTTCAAATGTGAAAGCTGATTATTTCACCCAAAAGGGCTCACCACAGTGACTTCTGTGCGTTTTGTACAGATGGTGACTTGAAGTGCTCACCCCCCAATGCTACCCCACTCACCAGAGATAATCACCCCTACAGGGGTATCGAGCGACAGAGTGGGTGCCTCAGGGCGGATGATGATGACTCCAGTAATGCTGCCGTTACTCTGCTCTATGCGGTCCTTACGGCTGTTCCAGGGGAGATATGTGCTTAAACTGTAACCTTGCTACTCCATCGATAAACCACCTTAATCTGTTATGGGGCGTACACACAGTCGGACTTTTCAGCTACAAAAGTCCAACGGACACTGACGGACTAAAGCTGGCTGGTAATCCGATCGTGTGTGGGCTTCTCCGGACTTTCAACGGACTTTTTCAGCCTCAAATCCGACGGACTTTAGATTTGAAACATGCTTCAAATCTTTCCGACGGACTCGAGTCCGGTCGAAAAATCCGCTCGTCTGTATGCTAGTCCGACGGACAAAAACCCACGCTAGGGCAGCTATTGGCTACTGGCTATGAACTTCCTTATTTTAGTCCGGTGTACGTCATCACGTAAGAATTCGACGGACTTTTGTGTGATCGTGTGTAGGCAAGTCTGTTCGTTAGAAAGTCGGACGCAAGTTCGTCGAAAGTCCGCCAAAAGTCCGTCGAAAGTCTGTCGGACAGGCTGTCGTACTTTTGTAGCTGAAAAGTCCAACCGTGTGTACGCCCCATAACAGATTAAGGTGGTTTATCTGTAATGGGGCGTACACACGGTCAGACTTTTCACCTGCAAAAGTCCGACGGACGCCGCCGGACAATCCGACCGTGTGTGGTCTCCATTGGACTTCCGACGGACCGTTTCGGTCGGAAATCCGACGTACTTTAGATTTGAAACTTGCTTCAAATCTTTACGTCGTAACTCCGCCGGACTCAGTTCCTGACGGAAAGCCCGTTCGTCTGTATGCTGGTCCGACGGACCAGATACGATGGAGGAGCAGGTTACTGCATCTCGCGCTCGCTGCAATAGGAAAAACAAATTTTCCCATTGCGGCGAGCGCGGGGGGCATCCCAGGCCCTTAATATAATGAAAAAATTAAATGTGCGTAGTAGTGTCAATATGATATCCGTATTAACCCTTTCATATGTGTATCCAAAAAATTGAGTTGGGTTGTGATTGATCCCAATGTTCAAAAATATTGGGACAATATGGCGCATATAAGCCTAAAAGTTGCCTTATGTGTGACAAAATAAAGATCAAATCAAACACTCCCTGTGCATTAATTACAATAAAGTAGGAACATATAAATAAGTAAATATAAGGATGACATGCATAAAGGTAGATTCCAATTACTCTTGTTTATACCAGATGATAATTAACTTCTAAAAAGTTTTTATATATAGTCCATGCAAAAAAGAGTGTTTTTAACCAGATGGAAAAACAGAGTTCAAATGTGAAAGCTGATTATTTCACCCAAAAGGGCTCACCACAGTGACTTCTGTGCGTTTTGTACAGATGGTGACTTGAAGTGCTCACCCCCCAATGCTACCCCACTCACCAGAGATAATCACCCCTACAGGGGTATCGAGCGACAGAGTGGGTGCCTCAGGGCGGATGATGATGACTCCAGTAATGCTGCCGTTACTCTGCTCTATGCGGTCCTTACGGCTGTTCCAGGGGAGATATGTGCTTAAACTGTAACCTTGCTACTCCATCGATAAATCACCTTAATCTGTTATGGGGCGTACACACAGTCAGACTTTTCAGCTACAAAAGTCCAACGGACACTGACAGACTAAAGCTGGCTGGTAATCCGATCGTGTGTGGGCTTCTCCGGACTTTCAACGGACTTTTTCAGCCTCAAATCCGACGGACTTTAGATTTGAAACATGCTTCAAATCTTTCCGACGGACTCGAGTCCGGTCGAAAAATCCGCTCGTCTGTATGCTAGTCCGACGGACAAAAACCCACGCTAGGGCAGCTATTGGCTACTGGCTATGAACTTCCTTATTTTAGTCCGGTGTACGTCATCACGTAAGAATTCGACGGACTTTTGTGTGATCGTGTGTAGGCAAGTCTGTTCGTTAGAAAGTCGGACGCAAGTCCGTCGAAAGTCCGCCAAAAGTCCGTCGAAAGTCTGTCGGACAGGCTGTCGTACTTTTGTAGCTGAAAAGTCCAACCGTGTGTACGCCCCATAACAGATTAAGGTGGTTTATCTGTAATGGGGCGTACACACGGTCAGACTTTTCACCTGCAAAAGTCCGACGGACGCCGCCGGACAATCCGACCGTGTGTGGTCTCCATTGGACTTCCGACGGACCGTTTCGGTCGGAAATCCGACGTACTTTAGATTTGAAACTTGCTTCAAATCTTTACGTCGTAACTCCGCCGGACTCAGTTCCTGACGGAAAGCCCGTTCGTCTGTATGCTGGTCCGACGGACCAGATACGACGGAGGAGCAGGTTACTGCATCTCGCGCTCGCTGCAATAGGAAAAACAAATTTTCCCATTGCGGCGAGCGCGGGGGGCATCCCAGGCCCTTAATATAATGAAAAAATTAAATGTGCGTAGTAGTGTCAATATGATATCCGTATTAACCCTTTCATATGTGTATCCAAAAAATTGAGTTGGGTTGTGATTGATCCCAATGTTCAAAAATATTGGGACAATATGGCGCATATAAGCCTAAAAGTTGCCTTATGTGTTTTAGGTCGACCACGCCCCCTAAAACGTCACAGTCCCAGCATGCCCAGGGACTGTGACATCATATGGGGGCGGGGTCTCCGCCTATATAAGTCACAACGCAGCCCTCAGAGACCAGTCCAGCAGGAGAGAGCGTCGTGTCAACATCTGGGGGAAGAGAAGAGAAGACAAGAAGCCCAGAAGCCCAGAAGTCCGGACCTCCGCTGGCAATAGAGCTACCTGAAGACAGCGGAGGGGCCGGCCGAAGACCTGGGACACCGGGAGAAGAGGCCGGAGAGCGGAGAAGAACCAACCGGACGCCGGGAGAAGATGAACCGGAGGGACCCCCGAAGACGGAAGAAGACCCCCCCCGGAGCTGTTTAATAAATTATTTTAAAAACCTGTGTTGTGTTTTATTATTGACACTTTTTACCTAGGTGAATGGGTAGGGGTACCATGTACCCCATACTCATTCACATAGGGTGGGGGGGCCGGGATCTGGGGGCCCTCTTATTATAGGGGGCTCCCGGATTCCGATAAGCCCCCCGCCCGCAGACCCCGACAACCAACGGCCAGGGTTGTCGGGAAGAGGCCCTTGTCCTCATCAACATGGGGACAAGGTGCTTTGTGGTGGGGGGGTACCGCAAGGCGCCCCCTCCCCCAAAGCACCCCCCCCCATGTTGAGGGCATGCAGCCTGCTATGGTTCAGGAGGGGGGGGGGGGCGCTCGCTCGTCCCCACCCCCTTTCCTGACCGGCCGGGCTGCGTGCTCGGATCGGGGTCTGGTATGGATTTTGGGGGGACCCCCACGCCGGTTTTTCGGCGTAGGGGGGTTCCCCTTAAAGTTCCATACCAGACCTAAGGGCCTGGGATGCCTGCGACGGGGCTCGCAAGGTTTCAATCTCGCCAAAAAAAGCGGCGAGATTGAATTCCTTTTCTAGTCCTGTTGTACCCGAGTCACGTTCAAAATGAACGGACTTGTCCGTGTGTGGGAAAGTCCGTTCATTCTGAAAGTCCGGCGGAAGTCCGTCGGGAAGACCGGATTCCGGAAAGTCCTGCCGTGTGTAGGCAAGTCCGGCCGTTCAGAAAGTCCGGCGGTAGTCCGCCGGAAGTCTGGCGGCAAGTACGTCGGACCTAGCTTTCTAGAAAGTCCGACCGTGTGTACGCCCCATTAGACTCTCTGGATCTCTGGAGAGTCTAACAGATTAAGGTGGTTTATCGATGGAGCAAATCGATCCTCCACCCCTGCTGCCCCCATGATTCGGCACATATCACCTCCGCTGGAGTCACGGCTTTATATATCGTGGGAGCAAAATGCTGTTGCTGTCAAGATAAATAAATCCGCGCTGCAGTTGAATGGCATACCTGAAGACAAAAAAAGGTTAACAATAAAACACAGTAAACGGTAAAGTATAAAAAAATTGCATACCTGAAAAGCAAACATGATAAAACATAATAACAATAAAACATTGCAGAATAGAATACAGTAAAATAGAACAGAACAATAGAGAGAGAATAGAGAGAGAGCAATAAAATGACAACTATTTTTGTTTTTATTTTATATATTTTTTTGTGTTTTTGTTTTTTTTTTTCACTTTTTTTGTAACTGTAACTTTTATAACTGTAACCGGGTCCAGATTCGGGTCTCTCAAAATGCGATGGCATCTTGGGAAACCCTGTGAAAGTGTGCCTAGTCTGTGCAATGCTGTACCCTACGCTAATACTCAACCAGTGTATGGTAGCGTTCAAAACATTCACCAATGTAAAGACCAGGATTGTCAGGACAGGAGGGACAATAATACCGGGTGTCACGCCTATATCCGCACTTGTTGCAGACACAACATCTTTTTTGGGGGGGTTCGTTGGGTAGGGGTACTCGGGAGGACATAAAGAAAATGCCTCTCATGCAGCCAACTGCATTTGGTTGGGGATGTGAATGGGGGAAGTACGGGTGCTGCAGAAGTGGTGGGTTCCCAATTAGGATTGGCAAATGCAGCAGGAAGGGCACTATGGGCATGACAGGCCTGTGTTTGTCTTCTTCTTGGTGGCAGCGGGACACTACTTGTGCTTGCCACCTTACCAGCTTGGACTGCACTTATGGGACTCGCCACGTCACCAAGTGTTACTGCAGTGCTGGTTTGACTACGACCGGGGTGTACTAGGCCGCTGGTGCTTGCCAGTTCACCAAAACGCTACCAAAAAACTGTTAGCGATCGCAGGGATCAGGCCTGACTCTGCAAACGCTGCAGTTATGCATTTAGTGTTTTGTAAGTGACAGTGATCGATCGATACTGCACTTGGTTGGGCTGGGCTGGGCCGGGCTGAGGGGCAAAACGCAGGTGCTAGCAGGTATCTGGGTTTATCCCGCTAACACTGCATTTTTGGGAACCCTAAACTTCTGGGGACGCTAGTATAGATCTGATCGGATCAGATATTGATCCGTTCAGATACTATACCACTAAGGGAGGTGTACGGTGCATGCGTGGGTGCTACCGCTACTGGCACTAACCTGATGCTGCCTGGGGCTGGTGCTTGCCAGTTCACCAAAACGCTACCAAAAAAACTGTTAGCGATCGCAGGGATCAGGCCTGACTCTGCGAACGCTGCAGTTATGCGTTTAGTGTTTTGTAAGTGACAGTGATCGATGGATACTGCACTTGGGTGGGCTGGGCTGGGCTGGGCGGAGGGGCAAAAGGCAGGTGCTAGCAGGTATCTGGGCTGATACTGCTAACACTGCGTTTTTGGGAACCCTAAACTGCTGGGGACGCTAGTATAGATCTGATCGGATCAGATATTGAACCGTTCAGATACTATAACACTAAGGGAGGTGTATGCTGCGTGCGTGGGTGTTAGCGGTACTGGCGCTAACCTGACGCTGCCTGGGGCGACACAGACCCTATCTGACCCTAAAACCTAACTTATATCTCCGCCAGGCGATCAGGGGGCTAAACCTTTATAAGGTAATAAACGGCGGGTGCCCTGACACTATAAAAAATAAACGAACTAACCAGCGTCACCCGTAACAGTTATATGGTGATCACTGGTGAAAGAGATAACTAGGGGACAATCAAGGGGTTAAAACCTTTATTAGGTAGTATATGGGGGTCCCTGACGCTATAAAACGCTGACGGCGAACCTATATATTTACCTCTCTAACTAGCGTCACCAGTGACACTAATGCCCCGTACACACGGTCGGACTTTGTTCGGACATTCCGACAACAAAATCCTAGGATTTTTTCCGACGGATGTTGGCTCAAACTTGTCTTGCATACACACGGTCACACAAAGTTGTCGGAAAATCCGATCATTCTGAACGCGGTGACGTAAAACATGTACGTCGGGACTATAAACGGGGCAGTGGCCAATAGCTTTCATCTCTTTATTTATTCTGAGCATGCGTGGCACTTTGTCCGTCGGATTTGTGTACACACGATCGGAATTTCCGACAACGGATTTTGTTGTCGGAAAATTTTATATCCTGCTCTCAAACTTTGTGTGTCGGAAAATCCGATGGAAAATGTGTGATGGAGCCAACACACGGTCAGAATTTCCAACAACAAGGTCCTATCACACATTTTCCGTTGGAAAATCTGACTGTGTGTACGGGGCATAATAAAGCGATCAGAAAAATGATTGCTTAGTGACACTGGTGACAGGGGGTGATCAAGGGGTTAAAACTTTATTAGGGGGGTTAGGGGGGTATCCTAGACCTAAAGGGGGCTAACACTAACTGCCCTACCACACTAATGCCCCGTACACAGGGTCGGATTTTCCGATGGAAAATGTGCGATCAGAGCGTGTTGTCGGAGATTCCGACCGTGTGTGGGCTCCATCGGACTTTTTCCATTGGCTTTTCTGACACACAAAGTTTGAGAGCAGGCTATAAAATTTTCCGACAACAAAATCCGATCACGTCAATTCCGACCGTGTGTGGACAATTCCGACGCACAAAGTGCCACGCATGCTCAGAAGAAATTCCAAGACGGAACAGCTCGTTCTGGTAAAATTAGCGTTCGGAATGGATAGAGCACTTTCGTCACACTGCAATCTTTAAAATTGTTTAATACAGCGCACTCTCTTCTTCTTTATAATGCAGGAAGAACTAAGTAGTTTTGCTGCTGATATTCACACAAACTTCTTTCTTTATTATTTATCGTGATTCCCTCAATATATTATGATTTGTCACATCTGACCAAAAATCTATATAGTTTTTTTTGTGTTTTTTTTTTTTTTGAACCCTGATGTGATTTTTTTACTTTTTTTTTGGTTTGTATTTTTTTCAAGGCTGATCTTGTTTTTGTTTTTTTTTAGTTATTTAACATCCTAATATTTTTGTGTATGTTTTGTGTGTCAAGTTACCACAACACCATTATTATATTGTATTATTTAATCTTAAGGAAGTTGCTTGGTGTTAGTGTCTCTTGTTAATTTCACATTGTATTTTTGAAATGTACCTGAATCCTCAAAAATAAACTGTCCTTTTCGAATGAAAACACACATAGGCAAGTCTAATTGAAACCAAAAAAACCTTTGGGGCTCATAACCAAACAAAGAGGGAGGCAACGCTGGAGAAACAGCTGAAATTGGTGAAGCCTTTGACCCCCAGGGCACACATCAATTATTTTACTGCAAAATTGGTGGCCTGAGGAGTCCATATCTAAGAGAGTGCAGTCTGGTCCAGAAGTCCCAGAGATCATGAAAGAAGCAGATGACATGTATGTCCCCAGGCTGTGGTACTACAAGAGACTGCATCTTTTGCCAGACCAGACTGAACCCAGGTCATCATTCTTTGGTCTTCCTTCCACGCTTCCTTCCACACTGTGGCTCTGGTGGTGGAGTTGTGGCAGGAGGAGGATGTTCCAACTCAATTACGTGGGTATTGGGTGTGATTTTGCCCCTCATCTCCTTAGTTAAGACTTTATAAATAAGGTCCTCACACAGGAGGCGCTGGTCCTCCTGCATGCCCTGCAGTTTGGTGGCAGCCATGCAGACAAAGGCCTCTTCAGGAGTGGGGGTGGCTCTGAGGGACGCAAAAGCCTCCTGAATGAGCCTGCGAGCTGAATCCTGCACGTGACTCCCCTTCCTGGGTCTTTTGTTTGGAAGGCGGAGGGGAGGAACCTGCAATTCAGTCAGGCTCCTACTGGTCCCAGGCTTCTCCTGGCTGCCACTTAGCCCCGCCTCCTCGTGGCTGCCACATTCCACAGCCTCCTCCTGTGTGCCACATTTCAGAGCCTCGTCCTGGCTGAGGTCTTCCTGTGTATGAAAAAGTGACATAGTTTTAGTTTTTACTTCATCAATCACACACAGTTTTCATCTCATGACTGTTGCAAATTGAATGTTAACAAATATAAAAGACTATCATTCTAAGCCCAGCATTTTTCATTCTTGTCCCAAATATTTTTGCCCACTACTGTCTATTGATATGTAAAACACTTTATTAAATCAGCAATTAGTGATCAATAATAACATCTAGTAAAGATCATTTCTTTATTGACCAGAAATCTGTAGAAGAATTCTATACCTGGCTCAAGCTGGGCTCCTCCACTTCTTCCTGGCTGGAAGTCCCAGGTTGGACATCGGAAGCCTCAGCTGGGGTGGAAGATAGGGTGGAAGGAAGAGTGGAAGGTAGGGTTGAGAGTGATTCCCTGACTCCAGTCTAGTCTGACAGAAATCGCAGTCTCCCATAGTACCACAGCCTGGGGACATAAATGTCATCTGCTGCAGCTCCGGATCGCTGGGAATCCGTGACCTTCTTGCACTCCCTAAGATAAATGCTCCTCAGGCCACCAATTTTGGCTTTTAAATAAGGGATAATTGCTGTGGGGGCCACCGGCTTCACCAACTCCAGCAGTTTCTCCAGCGCTGTCTGCCTCTTTTGTTTATGATTATAATGTGGATGTTTCACCTGCCACAGACAGGGCAGCTCCCTGTACTTGTCTATGAACAGATGGAGGAAGTTGTGGTCATTGAAGCCATCCATTTTCTCTGCAAGACACAACACAAGACAAACCCTAATGTCAGGCAAAACTCTCCTAATCTTGTTACAATATAGGCCTCAATGTAGAAGCAGTATAGGCCCAAGTTTAGATCTTACCTTCGTTATCACGATCGGCGCCCCTGATACTCCTTCCTCCGCTCACAGATCGTATGTGCTACGCATGCGTGTTACGCTTTATACACACTGTGCATGCGTGAAACTCCACCCGCCCCTGACGTTCTTTCTATTCTATTCGCCGCCCCTTCTCCTTTGGCGCAGTGGGGGAAGAGCACATGGCGGAGGCACAGCAGATGCGTGCTAATTACAGCAACGAGGAGGAGGGGGAGGAAAGCATGGAGCCAGAAACATCCCGATCCAGAAGGAGACGATTTAAGGCCTCAAATATGTCCTCTGGGGAGATGTTGGAGATGGTCGACATCCTGAAGAAGGCCGACTATGATGGGAAGTATGGACCTTACCCCAACCCCAATGTCAGAAAGGCCAAGATCATGGCGAAAGTGGTCAAGAGTCTGCACCGGAATTTCAGGGTACGACAATCGAAAGAGCAGCTCAGGAAGCGGTGGTCGGACCTCAAATTAAGAGAGCACGAGCACTACAGAAAGATCCAGAGAGTGCTGCAAAAAAGTAAGTAGTTGTCCTGTGTTCCTATTCTTCATGTTTATTACGTTTGTGCTGCTCCATGTGCTTTTCTTAACTGCTATCCAGTTTAAAATGGCAACTTTCATGTTCATGGGCACATTATTCGTTCGTATAAAACATCGTTCGTTCGGCCTAGAAAACACCATTGTTTTGGCCATTTGCATTTGCCCACATTTTTTATGGCCTACTTGTCTGCAAATAATTTGGTTGGGTAGATGGGTTTGTAACTAGAATGAAATGCAAACTAGATTCTGTGTAAGGAGAGGACACTCAGCAGCAGTTTTCACATCTGGACGCTGGAGCACTAGTGTGGGACACATGAACACCCTTTTTATTAGGGGGCCCACACAGGTGCTCCAGTGTATACTATAGGGGTGTCTCCATCTGTGAAGCTTGTACAAAACAGGTAAAGTATTCAAGCTTGACAAAGGACACTAAAAATTCTACATCTTGGAACTCTGCCAAAATAGACAATTGTACCCCACTTCCAAGCAATGTTTCATATTCCTATTTCTGCCATCAAATATCTGTGTGCTAAGTTTTTTTTACATAGGGGATAAAAGACTCGGACGACACCCCTCATCCGAGGAGACCACAGACCCCCACCTCTGGAAGAAGGTGAAATCCACCCAAACCAAGCAGAGCAGGAGGAGGAAGACGTGGTGGAAATTGGCACCGCAACAGGTGAGTGTCTGCGACCACAGGCTCAGGTAAGAGATGGATGCCGGCATATTTATAATACATGGTGTGTTTTTGTTTCTGTTTTTTTTGTTGTATCTTTTTAGGTGATCGTGATGTTGTGGTTCCAGATCCTTTCACCTCGGAAAGTGCACAGATCCTGATCGGGGAGATCATGGGGTGTAATAGGGACTTGGAAAACATCCTTAAAAACATCAATGATGTTCAACAAAAAATGAAGAACATCATTGATGTTTTAGGGAGAGTTTAAAACCCCTCAAAATCCCTTTTTTTTTTGCACTTTTTGTGAGCTAAAATTTTTTAGCATTTTTTGACATATTTGCAAAAAGCCAAATTTTAAAGAGGCATACAGTGTGTCAACATGTACTATCTGCCGTTACGGGAGATCAATGGACGCGTTTTAGGGGTGCAACCCCTTCCTCAATAATAAAGTAGCTGTGAGGAAAGGGTTGCACCCCAAAAACACCTCCCTTGATCCCCCATGATGGCAGCTAGCACATGTTGACATTCGGCAATTGGTGTGCATCTTCCAAATTTGGCTTTTCTAGGGGTGACTTCATCCCATCTAAACGCAATATCAAACACAGTTTGTAAATACTCATGTCTGATATTTCCTTCAATTTCTACCAAATGTGAACTTTGTAAGTTCAAGATTTGTGTCTTTCTTGTTGGTTTTAAACATGCCTGTTTTATCTTAAATTGACATTTCTACTTTTTCTAATGTGACCCCAAAAATTGTTATACAACAAACATGTTGGTTTGTTTTAAAAACCTTTTCTAAATGCACATGTGATTGTGCTGGTATTAAAAAGATTGTTAATTAGGAATGTGTGGATTATTGTTTCAACGCTCCAACACTTTTGTTGTGCTCTAATTGGTGTTTTCAGTGACAATGGGGGTTATTTCCTAAGGGCAAATCCACTTTGCACTACAAGAGTAGTTTCAACTGCACTTGTATTGCAAAGTGTCTTTGTCTTTAGTAAATAACACCCAACAATGCTTTGTAATGTTACACAATCACGCCATTTTCAGGACTCACCACATTTCTGTCAGGGTCAGCTAAATGAAACACAAGCAGTAAATGTCACCAAAGATTTTAGTAGGTATTTTTTTTTTATTTGCAAAAGGTTTCAGACATTGTCTGGCATATTAATAGCCCCCCTACCCACAAAGTATTCAAGGTATCTTAGACGGACATCACGGGCACTCAGGGGGGGCAAGCCAGGACGGCCACTTTCAAGCGCTGTCAGGGTTGGTTCATTTTGAATTCCAGCCTCAGGCCCAACTGAGCCAGCATAGTTGGCAGAATGTTGCCATAAAAAGTTGTGTAGAACACAGCACGCCAGGATGATATGATTCAGTTTGTACTCCGCCATGTGTATGGGTGTAAGAAATAGGCGGAACCGGCTGGCCATGATTCCAAACGTGTTCTCCACCACTCTTCTGGCTCTGGCCAGCTGGTAATTAAAAACCCTCTGGTCCAGGGTGAGGGTCCTCATCAGGAATGGCCGCATAAGATGGTCCCCCAGCGCAAACGCTTCATCTGCAATGAATACGAATGGGAGTCCTTCCACATTGTCTTCTGAAAGTGGCAAGTCCAAGCTGCCATTCTGGAGACGCCTGTAGAACTCCGTCTGGGTGATGACTCCACCATCGGACATCCGGCCTTTCTTCCCCACGTCCACATACAGGAACTCGTATGTAGCCGACACCACCGCCAACATCACAATACTATTGAACCCCTTATAGTTGAAATAGTATGACCCCGAGTTGGGTGGCGGGACGATGTGGACGTGTTTCCCATCAATTGCCCCTCCGCAGTTAGGAAAGTCCCACCGCTGGGCAAAGTGGGAGGCCACAGTCTGCCATTCCTCTGGCGTGGAAGGAAACTGTGGAGTCAAACAAGAAAAAAAAATAGTAATTTTGCACATAAACAGGGAAAGCAGATTAGACACAAACATTCTTGGCCAACATCAAGATAACATTTATTTGAGGGTGTTTTTAAAGACCAAAGTATAAGGTACACGTATCATATTTCCCCTCCCCCACCCCCTCTCATGGGCCATTTCTAACATTATAGGGGGGGAACTCTTGGACAGGTAACCCTCTCCACTTCATTGAGAGATGAATGCCTAAATAATGGGTATTACTTTGGCCAGCCCTTCCTTAGTTACACTATTGGCAGCCCACTGGACATATAAGAAGCGTCATAATACAAAGATATAAATACACATTGTACACATTTGAGCACATTTGTACATTCTGCTATTACCTATCAAGATAATAATAGTATACAGAAACTTTAAACAGTACCATTTGAAAGTATACAGGCAGGCCCTTGCACTACATGCTTTGGGGAATTCATCCATAAATCTGACCACAAAAGAGATGAGTATAGTGTGTATGGGTTTGGCAAAGTCAGCAGATAGATGATTGAGGGTAGATAGAGAATTGGTATCAGCTGACTTAGCAGTTTGGGGGAGGGAGGGTTCCCAATGATTTGGGGACCCCCCCAAAAAAGCCTCTGGCACTCTGCCTGAATTTAAAGCACAAATCACATTTAAAAACATTTTAGGGGGTGTTTGGGGTAAAGCACTACTATGGAGCTGATAAAATACATTGTTAAGTGACTACATGAGGTGAATATAGGGCCAGGAGACCATGCTGGGGAGGTTAGTGAAGGCAAATATGTATGAAGGACAAAAAAAAATTAAATAAAAATTCAGCATGCATGAGGACAACGGGGATATTCACAGTATATTACAATCATGGTAATTAGGGAATGAGGAAAGAAATACAATACATTAGCAAACATTATATACAATAAAATGTGATATTAAAGGATAAAAATCTTACCTTAATATACTCCTTCTGCAGGACCTGGATGATGGCAGAACAGGTCTCTGGGATAATGATCCCCAGAGCCTGGGGGGAGATGCCTGTCAAGAACTTCAAGTCCTGCAGGCTTCTCCCTGTCGCCAAGTACCGCAGGGTGGCGACGAGCCTCTGCTCCGGAGTGATGGCTTGCCTCATGCAGGTATCCTGCCTGCTAATATAAGGGGTCAGCAAAGCCAACAAACGGTGAAATACGGGGTCCGTCATCCGGAGAAAGTTCCTGAAATCATCAGGATTATTCTCACGGATCTCACAGAGCAAAGGCATATGACAGAACTGGTCACGCTGAAGCAACCAATTCTTGGTCCATGAACTCCTCCCCACCCTGTTCATGGACTGGACTTGTGTCAAGGTCAGGACCCCAACACCAAGCCCCCGCACAGCACAAACTCTACGAGGAGTACTGTAACGAGCCCCTTGCTCGCTCAGTTCCACTCTCCCGACACTCCTCTGCTGCTATAGAATCAGATTGCAGATCGTACCATCTGATTGCTCGGTCATCCAATGCTCCGGGATTAGAATTACAGCTATGTGCCATTCTAACCCAGTTGTATAGCTCAGAACAAACACCAGGCAGGCTGTGTGTGAGTTCAACCAGGAATCTCACTTTATTGCAAAATACAGGCTTTTATACACTAAAAGTAGAGGTGCAGACCTCCTGCTCATATTACTCTAACAATACAGCTGTAACCTAATTAACCTAATTAACATGAGCTAATTAACTAATCCCTTTAGACAGCCTAGATGACTCAGACATGACCTTTAGGCCAGACTGGCCGTCTTGTAGTTCAGAAAATCCAATCAACATTATCACAATCAACATAGACTCTTCTTCACACAATAGCAGAGTTAATTAACACAAACAACAATGGGGATCTAATGACTCTTAGATCCCATACTATAGACTTATTTACAATACACATTTTAGCAGACAACAGACAGACAGGTGCTGGAATTTACATCAGCATCTCCTAACAGTATCTGTCCCAGCATTATGAATCAGCCACTATTCCAATATGACAAATCCAGGGTCCCCAGAGTCTGTGTGTCCTCGGGGACCAGGACCCGAATCCACAGTAATACCACCTCAAGGGTCCCCAGGCATACAGCTCACAAAGAGCACCGTTCCCCCAAATGCAAGGGCCCCCAATCGATCGGCAAGAGGCTAGCATACAGTCCCCTCCAAAAGTCTCTCTCCCGGCTAGGTCTGTCACAAGTACGTATACGCAACATGGCTAGAAAACGGTTGGCTGCTCAGAACGAAGTAACAGAACGCACTGAAGAACAGCAAGGCCTGTGAAGAGCGACCTGAAAAACTGTAACGAATGAACAAGAACAGAATGACAATAGTCACGTGTCACTTGCTGCACGCACTGAAGAGCAGATACAAACCCACAAGCACAAACTGAACAGCAGAAAATGACCTGAAAACCACGAGTCTGAAAAAGCGCAAATCGTCTCTCACCAACTTTTACTAACACGAGATTAGCAAAAGGAGCCCAAAGGGTGCCGCGCTTGGTTCTGAACTGGCCTTTTCTAGTCTCGTTGTACGTGGTGTACGTCACCACGTTCTTGGCAATCGGAAATTCCGACAACTTTGTGCGACCATGTGTACGCAAAACAAGTTTGAGCCAACATCCGTCAGAAAAAATCCATGGATTTTGTTGTCGGAATGTCCGATCAATGTCCGATCATGTGTACGGGGCATAACTGTCACAAACTGACACCAATGCAGTAATCAGAAAATAAAAACTGCTTGGTGTCAGTGTGACGGGGGGTGATTGGGGGGTGATCGGGGGGGATCGGGGGGTGATGGGGGGTGTAATGTGTGCCTGGCGTGTTCTAATGTGTGTGTTGTGCACTCACTCGGATGTCTTCTCTCCTCGGCGCCGGAACGGAAAATACTGAGCCGAGGAGAGATGACATCACTTCCTCTGCTGCTGTTTACTATACAGCAGCAGAGGAAGGATTTCATTGGCTGGGAGCGATCGCGGGGGGCACGAATGGATGGCCTCCCCCTCACCTCTCATCCCTCTCGGACAGAAGCCGACTGCCTCGGGCACCCCGGTCATTTTGTTATTTCGGAGCATTCAGTAAAATTAGTTTATATTGTAATTCGGGTGTTCAGATATATCCGAATCTCTGAAAAACAAAAAATTCATCCGAATATTAATTCAGAACGAAATGAACCACACATGTTTAATCCTCAGCTACTTTGCTCACAAACAGAAGTAAGTGGCTTAAACAATCATTTATTGACAATTTAACAACTTCTCAACCAGCTCCTGTATATATACGGCGGCAGAATGGCTCTGCTGCGCAAATCACCGTATATATACTGAGGCTGCTTTAAGAGTCATAGCAGGCGTGCGCACGCGCCCGCTGCACGACGGGGGACCCGATGTTGGTGGCCTGCTTGCGTGATCCCTGACAATCTCCTGTGATTGTGGGCAAGAGAGCAGGAACGGGAATTTGTGTGTGTAAACACACAAATCTCTGTCCAGTCACGGGAGGAGAAACAGATTGTGTGTTCCTACTAAGTAGGAACAACGATCTATCTTCTCTCCCAGTCAGTCCTATCCCCTCAAAGTAAGAACCCACCTAGGGAACACACACTTAACCCCTTGATCGCCCCCTAGTGTTAATCCCTTCTCTGCCAGTGACATTTATACAGTAATCAGTGGCTATTTTTAGCTCTGATCGCTGTATAAATATCAATGGCCCTAAAAAAGTGTCTGATATGTCCACCGGAATATCGCAGTCCCAATAAAAATCGCTGATCGCCACCATTACTAGTAAAAAAAAAAAAAAGCCTAAATCTATCCCCTATTTTGTAGACGCTATAACTATAAACCACTCAATATCACAATATACCGTATATACTCGAGTATAAGTCGAATTTTCCAGCACATTTTTTTGTGCTGAAAGTGCCCCCCTCGACTTATACTCGAGTCAAGCACTTTTCTGCAGCAAAAAATTTGATTTTCCGAACCGACTTTGGGGCCCCGTATCTCAGGGCCACTTGGTGCTAGGAACCCCAAATTTGGTGTGCAAACCCAGTGGAACTGGTACCACAACATATCCAGCTGGGGTTCCTAGCACCAAGTGGCCCTGAGCTATTGGGCCCCAAAACCGGTTCGGAAAATGTCATTCTCTGCTGCAGAAAAGTGCTTGACATTTTCTGAACCGACTTTGGGGCCCCATATCTCAAGGCCACTTGGTGCTAGCAACCCCAAATTTGGTGTGCAAACCCAGTGGAACTGGTTCCATAACATATCCAGCTGGGGTTCCTAGCACCAAGTGGCCCTGAGCTATTGGGCCCCAAAACCGGTTCGGAAAATGTCATTCTCTGCTGCAGAAAAGTGCTTGACATTTTCTGAACTGATTTTTGGGGCCCTGTATCTCGGGGCCACTTGGTGCTAGAACCCCCAGCTTTGGAAATGTTATGGTGTTAGTTCCACTGGGTTTGAATACCAAATTTTGGATTCTTAGCACTAAGTGGCCCTGAGATACGGGGCCCCAAATTTGGTCAACTGTGTCCATCTGCAGCAATGTCATCTCGGGTCCCTTTGGGTTCAGAGACCCCAAATTTTGGCTGCAGCTAGGGGGCATCTAGGAACCCTTAACTACCGAGTTTGAAGTTCAGGGGACCTATGGCTGCAAATGGGCACAGTGAGGCATGCAAATGGGCACAGTGATGCTGCAAATGGGCATTGTTGACCCACTTTTCCACTTACAGTAGCTGTGCATTTCTCACCCTCGTCTTATACTCCGGTCAATAAGTTTTTCCCATTTTTTTGTGGTAAATTAGGGCCTCGACTTATACTCGGAACGACTTATACTTGAGTATATACGGTATGTTTATTGTGATTTTTTTTTACCAAAAATATGTAGAAGAATACATATCAGCCTAAACTAAGGATTTTTTTTTTTTTTATTGGACTATTTATTATTTCTTATAGCAAAAAGTAAAAAATATTGTGTTTTTCAAAAAATTGTCGCTCACAGAAGTGATCAAATACCACCAAAAGAAAGCTCTATTTGTGGGAAAACAATTTTGTTTAGATACAGCGTCACATGACTGCGCAATTGTCAGTTAAAGCGACGCAGTGCCGTATCGCAAAAAATAGCCTGGTCAGGAAGGGAGTAAATTCTTCCACGGCTGAAGTGTTTAAACAGCATTTTTTTCTTTGCAAATGTCAACCTAGCTGCAGAACTGTTTTTATATATATATATATATATATATATATATATATATATTTTTTTTTTTTTTGGTAGTTGCTCCTCATGGCAATGACCAGTCCTCCATGCCACTTTTTTGACAATACTTTGCCTTTGAGCCTAGAAAATTGCCACTAGGGGTTTTCAATGTTCTGTTCATATTGCCTTCAACTGGGGTGTGTATTTGTCACTCAAACTTCAGTAATTTTCACCAAACCCACCTCATACCAACCCAAGTAAGTTTGTTTAATCCTTAGTGTTCAGTTGTACGAGAACATTCTTAATAGGCCTCCTCCTCAGTATCCCATGCAATTTAGTTCTTGAAATATGAGAGGTGCACCATGATCCTGAAAGCTCTATCCTATGCACAGCTGCTGCCAACTAGTGATATATTACGGCTGAAAGGAAAAACTATGAAGGACAGCTTCAGACTGAAGTTGAGTATTGCAGGAAAAAAACCTTTCTATTTTTTTTTTTTTAATGAACTGTACCCATTTATTTCTTTATTATTCATATAGTTTTTTATTATTATATTATTTCAAGTAGTTCAAAAGGGTCAATTTTTATTTCTAAAAAATAACAAAATAACAAACATATTATACTTACATGCTCTGTACAGTGCTTTTTCATAGAGCAGCCCTGATCCTCCTATTCTCGGGTCTCCTGGTCCCTCCCCCCTGCCCCCACAGTAAGCCGTCTGTTAAGGGGCACTCATACATGCTCACTCCTGAGCTGTATTTGTGTGTGCATAAGACACAATGAGCATGGCTTGGCTCCCTTCTCACTTGTGGTGATTGACTGCTGCTGTGTCTGAGCCGAAGAGGAGAGAGAGAGAGAGTCACTGCTCACATGCACATCACAGGCTCAGGTAAATATTTAGGGAGGGTTAAGTGGGGAGCTGCTTGCAGAAGGTTTTTTTTTCCACAAAAATTTTTTTTATAAGGAAATCAGAATTGACAGTACAGTACATTTAACACGTTTTTGACAGTAACATCCATGGCCATTTTACACATTAATATGACAGAAAGTGTTTTTAACATCAAAGGTCATGGCAAGAAGAACCGTATGGTTCTTTAAAACATAAGTATACTGTATAGGAATAGTAAAAACACTATATGAAAAACCCAGCATTGATACAACTTGAGGTAAGGGCACCATGGCTACAACAAGCGTTGTCATATTTGGTTATTGTCCATGGGGGCCAATATCAACAGGTCCTTCCATGGCATTGAGAAGAGCATTGAGCTTGTATACGAAGTACAGTCAGGTATATTTGCCACTTGTGTAAGAGTAAGAACATTTTGCTGGTTATAACGATATGGTGGCAAAAGTATAGTGTGTGGGGAGGGTGTAAATGAATGCAGAGGGTTTGGTGGAAGAAGAGGAATTAGGGGAGAAAGCGGGGGGAAAGGGCTGTTTGGGGGGGAAGGCAGGGGGAGAAGGGGAGGGGTGCAGAAGGGGTATTAGGGGGATCGCGCCTCAATCCTCGCCTATAATTCCGATCAAGGTGTGTGGGTATCGATTCTAGGAAGGTTTTGTAAAGGAGTATCACGAAGGGAAATAGGAGTTATAACAGTCTGTGGTCTTGAAGTGCGACCAGCACACCCATGTAATGTTGAATTTCTGTATACGGTCTCCTCAATATTTGCAATCCTGGTTAACCATTCCCTGATGGTAGGGGTGTTAGTTGACTGCCAATGAACAAGAATGCAGAATCTGGCCGCATTAATCATGTGCATGGCTAGCGACTTGTAATATGTTTGTTTAGGCAGGGTTGTATGATGGAGGAGATTATAATCTAGGAGTGTGAGTGGTGACTCGAGTTATTATGGAGTGTATCTCCCTCCAGAATGGTTGAAGCACAGTGCACTCCCACTAAAGGTGGATCATGGACCCTGTCCCCCTTTTGCATCTCCAACAGGTATTTGGGATTGAAGGTGTGAATTTGTGTAGGCGAGACGGGGTTCTATACCATTTTGTAATTATTTTATAGCCATTTTCCTGAATCACTACGTTCAGTGATCCCTTGTGGGCGTAAGTGTAAATGGTTTCCCATTCTTTGTCTGTGAAAGTTATTTGCAGGTCTTTGCCCCAGGATAGTTGTGAGATTTCAGTCTGTGTGAGATGGGTATCGTCTTGGAGGAAAGAGTATATGAGAGATATTAGGTGTCTTTGTGGTGTATTATGGGAATAGAGGATTTCAAATGGCGTAAATTGTCTGGACCACGTGTCTACTGAATCTTTAGTCATAAGGAAATGACTCAACTGTCTGTAAGACCAGAATGGGAGACTCTTTGTGCATGACATTGATATTAAATTTTTGTAGGATTGTAAACGACCTTTGTGAAAGAAATGGTGTGCTTGGATATCGTCGTGTGGCCATTCTTGTATTAGGAATGCAGCTAACTCCCCTGGAGGGAAATCTGGATTACTTCTAAGAGAAGTCAGTGGTCCTGGTTGTGAGGATATGTGGTAGGAGGATACTGCTTTGTTAAAGGCTAGGGATATATGAGAGGGTGTGAGGGATATATGAGAGGGTGCGTTTTGATAGGTTTGGGCTAGTGTTTTGGTGATGCAGAAGGTTTTTTACCTTAATGCACAGCATGCATTGAAAGGGTCATGAAAAAGCCCTATAAAAAAAAGCACTATAAAATGGCATTATAGTGTTATAGAAGAACCTAGAGTGGTGTTTTATGTAGGAAAAAAATATATGTTGTGCAAGATTAATTATAAAAAAATAGATTGTATGTTTGAGGGATATTTGGGCCGATGGGCTCATTTGTTGATATTGAAATTAAAGAAATGGGAACTTTACACTGTATAAAGACGTTGCCTTTTACCAAACAATGGAATGGTTATTTGTGCAAATGTTTTTAATTGTGTTTAAGCTGTTTTAACATTGATTGGGGATTTTAAAATGTTTGATTGTTATCCTTTTTGGTTAATACAAGTCTAAGAATATTATAATTAAGAAGCAGAAATCCATGCTATGAAAGTAAATAAGAGGAAGTTATGTATTCCAGGTGCTGCACCAGAGGAATTGTGGTTAGGAAAGAAAAAAGGGAAGTAACTTCAGGTTGTGTAGTCCTAAATACTAAGCTACCACTAAAAAAAATTTAAAAAATTAAAAAATGGGAAAAGGTGTTCGGAAGATATGAAAAATTTCTAAAGGGAGAATGAATGAAATGGCCAATGAATGTGGAATGAGAAAGTGGTTGTATTCTGTTTAATGGATGTACAAGGTATTATTTGATTAGTAAAGTATCTAAGTGTTTGTTTAAAAAGTACACAAAGAGATGGTTATCTCATGGGATTGTGTGTTTTCTTGTTTTGGGAGTAGAGGTTATTAGGCCAATGTTCCTGGTAATATATATATATATATATATATATATATATATATATATATATATATATATATATATATATATATATATATATATATATATATATATATATATATATATATATATATATATATATATATATATAGACATACATATATATATATATATATATAGACATACATATATATGTGTGTATTTACAAAATATTTCCCTAAAAGTTTGGGGTTAAATTAAAATTGATAATGGGATTTTTGGTAAAAAAGGGTGAAGTTATAAATGTTTGAAGATTTAATGAAATTAAGTACACAGGACCAAAATAAATTGCTGTATATGTTGAGTCCATGGAATGCTAAAATGTGAAGGGAAAGTTTGTTTGAATAACAGTCAGGGTGACTATTATGGATATATTTACTTTTTGAATTCCCAGAATTTTAACCATGAAGTGTTAATGATATAATGTTGTTTATTCATCAATGTTTTGTTTGTTGCTGATGATCAGATATATTTGCAAAGTTGGGAGGCCAACTTCTAAGTCAGAATATGTGTTTGGTTAAAATGTTCTGTTCTGAGACCCTCAGGACCACTTGGGTCCTGGGATAGAAGGAACTAAAGGTGTTCATGTTTTGTTTAAATTCTGCTGTGATACTGGGCTTAGAAAAAATATGTTTAGTTAAAAATATTGAATCTATATAATGAAAACTGTTGCTGAGAAATATTTTTATTTCTGCGTGCTTTACTTATGTTTACTTATGTTTGAGTTAATGAGGAATATTATCTTTAATACCTCCAATGGTTAAGGCCTGTACTGATCAGGTAGATTCTGTGGTTATTCATGTTGGATGAGGAGTGTCTGCCCCAGCCAGCCAGTATGCACCTCTAGCTAATGCACATGAAGAAATGCTCACCCCATTCATACCCTACCCTATACCCTATCCGGATGTCAAGTTACTTGAAAACATGACTACAGCTTTTACATGGAAATTTTCATTGTTCATCTTTGTTGTTCTACTGCCATGGGAGGTTCGAGGTGAGAGGAGTAGAGGCCGGCTCCTGCTGTAAAATGTTCCTGGGAATGACACCTTAAGGGTTAGCCAATGACGCACAGACAAAAAGTCTACAAAATGCCAGTGAGCATCACAAAGGAGAGATTCAGATGCCAGCCTATAGACCCAAGTCTAGCCCAATGCATCAGTTCCAGTCTGTCTGTGGATATTGAGTTCTGTCCTTACAAAGAGGCAGGTTTTGGGGTGGAGAATTCATGTCCGTAAATATGGATGAGCACAGAATCTAACCAAACGTTTGGGAAAAGTTTGGGAAAAGTTTTTGGAAAAGTTTAGCAAAATGAGAATTGTAATGTGGACATTTCCCTTTTCTTTCTTTTTTGAATTTTATGGACATTCAGAAGCCATACAAGAGACTATTTTTGTGCTTTTCTTTGGAACTATTTTTTATTTGGCCTAAAGGCTGTCATGTCCCTCTCACTTGCTTTTATGGACTGTCACGCCCCTTCCCCCTTTGTATTTCATGGACAGTTGCTATGCAGCAGAGATTTTGATATCTACTAATTCTGATGTGTTTATTGTTCTCTATTTTTACATGCTTAAAGTAGTGGTACATTTATGGAAAAGTAGTCCAGGTAAATGTTGGTTGCTTATTGGGGGCAACAGGGTTTGTGATTGTTACGTTCGTGATAATAGAGAGGGTCATGAAAGCCCCCTTGTGTTTTCTAATCTAATACATGACTGTTCTTTTAAAAGTTATCATTTTGCTGATTAAGTAAAAATATATTTTTGTGTAAAGATGGGTCTTGTGTTGAAAACGAAACTAGACGTAGGAAATGACGTATGTGTCATAAGATGGTCTAGATTTATATCTGTCTAGGTGACATAATAATAATATGACAGGATGGGTTGCTCAGTTAAAGAGTTAATGAGCGTGATTGATTGATTGTATGTTGAAAAGGAAATGTGTCATTTGAATATGTACCCCTTATAGGTGGACGGTGGTCGTAACGCCTACCTTTCATTGTTATTTAACACCATGTCCGGGATAATAAACTGAACAGTATACAAAGCAATTTTGCTGTGTGAGTTATTCATATACGCTGTACACATAGAGATGTTTGGATATGAGACAAGGGAATCGGCCGATGAAAGGTAATTATATTAAGATAATAAGATAATTGTCAGGACTAGTAGTTAAAGGTGTAAATGCACCTTTCATGTGTTAGGTAAAAAAAAAAAGTTTGTCCTTTGTTTAAGTTCTGTTTTAAGTTATACTGTCTCTGACATGGTGCTTTCGCTGCAAAATGTTCTACTTAATTGATTTATGCAATAAAAAGATCATGAAGTTAAAAAGGTTGTGACATGAAGTAACTAGTAAGATTTTAGTTTTCTGTGCCCAGATCAGACTGTAAACGGAGGTTAGAATTATCTTAAAGTTATTGTAAAGTCTTGTTTAAAAAAAAATAACAAACATGTTATACTTACCGCCCCTGTGCAGTTGGTTTTGCACAGAGCAGTCTTTGCTGCTCCTAGCCCTTCCCTCCTATCAAATGCCCCAACAGTCAGCAGCTTCATATGGGGGCACTGGAGCAGAGTCACTGCTCTGTGTGTCCATTGAGACACAGAGTCCTGACCCGGACCACCCCCTCTCTCCCCTAATTGGCTGACTGACGTTGATTGACAGCCGCGGGAGCCAATGGCACCGTTGCTGTGTCCCAGCCAATCAAAAGGAGTGTCCCGGATGGCTTAGATATTCGTGGACATTGCAGGACAGATATGGGCCTCAGGTAAGTAATTAGGGGGGTGCTGGAGTGGCTGCTACACACAAAAGGCATTTTATCTTAATGCATAGAATGCACTAAGATAAAAAACCTTCTGCCTTTACAACTCCTTTAACCACTTGCCGACTGGCTCACGCTGATAAGCATTGGCAAAGTGGCACGTTCCTGCGAATCGCCGTATGGGTACGTCTTCCGCTTTAAGAGCCACCGGAGGCACGCGTGTGGCACGGCGGGGGACCCGATGCACGTGGCCAGTGGGCGCGATTGCCACTGACCACCTGCATTTGCAGGAACGAGAGATAGAAAAGGGATTTGTGTGTGTAAACACACAAATCCCTGTTTTGTCAGGGGAGAGGAGACATATTGTTTGTTCCTAGTAAGTAGGAACAATGATATGTCTCCTCCCCCAGTCAGTCCTATCCCCATACAATTAGAAACACTAACTAGATAACACATTTAACCCCTTGATCGCCCTCTAGTGTTAACCCCTTCCCTGCCAGTGACATTTACCCAGTAATCAGTGCATTTTTATAGCTCTGATAGCTGTATAATTGTCAATGGTCCCAAAAATGTGTCAAAAGTGTCCGATCTGTCCGCTGCAATGTCGCAGTACCACTAAAAATCACAGATTACTGCCATTACTAGTAAAAAAAAATAATAATAATACAAATGCCATAAAAATGCCATAAATCTTTTCCATAGGTTGTAGACGCTATAACTTTTGCGCGAACCAATCAATATATGCCTATTGGGATTTTTTTTTTACCAAAAATATGTAGAAGAATTTATATTGGCCTAAACTGATGAAGAAATTTGTTTTTTTTAAAACATTTTTGGGATATTGTTTTTCAAAATTGTCGCTCTTTTTTTGCTTATTGCGCAAAAAATAAAAACCGCAGAGGTAATTAAATACCACCAAAAAGAAAGCTCTATGTGTGGGTAAAAAAAAATTTGTTTGGTTACAGCATCGCATGACCGCACAATTGTAAGTTAAAGTGATGCAGTGCCGTATTGCAAAAAATGGGCTGGTCATTAACCACTTGCCTACAGGGCACTTTCACCCAATTCCTGCCCAGACCAATTTTCAGCTTTCAGCACTCTCACATTTTGAATGACAATTACTCAGTCATGCAACACTGTACCCAAATTAAATTTGCGTCCTTTTTTTCACACAAATAGAGCTTTCTTTTGTTGGTATTTAATCACTAGTGGGTACTTTGTTTCTGTCATAAAATTTTGCAAATTAGTAATATTTCTTCATAAATTTTGGGCAAAATTTATGCGACTACATATCTTTGGTAAAATTAACCCTAATTAGTGTATATTATTTGGTTTTTGTGAAAGTTATAGAGTCTACAAGCTATGCTGAAAATCATTGAAAATTGATCACACCTGATCACACCTAATCACACCTGATGTACTGAAGACCTATCTCATTTCTTGAGACACTAACAAGCCAGGAAAGTACAAATACCCACAAAATGACCCCATTTTGGAAAGCAGACACGCCAACGTATAATCTATGAGGCATAATGAGTCTTTTGAACTGTTCATTTTTTTCCAGAAGTTTTTGGAAAATGTGGAAAAAAAATGAAAACGCATTTTTTTACACAAAGTTGTCAATTTTTAAGATATTTCCAACATATAGCATGTACATAGCAAAAATGACACCCCAAAATACATTCTGCTACTCCTCCTGAGTATGGCGATACCACATGTGTGAGACTTTTACACAGCCTGGCCACATACAGAGGCCTGCCAGGGAAGTAGCACCTTCAGGCGTTCTACAAGCATAAATTACACATCTCATTTCTCAACCACCTATTACAGTTTTGAAGGCCCTGGAGCCTCAGGACAATGGAAATGCCCAAAAAATTACAGCATTTTGGAAAGCAGACACCCCAACGTATAATCTGTGAGGCATAATGAGTCTTTTGAGCTGTTCATTTTTTTCCAGAAGTTTTAGGAAAATGTGGGGAAAAAATATAAAACACATTTTTTTCCACAAAGTTGTCAATTTTTAAGATATTTCCAACACATAGCATGTACATAGCAAAAATGACACCCCAAAATACATTTTGCTACTCCTCCTGAGTATGGCGATACCACATGTGTGAGACTTTTACACAGCCTGGCCACATACAAAGGCCCACCAGGTAGGTAGCACCTTCAGGCGTTCTACAAGCATAAATTACACATCTCATTTCTCAACCCCCTATTACAGTTTTGAAGGCCCTAGAGCCCCAGGACAATGGAAACGGCCACAAATTTACCCCATTTTGAAAAGCATACACCCCAATGTATAATCTATGAGGCATAATGAGTCTTTTGAACAGTTCATTTTTTTCCAGAAGTTTTTGGAAAATGTGGAAAAAAAATGAAAACACATTTTTTTTTCACAAAAAGATATTTTCAACACATAGCATGTACATAGCAAAAATGACTACCCAAAATACATTCTGCTACTCCTCCTGAGTATGGCGATACCACATGTGTCAGACTTTTACACAGCCTGACCACATACAGAGGCCCACCATTGAAGTAGCACCTTCAGGCGTTCTACAAGCATAAATTACACATCTAATTTCCTGACAACCTATTATTTTTGAAGGCCCTTATATTTCTAACACATAGCATTTACATACCAAAAATTACACCCAAAATAAATTATATTGAGGAAAGGGTAAAAAAAAGTATTACCTGTGGTTTTAGTAGTGTCCCCAGAGGAGAAAATTGGTGCAGGCAGCAGGCAGCAGGCAGCAGGCAGGGATGTGCTTAGCAACAATAGTAATTATACAGGCAGCAGGCAGGAATATTGTCTATAGTCAGCACAGGGATATCGTCAGCACAGCCAAAGAATTTGTCCATAGAAATTGTCCAGGCAGAGACAGCCAGCACAGCCATAATATTGGTCCTGGTACACCGTTACCTCCCTGCACTCATTATTGTACCGCTCTCCAGCCCTTCGTAAACATACTGCCTCTTGTTACAGCTAATTATTTCCATAGTCCAGGTAGCAGGCAGAGGTGTGGTCAATTTATGCTGTAGGCAGGGGGATGGCAGCAGTAAGTCAGCAGCAGGCTGAGGGCCACAATCAGGTAAGACCTGTCCACAGGGGCACAGGGGTAGAGGCTTTGACCCACCCAAATCTCTATGAAGCCTCCAGATTCCAGACCCTAATCCAGAAATTACAAAACCCAGAGACAACAAAAAAAAATAGTTTTCTCCATCCGGAAAAACATTTCTGCAGCCCCTCACATGTGAGACCCCTGTGTCCTACAGTAGCAGGGCAACAGATCAGTCCAAGCGGTAGGCAAAAGCATAGTCCATAAAACAGGCCAGGGTCAGATGACGTGCAAGCAGTCCAAGTGGTGGGCAGAAGTCTGGTTGATAAAACAGGCCATGGTCAGTTCACATGTAAGCAGTCCAAACAGTAGGCAGAAGCGTAGTTGGTAAAACAGGCCAGGGTCAGTTCACATGTAAGCAGTCCAAACGGTTGGCAGAAGCATAGTCAAAAAACAGGCCAGGGTCAGTTCACGTAGAAGGAAGTGGCATGGTTATTTGAGGAAGCATGGGAAATGGTCAGCACAGATGATGAAAATGGGGAAATGGTTAAGAATATGGGCTAATATTTTAGGGATGTGTGATATAGACTGAAGCATTCACCAATGCAAAGGTCAGGTTCAAGGGGACACTGGGGACAATGGTAGCTGGTATCTCTTCGAAATCCTTTACTGCTGCATACTCGACATCTTTTTTGGCGTCTTCGGCCTGCTTCAGATGGTGGAATGTGGTCCGGGAAGTGGCGTTCATGAAGTCGGCTAACAGCTTTAGAGCGAAGGCTTTCTGGGGGGGGTCTTTGATGGTAGATAAGGGACATGACAACTTCTTCAATACATTTTAGGAAGTGGGCAGGGCTGTCGGTGGATTTGGTCTTAATTATGTAGGCATTATAAATGGCCAAATTAATTAAATAGAGTGCTACTTTCTTGAACCAGAAATGGGACCTCCTTATTGCTAAATAGGGCTGAAGCATTTGGTCATTGAAATCCACCCCCCCATGTACAGATTGTAATCTTGTGCACATTTTGGCTTTACAATGGGACCTCGTCTTCTCTGAACTTCAACTGTAGTGTCATCATGGATGGTGGACATCATGTACACATTCCTGGTATCCTTCCACCTCAAGGCCAGCACTTTGTTGCATCTCAAAGTTGCTCTTTCTCCCTTCGCAATTTCTTATTTACTATGGCTTGTGGGAAGCCCTTCCTATTCTTTCTGGAGGTTCCACAGGCCAGGGTTTGTGCGAGGTATAGGTGTTTGAAAAGGGGCAGGCTTATATAGAAGTTATTCAGGTATATGTGGTAACCTTTCTTCAGCAGTTGGTAGGCCAGGTCCTATACAATTTTACCAGTTGTGCCCATGTAGGCCTGGCACTCAGGGGGCTGGAGCTGGGAATCTCTTCCTTCGTATATGCAAAACGCAATACAGATATCCCCTGACTTTCTCGCAAAGCTTATAAAATTTCACTCCATATTTGGCCCTTTTGCTAGGAATGTATTGTTTTATTCCTAGCCGCCTGAAAAGGGTACCAGGGACTCATCTACACATATATGCTTATCAGGAACATAGAGTTCTGCAAATCGTTGAGAAAAGAAATGAATGAGTGGGCGAATTTTATATAATTTATCGTAATTTGGATGATTGTGGGGAGGACACTGGGTGTTGTCACTGAAATGAAGAAAGCGCATTATCATCTCGTATCGGGATCTGGACATTACAGAAGAATAAATGGGCATGTGGTGAATGGGGTGGGTGGACCAATAGGCATGTCCTTCATTTTTTTTGTAAGCCCCAGGTTTATGGTGAGGCCCATAAACATTTTGAGCTCATCCAGAGTCAAATCCTTCCACTCGAATGGACGAGCGTATATAGATTGGGGGTTGTTGGCAATATGCTGCTGGGCATATAAATTGGTCTGGTCCACGATAAGTTGCAGCAAAGTGTTGGGCAAAAATAAATTAAAACAATCAATTTCAGAAAAAATTTGGGTATTGGCCTGCACACCTGACTGTGCGGTGAAAGGGGGAATTCTTGCTAATCCTGAGTCGGAAGGCAGCCATGTTGGATTGGCAAGACCATCTGGGAGGTATGTAGCGGCCCTGGCTCTTGGGGGACGTGGCACTCCAGTGCTGGTAGTTGGAGTTCCTGTGCTGGCATTTGGGCGTGATGCTGTGGAAGTGCTGGTACTGGGCATTTCTTGCGGCCTTTCGCTGGCGGCAGCTCTGGTACTGGGCCTGGGAATTTGATCCTGGGGTATATTGCTGGTGGCTGCCTGGTTTCCAGAGCACCGTGCTCTTTTAGAAGGGATCCATTCTTCCTCTGATTCGTTTGCCGATCCACTACTATCGATCGGTTCAAATGCTGAATTTGATTCACGATCGAAATTGGCATTTGAATCTGATGAGAACTCCCCGCTGCTCTCATCAGTCATGGAGAGGATCTGAAATGCCTCCTCACTTGTATAGAATCTTTTGGACATTTTTTCTGATGGGCTGTGCGACAGGTGACAAATGATGGTTACTGATGGGCGACAGGTGATGGGTGACAGGTGACGGTCACTGATGGGCGACAGGTGATCGGTGACAGGTGACTGTCACTGATGGGTGACAACTGACGTGTGATGGTCACTGGTGGGTAGCAGGTGACGTGCGACGGTCACTGGTGGGTGACAGGTGACAGGTAACGGGTGACAGTCACTGGTGGCAGTCTTTGATGGTGACTGGTGCACTTTATGGGACAGATAGGTGACAGATGAGGGTCATGGATGGGTCACTGATGACGGTCACTATTGGCGGTCACTGATGACGGTCACTGATGGGTGACAGGTGCACCGCTGATGGCAGTCTCTGATGGTGACAGGTGTACTTTGTGGGCACAGATGGGTGACAGGTGCACTTTGTGGGCACTGATAGGTGACAGGTGCACTTTGTGGGCACTGATGGGTGACAGGTGCACTTTGTGGGCACTGATGGGTGACAGGTGCACTTTGTGGGCACTGATGGGTGACAGGTGCACTTTTATAAGCACTGATGTGGTGACTGTTGGGTGACAGGCTGTAATGGGGAGGGGGCGATGTGACAGGTTCTCTTTTATGTGTTGTGTTGGTGTAGTACATTACAAACACAGATCAGTCACTCACTGCTTCTGGCTCTTCTCTCCTCACACTGGTAACGGTGTGTGAGGAGAGCAGAGCCGGTAACAGCTAGAAACCTGTCTATGTTTACATTTAGTGAACGGCTGTGAATGGATCACAGACTATCACGTGGTAAACAGCCGCCAGCCTTTGGCTGTTTACACTTGTCGGTGGTGACGAGCAGTGTTCCTGGTAACATGACGCCACTGACGTGACCGCGTTGCGTGCTCCCGATCGCACGCATGCATGGTCTAAAGCGGGGAATACCTCTTTGTGATTGGCCGTGACGTAATCGCGGCCGATCACATGGTGAACAGCCATGCCCAAGGGCTGTTCACCCGTCGGTGACGTGCTGTGTCCCGGGGACACGGCAACACTGACAGAGCAGAGGCTGCGCGCCCGCAATCACGCACATGCCCTGTGTAAATCAGCCACCCTCATATGACGGTGACCCAGAACAAGAGCCACACCTCTCTGCCGTCATATGACAGTGGGCGGGCAGCAACAGGTTAAGCACCAAATCTTCCGGTCTGTAAGTGGTTAAAGGATAAGCTCACCTTTGTTAAAAAAACAAACAAAAATAAATGCACATGATTTTGCAGGTAAAAAATATTGATTTATTAATTATTTTTTTAGGAGCCTGCAGAACATTGCATCTGTGATATGCGGGTGCAGCTGTATGGGCAGTCAGCTATTGAAGTGCAAAAAGAGTAATGAACTACGAAGGCACTCATTAGCGCCCTCTCAGTTCATTAAAAACTACTAGCTGTCTGCCGCGTCATTCTGAATGAATGAATGAATGAATGAAGCAGCTATGTATGTGGAGCCCTGCACAGCTGTGCTGTTTTTAAATTGTGACAGCAGGTGTAAGGTGCAAAATCTCTCACTCAATGTCACAATTAGGGCCACTTTCACACTGAGGCGCTTATAAACTGACAGTAAAACCCTGAGCACTTTTGAAGAGCTTTTCAGGCGCTTTTGAGGAGCCTTTCAGGTGCTTTTGAAGTGCTGTCCATTCATTTCAAAGGAGAGGGGTGTTTTTTCACCACCCTGCCAGCGCACTGCCCCAGTGTGAAAGCATTTATTGATTTTAATGAAAATAGGTTTTTGTGAGCTTTTCAGGCACTTTTTTTTAGCGTGAAAGCGCCTTAAAAGCTCCTCAGTGTGAAAGGGGCCTTAGGGATCAGTGGATGCCTGACTGGTACTTCAGAAACATGTTACAAGTTCTCCCCCTGAATATGGGTGTAACATGTAACATGCTACTAAAGTTAAACAAATCCTTTAAATTGTTGAAGTATACTGATGTTTCATCTTTCTGCTGCTTTTTTGTGCAAATGAAATAGCTGTTGTCTTAATGTCCATCTCTTCCTTCAAAGTATTGCTTCAAAGGTATGACTCAAGACATAAAAAGATTTACGGTAATTAAAAAACATTCTGTTCTATGAACAGGTTACTGTGAGCTCTAGTGACCTCTTCAGAAACCCTTCGTATAGTAGTGTGCCTGCTTATCTGATGTAATGTTATATAGCAATTAACTATTTTAGCCAGGTTTTATAATAGTCTGCTTAGGGGACCTAAAGTGATTTCTGGATGTAGACTATGTACTTTTGAAAGAGGGAAGGAAAGACTTTCCTATTGCATTTAAATGCAAAAATATATGTTCTACTTTGGACAATTGCATTAAAACTGGGGAAATCACTGCTTAATTCAGTAAATTGAGCCCCATGTCATAGACAGTAGAAATCAGATTAAATGATTACTGTAATAGATAGCAAAAGGTTAAAATTAAAAGCTAAATCCCTCATTCTTTGATAGAGTTGCATAGTACTAGACTGTTTTATCCAAGAAAATAAATAGCCCAATGCCTTCATTAACCTTTATCCTTTATTATTTGCAGTCTTGGCACTCCAGTTCTCTAAGCTGAGCCCAGTAGGTTGTCCAGGCACTGACATTTCAAAGATTGGCAATGTACTACACTTTATGAAAGAATGCACTATCGTTCATTTTTGTCTTGCACAGCAAGAGGGCTTTCTGTGAATAAAAAGGATAAAACATTAGTATTCAAATATATATACTGCCAGTAAGGTGACATACTGAAGATTTTAAATACATTGATACCTAATTTTGAAATTGTCTGATGGTGTTATCTTTTAACTACTTAAGTACTGGTCATTTTCACCCCCTTCTTCCCCAGGGCAATTTTCAGCTTTCAGAGCTGTTGTACTTTGAATGACACTTGCGCAGCGATGCAACATTGTACCCATATGACATTTTTATAATTTCTTTTGAGACAGATAGAGCTTTCCTTTGGTGATATTTAATTACCATTGAACTTTTTATTTTTTGCTAAACACCCCACACTATAAAAGTATTCTTTATATAGCAGCCATTTGTATGTGTGATAGCGGCATGGAGAGAGATAGAACAAGGCTCTGTTCAGTGCTATTATGACAGTTCATGTGCTATAGTGTGCTATTCTGATTCTATTATCAGTAGAATATCAGTTTAGTGTGCATCTAGGGATAATTCAGTGTGAGTGTAGTGTGACCAATCATCTTTACATTAGTGTTAATGTAGGGATAGTTCAGTCATTGTGAATGTAGTGTGACCACCATTCATCTTTACATTAGTGTCAATGTAGAGATAGTTCAGTCATTGTGAGTGTAGTGCGACCACTAGGGATGAGCCGAACAACCCCCAGTTCGGTTTGCACCAGCGAACAGGCAAAAAATTTGTATGAACACTTGAACACCATTAAAGTCTATGGGACACGAACATGAAAAATCAAAAGTGCTCATTTTAAAGGCTTATATGCAAGTTATTGTCATAAAAAGTTTTTGGAGCACCCGGGTTCTGCCCCAGGGGACATGTATCAATGCAGAAAAAAGTTTTAAAAACGGACAATTTTTTAGGAGCAGTGATTTTAATAATGCTTAAAGTAAAACAATAAAAATGAAATATTCCTTTAAATATTGTGCCTGGGGGGTGTCCTTAGTATGCCTGTAAAGTAGTACATTTTCCCGTGTTTATAACAGTACCACAGTAAAATGACATTTTTAAAGGAAAAAAAGTAATTTAAAACTGCTTGCAGTTGTAATGTATTGTCAGGTCCTGGCAATATAGATAAAAATCATTTAAAAAACACATGGGTGTCCCACCCCCAGTCCATTACCAGGCCCTTTGGGTCTGGTATGGATAGTAAGGGAAACCTGCACCCAAATTTAAAAAAAAAATTGAGTGGGGGTCCCCCCAAAAGCCATATCAGGCCCTTCAGGTCTGGTATGGGTATTAAGGGGAAATTTAAAAAAAAAATGGAATAGGGGTCCCCCCAAAATCCATATCAGACCCTTATCCGAGCATGCAACTTGGTAGGCCGCAGGAAAATGGAAAAAGCGCCCCCCCTCCTGAACCGTACCAGGCCACATGCCCTCAACATGGGGAGGGTGCTTTGGGGTCCCCCCAAAGCACCTTGTCCCCATATTGATGGGGACAAGGGCCTCATCCCCACAACCCTTGCTCAGTGGTTGTGGGGGTCTGCGGGCGGGGGGGGCTTATCAGAATCTGGAAGCCTCCTTTAACAAGGGGACCCCCAGATCCCGGCCTCCCCTATGTGAATGGGTATCGGGTACATTGTACCCCTACACATTCACCAAAAAAGTGTCAACATTTTAAAAATGACAGTAGACAATTTGGGACAAATCCTTTATTAACCACTTGCCGATCAGCCGCCATCATTATACTGCGGCAGGTCGGTACGATACTGTGAACCATGGTAGCTGTACATTGGTCTCTTTAGGCGGGATAGCAGGCGGGCGCTGCCGGAGGCACGCGCACGTACCCGCTGCACTGCAGGGGTGCCGATGCGTGTGGCCGGCGGTCACGATGAAAACACACAAATCCCTGTTCTGTGAGGAGAGGAGAGACAGATCGTGAGTTCCTACTAGCTAGGAATAATGATCTGTCATTTCCTCCAGTCACTCCCATCCCCCTACAGTTAGAACATACTCTAGGGAACACAGTTAACCCCTTGATCGCCCCTTAGTGTTAACCCCATCCCTGCCAGTAACATTTACGCAGTAATCAGTGCATTTTTATAGCACTGATCGCTGTATAATTGTCAGTGGTGCCAAAAATGTGTCAAAAGTGTCCAATCTGTCTGCCATAATGTCGCAGTCCCGCTGATCACCGCCATTACTAGTAGAAAAAATAATAATAAAAATGCCATAAATCCTTACCCTATTTTGTAGACGCTATAACTTTTGCGAAAACCAATCAATATACGCTTATTGCAATTTTTATTACCAAAAATATGTAGAAGAATACATATCGGCCTAAACTGAGGAAAATCTTTTTTTTAAATTGGGGATTTTTATTATAGCAAAAAGTGCAAAATATTGTTTTTTTTTTCAAAATTGTCATTCTTTTTTGTTAACCACTTGACGACCGCCTCACGCCGATGTACGTCGGCAAGGCGGCACGGACAGGCAAAATCACGTACAGGGTACGTGATTTGCCTTCCGCGGGTGGGGGGTCCGATCGGACCCCCCCCGCCGCCCGAGGCGGTCCCGTTTTGTCCCCCGGCGATCGGAGACGAGGGGGAGGCCATCCGTTCGTGGCCCCCCCCTCGCGATCGCCGCCGGCCAATGGGAACACTCCTTTGCTGCTGTATGCTAAACAGCAGCAAAGGAAATGATGTCATCTCCCCTCGGGTCGGTAGTTTCCGTTCCGGCCCGAGGAGAGACGACAAGTGAGTGACTGCACCAACACACACACACACAGTAGAACATGCCAGGCACACAAAACACCCCGATCCCCCCCCCGATCGCCCCCCGATCCCCCCCCAATCACCCCCCCCCCCCCGTCACAAACTGACACCAGCAGTTTTTTTTTTTTTTTTTTTTCTGATTACTGCATAGTGTCAGTTTGTGACAGTTACAGTGTTGGGACAGTTACTGTTACCCCCCTGTAGGTCTAGGGTACCCCCCTAACCCCCCCTAATAAAGTTTTAACCCCTTGATCACCCCCCGTCACCAGTGTCACTAAGCGATCATTTTTCTGATCGCTGTATTAGTGTCGCTGGTGACGCTAGTTAGTGAGGTAAATATTTGGGTTCGCCGTCAGCGTTTTATAGCGTCAGGGACCCCCATATACTACCTAATAAATGTTTTAACCCCTTGATTGCCCCCTAGTTAACCCTTTCACCACTGATCACCGTATAACTGTTACGGTTGACGCTGGTTAGTTTGTTTATTTTTTATAGTGTCAGGGCACCCGCCGTTTATTACCGAATAAAGGTTTAGCCCCCTAATCGCCCGGCGGTGATATGCGTCGCCCCAGGCAGCGTCAGATTAGCGCCAGTACTGCTAACACCCACGCATGCAGCATACGCCTCCCTTAGTGGTATAGTATCTGAACGCATCAATATCTGATCAGATCTATACTAGCGTCCCCAGCAGTTTAGGGTTCCCAAAAACGCAGTGTTAGCGGGATCAGCCCAGATACCTGCTAGCACCTGCGTTTTGCCCCTCCGCCCGGCCCAGCCCACCCAAGTGCAGTATCGATCGATCACTGTCACTTACAGAACACTAAACGCATAACTGCAGCGTTCGCAGAGTCAGGCCTGATCCCTGCGATCGCTAACAGTTTTTTTGGTAGCGTTTTGGTGAACTGGCAAGCACCAGCCCCAGGCAGCGTCAGGTTAGCGCCAGTACCGCTAACACCCACGCACGCAGCGTACACCTCCCTTAGTGGTATAGTATCTGAACGGATCAATATCTGATCCGATCAGATCTATACTAGCGTCCCCAGCAGTTTAGGGTTCCCAAAAACGCAGTGTTAGCGGGATCAGCCCAGATACCTGCTAGCACCTGCGTTTTGCCCCTCCGCCCGGCCCGGCCCAGCCCACCCAAGTGCAGTATCGATCGATCACTGTCACTTACAAAACTCTAAACGCATAACTGCAGCGTTCGCAGAGTCAGGCCTGATCCCTGCGATCGCTAACAGTTTTTTTGGTAGCGTTTTGGGGAACTGGCAAGCGCCAGCGGCGTAGTACACCCCGGTCGTAATCAAACCAGCACTGCAGTAACACTTGGTGACGTGGCGAGTCCCATAAGTGCAGTTCAAGCTGGTGAGGTGGCAAGCACAAGTAGTGTCCCGCTGCCACCAAGAAGACAAACACAGGCCCGTCGTGCCCATAATGCCGTTCCTGCTGCATTCGCCAATCCTAATTGGGAACCCACCGCTTCTGCAGCGCCCGTACTTCCCCCATTCACATCCCCAACCAAATGCAGTCGGCTGCATGAGAGGCATTTTTATGTCCTCCCGAGTACCCCTACCCTCCCTCCTGTCCTGACAATCCTGGTCTTTGCATTGGTGAATGTTTTGAACGCTACCATGCACTAGTTGAGTATTAGCGTAGGGTACAGCATTCCACAGACTAGGCGCACTTTCACAGGGTCTCCCAAGATGCCATCGCATTTTGAGAGACCCGAACCTGGAACCGGTTACAGTTAGAAAAGTTAGTTACAAAAAAAGTGTAAAAAAAAAAATATATAAAAAATAAAAAAAAATAGTTGTCGTTTTATTGTTCTCTCTCTCTCTATTCTCTCTCTATTGTTCTGCTCTTTTTTTTACTGTATTCTATTCTGCAATGTTTTATTGTTATTGTTATTATGTTTTATCATGTTTGTTTTTCAGGTATGTAATTATTTATACTTTACTGTTTACTGTGCTTTATTGTTAACCATTGTTAACCATTTTTTTGTCTTCAGGTACGCCATGCACGACTTTGAGTGGTTATACCAGAATGATGCCTGCAGGTTTAGGTATCATCTTGGTATCATTCTTTTCAGCCAGCGGTCGGCTTTCATGTAAAAGCAATCCTAGCGGCTAATTAGCCTCTAGACTGCTTTTACAAGCCGTGGGAGGGAATGCCCCCCCCCCCCACCGTCTTCCGTGTTTTTCTCTGGCTCTCCTGTCTCAACAGGGAACCTGAGAATGCAGCCGGTGATTCAGCCAGCTGACCATAGAGCTGATCAGAGACCAGAGTGGCGCCAAACATCTCTATGGCCTAAGAAACCGGAAGCTACGAGCATTTCATGGCTTAGATTTCGCCGGATGTAAATAGCGCCATTGGAAAATTGGGGAAGCATTTTATCACACCGATCTTGGTGTGGTCAGATGCTTTGAGGGCAGAGGAGAGATCTAGGGTCTAATAGACCCCAATTTTTTCAAAAAAGAGTACCTGTCACTACCTATTGCTATCATAGGGGATATTTACATTCCCCGAGATAACAATAAAAATGATTTAAAAAAAAAATATGAAAGGAACAGTTTAAAAGTAAGATTAAAAAAGCAAAAAAATAATTAAGGAAAAAAAAAAAAAAAAAAGCACCCCTGTCGCCCCCTGCTCTCGCGCTAAGGCGAACGCAAGCGGCGGTCTGTCGTCAAACGTAAACAGCAATTGCACCATGCATGTGAGGTATCACCGCGAAGGCCAGATCGAGTGCAGTAATTTTTCCAGTAGACCTCCTCTGTAAATCTAAAGTGGTAACCTGTAAAGGCTTTTAAAGGCTTTTAAACATGTATTTATTTTGTTGCCACTGCACGTTTGTGCGCAATTTTAAAGCATGTCATGTTTGGTATCCATGTACTCCGCCTAAGATCATCTTTTTTATTTCATCAAACATTTGGGCAATATAGTGTGTTTTAGTGCATTAAAATTTAAAAAAGTGTGTTTTTTCCCCAAAAAATGCGTTTGAAAAATCGCTGCGCAATTACTGTGTGAAAAAAAAAAATGAAACACCCACCATTTTAATCTGTAGGGCATTTGCTTTAAAAAAATATATAATGTTTGGGGGTTCAAAGTAATTTTTTTGCAAGAAAAATAACTTTTTCATGTAAACAATAAGTGTCAGAAAGGGCTTTGTCTTCAAGTGGTTAGAAGAGTGGGTGATGTGTGACATAAGATTCTAAATGTTGTGCATAAAATGCCAGGACAGTTCAAAACCCCCCTAAATGACCCCATTTTGGAAAGTAGACACCCCAAGCTATTTGCTGAGAGTCATGTCGAGTCCATGGAATATTTTATATTGCGACACAAGTTGCGGGAAAGAGACAAATTTTTTTTTTTTTTTTTGCACAAAGTTGTCACTAAATGATATATTGCTCAAACATGCCATGGAAATATGTGAAATTACACCCCAAAATACATTCTGCTGCTTCTCCTGAGTACGGGGATACCACATGTGTGAGACTTTTTGGGAGCCTAGCCGCGTACGGGACCCCGAAAACCAAGCACCGCCTTCAGGCTTTCTAAGGGCGTGAATTTTTGATTTCACTCTTCACTGCCTATCACAGTTTCGGAGGCCATGGAATGCCCAGGTGGCACAAAACCCCCCCAAATGACCCCATTTTGGAAAGTAGACACCCCAAGCTATTTGCTGAGAGGTATAGTGAGTATTTTGCAGACCTCACTTTTTGTCACAAAGTTTTGAAAATTGAAAAAAGAAAAAAAAAAAATGTTTTTTCTTGTCTTTCTTCATTTTCAAAAACAAATGAGGGCTGCAAAATACTCACCATGCCTCTCAGCAAATAGCTTGGAGTGTCTACTTTCCAAAATGGGGTCATTTGGGGGGGGTTTGTGCCACCTGGGCATTCCATGGCCTCCGAACCTGTGATAGGCAGTAAAGAGTGAAATCAAAAATTTTCACCCTTAGAAATCCTGAAGGCAGTGATTGGTTTTCGGGGTCCCGTACGCGGCTAGGCTCCCAAAAAGTCCCACACATGTGGTATCCCCATACTCAGGAGAAGCAGATAAATGTATTTTGGGGTGCAATTCCACATATGCCCATGGCCCATTTAGTGACAACTTTATGAAAAAAAAAAAAAAAAAAAAAAAAAAGTGTCACTTTCCCGCAACTTGTGTCAAAATATAAAATATTCCATGGACTCAATATGCCTCTCAGCAAATAGCTTGGGGTGTCTACTTTCCAAAATGGGGTCATTTTGGGGGGTTTTGTGCCACCTGGGCATTCCATGGCCTCCGAAACTGTGATAGGCAGAGAAGAGTGAAATCATAAATTTACACTCTTAGAAATCCTGAAGGCAGTGATTGGTTTTCGGGGCCCCGTACGCGGCTAGGCTCCCAAAAAGTCCCACACATGTGGTATCCCCATACTCAGGAGAAGCAGCTGAATGTATTTTGGGGTGCAATTCCACATAGGCCCATGGCCTGTGTGAGCAATATATCATTTAGTGACAACTTTTTGTAAATATTTTTTTTTTTTTTTTTTGTCATTTTTCAATCACTTGGGACAAAAAAAATAAATATTCAATGGGTTCAACATGCCTCTCAGCAATTTCCTTGGGGTGTCTACTTTCCAAAATGGGGTCATTTGGGGGGGTTTTGTACTGCCCTGCCATTTTAGCACCTCAAGAAATGACATAGGCAGTCATAAACTAAAAGCTGTGTAAATTACAGAAAATGTACCCTAGTTTGTAGACGCTATAACTTTTGCGCAAACCAATAAATATACGCTTATTGACATTTTTTTTACCAAAGACATGTGGCCGAATACATTTTGGCCTAAATGTATGACTAAAATTTAGTTTATTGGATTTTTTTTATAACAAAAAGTAGAAAATATCATTTTTTTTCAAAATTTTCGGTCTTTGTCCATTTATAGCGCAAAAAATAAAAACCGCAGAGGTGATCAAATACCATCAAAAGAAAGCTCTATTTGTGGAAAGAAAATTTCGTTTGGGTACAGCATTGCATGACCGCGCAATTAGCAGTTAAAGCGACGCAGTGCCAAATTGGAAAAAGACCTCTGGTCCTTAGGCAGCATAATGGTCCGGGGCTCAAGTGGTTAATAACGCAAACAATAAAAACCACAGAGATGATCAAATACCACCAAAAGAAAGCTCTATTTGTGGGATAAAAAAGGATACCAATTTTGTATGGGTACAGTGTTCTACAACCGTGCAATTGTCAGTTAAAGCGAAGCAGTGCCGTATCGCAAAAAATGGCCTGGTCATTGAGCAGCCAAATCTTCCGGGGCTTCACGTGACATCGCATAACGTCAGAAGGGGATGGGGTCACCTGTTTACATCACCGGGTCGCCCCGCCCTCAGCTATATAATAGCTGTCATCGCGAAGAGGCTTCAGTCTGTGGGAGCCTCCCATGGAGGCAGAATTTTTCCTGTTTTTTTTTTTTATCGGGTTGTGGGACACTGTGATCGAAGATGAATGGACATCACGGGACAGTTTTTTTTTTTTTTTTAATAAAGGATATGTCCCAAACTGTCTCCTGTCATTTTCAACTTTTTAATTTCAATAGTTTTTTTATTGAGATATCAACAAAAGAAGTTAGCAAGAATACAGGTATAACCCTTGTGCAACAATTACTGAAATAGTACCAGACAGATCATAAAATACAGTAAAGATAGAGACCTATATGTTGTTAGCAGCAGATTAAGTCCGAGAAGTCTGACTCCAGTAAGAGGGGCCACTCCACCACCTTCAATTAATGCTATGTTCAAAATGTCCTTAGACGCTGCAGTAGAAGCTCTATGCCATTCTTCAAAACTCCACGTGTGTTGTAGATCGCTTTCCCATTCTCTCATAAAGAGTGATTTGGTCTCAGCCTTAGCAAGTGATCTGTAAATCACCATAATCCTGCCCCTCTGCTCCACAGCCTGACCATACCACCGTTCATATTCCGTGATTGAAAGTGGGGTGGGATTGGGGGACCGAAGAGACTGAAGATAGTTAAATATCTGTCTGTATCGGAATCTTTCTTCGCTGGGCATGTCGAGTTTGTTAATGCAATAGGCCAAAGTAAGGGGTCCCGTAGGGTTAGTAAAATGTCCTAACCACCACTGGAACGCTTTTATGTCAATGCCAGGAGGAAAAAAAAGATTTCGGAAAATGTGAGACAAAGGATGCCAGTGTGATGCTAGGAGAGGATTGGTTTTGAGAGAGTCCCAAATTGCAAGGGAGTGGGAAAGTGTAGGGACCATGATGGCAGGTCTAGATTTAGATGGAGACCAAATGATATAATCTAAACTAAATTGAGGGATAGCTTGTCGTTCCATGTGTACCCAATCTGGGTGCGCAACTTTAGAGTAGATCTCTGCTTCTAAACAGGGTATCTTTGGCAATCCTATGCTCCTTCACACCCCATATAAATTTAATAAATTTTAGATTGAAATTTCCTGAGGTGATCCTTGGGGACGGGTATCGGTAGTGATCTAAATAGATAAAGGATGCGTGGGAGTAGAGTCATTTTCACCTAATTGACTCTGCCTAACCAGGATAGCCCCATTTTATCCCATTGTGATAAGTCCTCTTCCAGTTTACAATAGAGCGGGGGAAAATTTGCATTATAAAGATTGTCAACTGATGCTGTAAGGTTGATACCCAGATAGGGGATCATTGCCTCGCCCTATCCAAACTGGAAGCTGTTTTTGAGCAGGGCTAACATGCATGTTGGTAAGTTAATGTTTAGTGCCAAAGATTTAGAGTAGTTAACCCTAAGGCCAGAAACCTTGACAAAGTCATTGAGTACCCTGCATAGATTTGGTAAAGATGTAAGTGGTGAGGTGATGAAAAGCAACACATCATCAGCAAAGAGAGCGCACTTGTGGGTTTGTGGCCCATAACGTACTCCATGTATGTCCGGATTATCCCGGATGGTGATAGCTAGTGTCTCGATGACCACGGCAAAAATCAATGGGGACAAAGGGCAACCTTGTCTTGTACCATTTAAGATTGGGAAAGGATGCAAATAGTAACCCTGCATTTTAATTTGTGCTACCACAGTGGAGTATAGTGCTCCTATTATATTCATAAAGGATTGACCAAAACCCCATCTTTGTAGTATCGGGAACAGGAAGGCCCAGGAGACAGAGTCAAATGCTTTTATGAGATCCAGTGAAAGCACGTATCCCTGCTGAGGGGGTCCCTTGTCCCAGCCAGACCTTAGTAATGAAACTATGTCTATAGCTCTCCTGATCTGATCTGGACCCTGTCTCCCAGGAATAAAACCCACCTGATCCCTATGAATATATAGGCTAATAAAGGAGGATATTCTATTTGCTAAGATTTTTGTTAAGATTTTTAGATCATTGTTGATCAATGATATGGGCCGGTAGTTAGCTGTGCAGCTAGTGTCCTTGCCTGGTTTTGGTATTAGTGTGATGAAGGCTGAATTGATCATCTTATCTAGTTGTCCACCGGCTCAAAGCTGATTAAAGAAGCAAGTTAGATAGGGAGAAACCAGCGGGGAAAAATGTTTGTAGTACGGGGCTGAGAAGCCATCCGGACGGGGAGCAGAGTCATTTTTAAGGTTATGAATGACCTGGGAAACTTCCTCCTCTGGAATAGGGTTTTTCAAGCTGTCCCTATGGTGATCCTTAGCTTAGGGATTTTCAGTGAGCCGAGGTAGGAATCAGTTAGGCTAGGCGAGGGTTCATTCCCAAGTTTACTGTATAGTGAGCGGTAGAAATCATGAAAGGTTTCCATAATTTTCTGAGGATTCTGGGAGAGGGAACCATTGCTCAATCGTATCTTAGGTGAGATGCGCGCCCTCAACCTAGGAGTCAGCCTGTGTGCCAACATGGCTCCTAGCTTGTCCTTTTGATGGTAAAACCTCCCTCCATCTCAACTCAAGCTTTTCTCAGCAATGGCAATGAGGGACAAATTAAGAGCCGTGCGTGCGGTTTCAAGACTAGCTGCCGATTCCAAAGTGGGGTTGCGTTTATGTTGCTGGCTTAAATGCGAGAATTCCCTTTCCAGTCTGTCTATATCTAGTTTGTGGGCTTTGCTTATTCTAGCAGACATTTGGATCAGTTTACCACATACATAGGTTTTGTGAGCCACCCGTAATGTGGTGGGAGAGATATTATCAAGGTCATTATGCAAGAAATATTCCTGGATATCTTTTCAATTTCACAGACATGGGAGGGATTGCTAAGTAGAGAGGCGTTCAATTTCCAATGAAACCCATGTTGATGAGTCATCGGTTTGAGTATGATTAAGAGGAGGAAAGAGTGGTCCGACCAGACAGAGTCCTTAATGATTGCTTTTCGCACTAGCGGGGTATGTTTTTGCAAAATAATAAAGTGATCAATTCTGGCAAAAGTATTGTGGGGACTGGAATAGTGCATATAGTCCCGAATCCCAGGATTTAGTTCTCTCCAGGCGTCCACCAGACCCTGTTGGAAAATCTGTCTGGCTACGTTGAGACTCTGTCTGGTGGGATGCACCCCATCCTTTCCCGGGGGCCGGGACTTATCCTTTCCTGCATCAAATGCTATGTTCGAATCTCCGCCATATAAGACCATGCCTTCCAGCATTGGAGCTGGGGTGAGAAAGAGGTATTGAAAAAATTGCGATTGGCCTCGATTTGGTGCATAGTACGAGATTAAGGAGTAAAGCTGGTTATCAATGAGTCCCTTCACTAGAATGAACCTGCCACCAGGGTCCCTAAATTCTGAGGTCAGTGAAAATTGGGTTTTGCGGGAAAGGAATATACCTACCCCTTTGGTTTTTTTTGTCAGAATTGGCAAGGTAGAACGTAGGGAATTTGGCATGTATGAAAGACAGGGCATAGGCTTTTGGTAAGTGTGTTTCCTGGAGGAATAGTATATCTATCTTTTGGTCATGATAATATTGAAAGACTTTCTGATGCTTAATTGGGGAGTTAATCCCCTGTACGTTGTGTGAAGCAAAGCGCAGGGCCTGTGTGTAAGTGGTGTGATCAGCCATGGAGCAGTGTAGGCTGATATGCGAGAAAACCCCAATCATCTACCTTCCATCGAAGGGGTGATTCATGGTCACGATCCAACCTCAAGATCACTAGATCACGTTCCCGGGTCCTGCGGGCGAGCGAGACCGCACACGTCACTGAAATTTACTAAAGGGCAGAAGAGGGAAAGAGAGGAGAAGAGTAGTAAGAAAAGAGAGAAGGATCCAGGGATATGAGAGAAATGCGTTCACCATATCCCGAGATACAAATATGATACCCCCAACTAGTGGGGGAGATCCCGGGAAAAAAAGGATATAGGATTATTTGGGACTTTAAATGAGGCGCATGGGGAATGCGCCTCCATCCCTAGTTCAGAGAAAAGAAGGGGGATTTGGGACTTTAAATGAGGCCCACGGACATCAGGAGGTAAATAATAAATGTTGTTTATTGATCCTGAACCTGTATCAAGCCATATCACAAATATAGACCACATGTAAAAGAAGAACATTGTAGTGAATGTCATTCAATATACCTACACCCATGAGTGGGGCGCATGCAAAAAAGCATCAAGAATACATCAATATGTCAAACTAGAGGTCACATAATGGGCACAAGTGATCAATGGATACATACAATGGTAAATAGATATATATACACACAATAAAAAGCAGCATGTGACAAAAATCGTAAAAATGTGTAAACCCATAATTGATTGAAGAAGGTGTTCTGAGTTGATAGTGAAATGTGAGCATCTATCAGCGTAACAGAATGCCCGACGCGTTTCGTGTAAACCACTCATCAGGGGCACAGTGCTCATACAAATCTATAGAATGTAATAAGGTAGGCAATTAGTATATATGTAACTGATAGTAGCTAGGGGAGGCAAATTGCGACCCCTGAGTACTTACATAAAGTCATTGCAGAGGAGGTGTAATGGTGATAGAGCCAAGGCCATATTGATAGTCCGCACCGGGAGCTGAGGTGACCGAAACATGCACAGGCGGGGCGTATGCACACAACCCCCCCACAAGCACAGAGCCCGGAAAACTGGATCTAAGGATGAAACAGTAATCTGCTAGTAATAACTACCAAGCAGGGTCTGCAACCAAAAAAAAATAAATGCATATTCAGTATCCCATATTGTATTGATGGGGTAATACAGGAGTAAAAATATATGTCTATATAAGTATAAGATGCATAAGAACTGAAATTGGAAAAGTCAAAGCAACAAAAAGAAAAGAAGACCCTGCTGGGGATGAAAGAAAAAGGGAAATAAAAAATGAAAATATATAAATAATGAAAATGTTGAAGGAATAACGGTTGAGGAGTAAAAAATGATGAAAAAATCAGTAAGGAAAGTAGATAGGTAATAAAATGAAAGTAAGTAAAATAAAGGAGGGAATCATGTCCAATCCCCCTGTAATGTGATATAAATGAAAGGAGTAACAAAACATAAACCTAGTAGACGAATAAGACCAAAAAGACAGGGGGGGGGGAAAAGGAAAGGAAAGATAGTACCTAGTATGGATGATATATGAATGGGGTAGCTGAGTAGAAGCTTACATGTTTCCCAGAAGAGTATGTGCATACGCTAGGGTGAGGTATGTCATCATTTGGTTTGTGGCGCCCAGACTGTGCCGGGAGGGGCCATATAAGTACACCCGCCCCGACCACGTGCACGCTCGCGAACACCAGCGTCACGCAGGCACGGCGTATGCAGGGAGGGGCTCCAATGTGGGCGAAGGGTACCGCCCACACAGGATGTCCGCATGACCCCGCTAACCGGCCGGGATGGAAAACCCAAAGCCTGCACGCCGCGACGTCAAGGTTGACGTCCCCCGTGCGGCAGGATGCGTGGCGCCGATGCGCTGTGGGCGCCCGCCCGCCCCCCGCACACATTCACTCCCCCCGGTCCTGATAGGACCGGAGGGGGCGAGAGGGGAGGGGGGACACACAGAGCGCATCGCAGCTCCCGGATAGCGGACAACAAAGCAGCCCTGGTAATTAAAAAGACACACATCATATCCCACACAGGGAAAGTGTGTGTAACGGCCTGTGCTGCCTGATCTCATGGGCACACATGGTGGTGTCCATTGAGAGTGTGTATGAGCCCGGATAAGGTAACAACCCTCCAGGACTAGAAAAAACCTGGCCTGTGAGTAGCAGGGGGACGTTGCTAACTCTGTCCGTGGACCTCCATCCCTAAATTGCGGAAGGATATAGGATTATTTGGGACTTTAAATGAGGCGCATGGGGAATGCGCCTCCATCCCTAGTTCAGAGAAAAGAAGGGGGATTTGGGACTTTAAATGAGGCCCACGGACATCAGGAGGTAAATAATAAATGTTGTTTATTGATCCTGAACCTGTATCAAGCCATATCACAAATATAGACCACATGTAAAAGAAGAACATTGTAGTGAATGTCATTCAATATACCTACACCCATGAGTGGGGCGCATGCAAAAAAGCATCAAGAATACATCAATATGTCAAACTAGAGGTCACATAATGGGCACAAGTGATCAATGGATACATACAATGGTAAATAGATATATATACACACAATAAAAAGCAGCATGTGACAAAAATCGTAAAAATGTGTAAACCCATAATTGATTGAAGAAGGTGTTCTGAGTTGATAGTGAAATGTGAGCATCTATCAGCGTAACAGAATGCCCGACGCGTTTCGTGTAAACCACTCATCAGGGGCACAGTGCTCATACAAATCTATAGAATGTAATAAGGTAGGCAATTAGTATATATGTAACTGATAGTAGCTAGGGGAGGCAAATTGCGACCCCTGAGTACTTACATAAAGTCATTGCAGAGGAGGTGTAATGGTGATAGAGCCAAGGCCATATTGATAGTCCGCACCGGGAGTTGAGGTGACCGAAACATGCACAGGCGGGGCGTATGCACACAACCCCCCCACAAGCACAGAGCCCGGAAAACTGGATCTAAGGATGAAACAGTAATCTGCTAGTAATAACTACCAAGCAGGGTCTGCAACCAAAAAAAAATAAATGCATATTCAGTATCCCATATTGTATTGATGGGGTAATACAGGAGTAAAAATATATGTCTATATAAGTATAAGATGCATAAGAACTGAAATTGGAAAAGTCAAAGCAACAAAAAGAAAAGAAGACCCTGCTGGGGATGAAAGAAAAAGGGAAATAAAAAATGAAAATATATAAATAATGAAAATGTTGAAGGAATAACGGTTGAGGAGTAAAAAATGATGAAAAAATCAGTAAGGAAAGTAGATAGGTAATAAAATGAAAGTAAGTAAAATAAAGGAGGGAATCATGTCCAATCCCCCTGTAATGTGATATAAATGAAAGGAGTAACAAAACATAAACCTAGTAGACGAATAAGACCAAAAAGACAGGGGGGGGGGGAAAGGAAAGGAAAGATAGTACCTAGTATGGATGATATATGAATGGGGTAGCTGAGTAGAAGCTTACATGTTTCCCAGAAGAGTATGTGCATACGCTAGGGTGAGGTATGTCATCATTTGGTTTGTGGCGCCCAGACTGTGCCGGGAGGGGCCATATAAGTACACCCGCCCCGACCACGTGCACGCTCGCGAACACCAGCGTCACGCAGGCACGGCGTATGCAGGGAGGGGCTCCAATGTGGGCGAAGGGTACCGCCCACACAGGATGTCCGCATGACCCCGCTAACCGGCCGGGATGGAAAACCCAAAGCCTGCACGCCGCGACGTCAAGGTTGACGTCCCCCGTGCGGCAGGATGCGTGGCGCCGATGCGCTGTGGGCGCCCGCCCGCCCCCCGCACACATTCACTCCCCCCGGTCCTGATAGGACCGGAGGGGGCGAGAGGGGAGGGGGGACACACAGAGCGCATCGCAGCTCCCGGATAGCGGACAACAAAGCAGCCCTGGTAATTAAAAAGACACACATCATATCCCACACAGGGAAAGTGTGTGTAACGGCCTGTGCTGCCTGATCTCATGGGCACACATGGTGGTGTCCATTGAGAGTGTGTATGAGCCCGGATAAGGTAACAACCCTCCAGGACTAGAAAAAACCTGGCCTGTGAGTAGCAGGGGGACGTTGCTAACTCTGTCCGTGGACCTCCATCCCTAAATTGCGGAAGGATATAGGATTATTTGGGACTTTAAATGAGGCGCATGGGGAATGCGCCTCCATCCCTAGTTCAGAGAAAAGAAGGGGGATTTGGGACTTTAAATGAGGCCCACGGACATCAGGAGGTAAATAATAAATGTTGTTTATTGATCCTGAACCTGTATCAAGCCATATCACAAATATAGACCACATGTAAAAGAAGAACATTGTAGTGAATGTCATTCAATATACCTACACCCATGAGTGGGGCGCATGCAAAAAAGCATCAAGAATACATCAATATGTCAAACTAGAGGTCACATAATGGGCACAAGTGATCAATGGATACATACAATGGTAAATAGATATATATACACACAATAAAAAGCAGCATGTGACAAAAATCGTAAAAATGTGTAAACCCATAATTGATTGAAGAAGGTGTTCTGAGTTGATAGTGAAATGTGAGCATCTATCAGCGTAACAGAATGCCCGACGCGTTTCGTGTAAACCACTCATCAGGGGCACAGTGCTCATACAAATCTATAGAATGTAATAAGGTAGGCAATTAGTATATATGTAACTGATAGTAGCTAGGGGAGGCAAATTGCGACCCCTGAGTACTTACATAAAGTCATTGCAGAGGAGGTGTAATGGTGATAGAGCCAAGGCCATATTGATAGTCCGCACCGGGAGCTGAGGTGACCGAAACATGCACAGGCGGGGCGTATGCACACAACCCCCCCACAAGCACAGAGCCCGGAAAACTGGATCTAAGGATGAAACAGTAATCTGCTAGTAATAACTACCAAGCAGGGTCTGCAACCAAAAAAAAATAAATGCATATTCAGTATCCCATATTGTATTGATGGGGTAATACAGGAGTAAAAATATATGTCTATATAAGTATAAGATGCATAAGAACTGAAATTGGAAAAGTCAAAGCAACAAAAAGAAAAGAAGACCCTGCTGGGGATGAAAGAAAAAGGGAAATAAAAAATGAAAATATATAAATAATGAAAATGTTGAAGGAATAACGGTTGAGGAGTAAAAAATGATGAAAAAATCAGTAAGGAAAGTAGATAGGTAATAAAATGAAAGTAAGTAAAATAAAGGAGGGAATCATGTCCAATCCCCCTGTAATGTGATATAAATGAAAGGAGTAACAAAACATAAACCTAGTAGACGAATAAGACCAAAAAGACAGGGGGGGGGGGAAAGGAAAGGAAAGATAGTACCTAGTATGGATGATATATGAATGGGGTAGCTGAGTAGAAGCTTACATGTTTCCCAGAAGAGTATGTGCATACGCTAGGGTGAGGTATGTCATCATTTGGTTTGTGGCGCCCAGACTGTGCCGGGAGGGGCCATATAAGTACACCCGCCCCGACCACGTGCACGCTCGCGAACACCAGCGTCACGCAGGCACGGCGTATGCAGGGAGGGGCTCCAATGTGGGCGAAGGGTACCGCCCACACAGGATGTCCGCATGACCCCGCTAACCGGCCGGGATGGAAAACCCAAAGCCTGCACGCCGCGACGTCAAGGTTGACGTCCCCCGTGCGGCAGGATGCGTGGCGCCGATGCGCTGTGGGCGCCCGCCCGCCCCCCGCACACATTCACTCCCCCCGGTCCTGATAGGACCGGAGGGGGCGAGAGGGGAGGGGGGACACACAGAGCGCATCGCAGCTCCCGGATAGCGGACAACAAAGCAGCCCTGGTAATTAAAAAGACACACATCATATCCCACACAGGGAAAGTGTGTGTAACGGCCTGTGCTGCCTGATCTCATGGGCACACATGGTGGTGTCCATTGAGAGTGTGTATGAGCCCGGATAAGGTAACAACCCTCCAGGACTAGAAAAAACCTGGCCTGTGAGTAGCAGGGGGACGTTGCTAACTCTGTCCGTGGACCTCCATCCCTAAATTGCGGAAGGATATAGGATTATTTGGGACTTTAAATGAGGCGCATGGGGAATGCGCCTCCATCCCTAGTTCAGAGAAAAGAAGGGGGATTTGGGACTTTAAATGAGGCCCACGGACATCAGGAGGTAAATAATAAATGTTGTTTATTGATCCTGAACCTGTATCAAGCCATATCACAAATATAGACCACATGTAAAAGAAGAACATTGTAGTGAATGTCATTCAATATACCTACACCCATGAGTGGGGCGCATGCAAAAAAGCATCAAGAATACATCAATATGTCAAACTAGAGGTCACATAATGGGCACAAGTGATCAATGGATACATACAATGGTAAATAGATATATATACACACAATAAAAAGCAGCATGTGACAAAAATCGTAAAAATGTGTAAACCCATAATTGATTGAAGAAGGTGTTCTGAGTTGATAGTGAAATGTGAGCATCTATCAGCGTAACAGAATGCCCGACGCGTTTCGTGTAAACCACTCATCAGGGGCACAGTGCTCATACAAATCTATAGAATGTAATAAGGTAGGCAATTAGTATATATGTAACTGATAGTAGCTAGGGGAGGCAAATTGCGACCCCTGAGTACTTACATAAAGTCATTGCAGAGGAGGTGTAATGGTGATAGAGCCAAGGCCATATTGATAGTCCGCACCGGGAGCTGAGGTGACCGAAACATGCACAGGCGGGGCGTATGCACACAACCCCCCCACAAGCACAGAGCCCGGAAAACTGGATCTAAGGATGAAACAGTAATCTGCTAGTAATAACTACCAAGCAGGGTCTGCAACCAAAAAAAAATAAATGCATATTCAGTATCCCATATTGTATTGATGGGGTAATACAGGAGTAAAAATATATGTCTATATAAGTATAAGATGCATAAGAACTGAAATTGGAAAAGTCAAAGCAACAAAAAGAAAAGAAGACCCTGCTGGGGATGAAAGAAAAAGGGAAATAAAAAATGAAAATATATAAATAATGAAAATGTTGAAGGAATAACGGTTGAGGAGTAAAAAATGATGAAAAAATCAGTAAGGAAAGTAGATAGGTAATAAAATGAAAGTAAGTAAAATAAAGTGGGGGAGATCCCGAGCAGGAAGAGAAAAACTCGAGCTCCAAGTGTAGGAGGAGGTGCAAAGGTGCCGCTCTATGCATGGCACCCCCAAAAACATTTATAACATGTTAGGACACATTCCCCTCCCCAATTATAACATGTAACTAAACCTGCAAAGGTAGATTCTGGGAGGATCAAAACCTGAAGGGGTCACAAAAGGCAAAAAAAAAACAGAGAAGATCACAAAGGATCAATGTCCCCCAAGACCAATGAGGAGCCCTCCCAAGAAGGAGGTGGGGAGCAGTGAGCCTGTGGGGTGGGTGAGGTGGCAACTCAGGGGATTCTAGAGTAAATATTTTCGTGGAGCAGCGGCTAATTTATTGCTCGGTAACTGATGGTGGGAAACAAGTGACAATGACATCCGTAAGGAAAAAGAACCACCTATAGGACCTGGGTAGGTTTAGATTTAGAAGGAAGTGCATATTCTCCATGCTCCCGGAGTCCGAATATTACAGGAGGTTTGCGTCTTATCCCATGTAGAAATCCGAAACCTGTGGTGGTAAAGTATGGGTAATTCCGGAAACGTTCCAGAACAGGTCGTATAAAAGGAAGTTCCACAGCTGAGGGTAACCGTAGCAATGTACTGAATCCAGCAAGATAAGTTTGAACCACAGGGCAGTGAGGTCAATTGAAGAGATCAGGGAGGCCCGAGTGCTGAAGGGGCCAGGCGCGCCCACATTCCAAAAAGGGATGAGAAACGGAATGTAGCAATGCCTTCCTTTGCTTTCTTGTACTTGGATTTTTGCCACGTAGGTGTGAGAGGACTAGATGGAGGAGGCCGTTTGGGCAGGCCGGACGGAGATGATTGCATCGGTGAAGTTGGGTCAGTGGGCAAGATGCCCAGTTTTTTCAGCAAAAGTTCTCCTCCCGCGAGTGTAGAGAATCTGAAGGGCTTGCCGTTAAATTCAAACTTCGGGCTCAGGGGGAAAAGCCACCAGTATTTAATATTGTTCTGTGTCAGGACAGTCAGAAGGCATTTGAGTGCTTGCCCTCTGTGGATGGTATAGGGAGAAATATCAGCATAAACTTGAACTGTATGACCCAAAAGCTGAATTTGAGGGATGGTGCAAGCTCTCCTCATGATTTCCTCTTTCATATTGTAGTAATGAGGCTTCACCACAATGTCCCGAGGTAGACCATTCGAGCGAGGGGGACCAAGGGCTCTGTGGGCCCGATCAAGTTCCAATTTGTGAGCTCTTTTGTCAGGTATAAGGTGTTTGATGAGAGAGTGCACTGCTTCTGGAATGTCAATGAAAGTCTCAGGAAGGCCTCTGATCCTAAAATTCAGCCTTCTGGACCTATTTTCAAGATCATCAATTTTGGCTACGGCCCCCTCCAACTGTTCATGTAGTTCTTGAAAGCGATCTGTGTTTTGATTGACCCGTTCGATTGTGGCGTCCATTTTATTTTCAATATGCTCAATGCAAGAGCCCAAGAGGTGAAGGTCTGATTTAATATCTGAGGTGATATCTGAGGTAATTTTAGCAGCAGTTTGAGCAAGACCTTTATCAAGCATTTCTGTAAATTTTGTAAAGAGCATAGTGATATCATGAGGATGTGAGGTAATCTGGCTCATATCCTGTTGCTGCATTCCAGGCTGTTGTGAGGCTGAAGCAGTGGGTGACAAGTTCATTTCATCCAGGGTCTGATCGATAAGGGATATCGTGGAAGCTGGTGACGTTGGTCCCATTATTGATGGAAGCATCGGGGCCCCTCCACATACCTCCTCATGAAGAGCAGCCTGCCAGGGAGAAGAAGCTGCTGTGCCTGTGTAAGCAGCATCGTGAGTCTGCTGTTCCGCCGCGATCTTAGGTGTCTCCGCGGCTTCTAGTAAGGCCGTAAAATAGGCTGTGGGGGTCTGTTTCGGTGGACCAATCCTTCTGTATTTGTGCCCAAGGGTTGCCCGGGTATTTCAGTCCCGACTTAGGATATGGGGGGAGAGTGTGTCCATTGCGGGGGGCGCCGAAGGCTCAGAGCGGGACGGAGCTCTGTGATCAAGCCTCCATGTCACAGAGCGCCGCGCATGCGCCCCCCATTTTTAACATTTTGACACTTTTTTGGTGAATGTGCAAGGTTACAATGTACCTGATACCCATTCACATAGGGGGGCCAGGATCTGGTGGTCCCCTTGTTAAAGGGGGCTTCCAGACTCAGATAAGCCCCCCGCCCGCAGACCCCCACAACCACCAGGCAAGGGTTGTGGGGATGAGGCCCTTGTCCACAATTGTGCCTGTGAAATGGTATCTCCCGTCGAGAGATACCTCCTATGATGTGCGCATGGTTACGCCAGGGCAGCCGATCGGCAAACCAGCTGGAGTGCCCTTCAATACTGTACATGCGCGGGCACTTTTTTATGGCGGGCACTATTCGATAGAACACATTACAGCCACGAGAAGTTTTAAATTTTTTCCTTTCGATATGTCATTTTGCTGTGTTACTGTTATAAACATGGAAAAGATGCGGTACTTTACAGGCATAATAAGGAGACCCCCCAGTCACAATATTTAAAGAAATATTTCATTTTTATTGTTTCACTTCAAGCATTGTTAAAATTACTGCTCCCGAAAAAACAGCCGTTTTTAAAACTTTTTTTGCATTGATACATGTTCCCTGGGGCAGGACCCAGGTCCCCAAACACTTTTTATGGCAATAACTTGCATATAAGCCTTTAAAATTAGCACTTTTGGTTTTTGGAATTTTCCGCGAACGCTGCATACTGCTTGCTGTTCGAACATCGGGCTCATCCCTAGCGACCACCATTTATCTTTACATTATTTTCAATATAGGGATAGTTCAGTCAGTGCAAGTGTAGTGACCGTTTAACACAGTTGTTTTTTTTTGTGCATTACTGCAAGTTTAACGCCATATAGTTCTGTGCATTACTGCAAGTTTAACGCCATATAGTTCTGTGCATTACTGCAAGTTTAAAACCGTATATTTCATTGCGTTACTGCAAGTTTAACGCCATATAATTCTGTGCATTATTGAAAGTTTAACGCTGTATATTTAATTGCGTTACTGCAAGTTTAACGTCTGTGCGTTACTGCATGTTTGATGCAGTATATTATAGTGTATCCGTGGAGTGTGTCTGTGTCGTGAATACTCAAATTAAAGTGCACCAAACACCACTTTCCATTGATTAAAGTGCACCCACGTACACATTTACACATCTTTATTACATTTTGTTAATAAGCACCCCCCACTCCCCCCATCATGTCTGGGAGGACAGCAAGAAGAGACATACATTCCCATGGCACTTCAATGGGGCCAGCATCAGGCAGGGCATCATTTCCTCTGTTTAGTGATGTTGCCGTTCTATCCAGCCACAGCATGCAGAGGAGGTGGTGGATTGGCTTACTAAAAAGTCCTCATCCTCCTCATCCTCTGTCACCCAAGCAGAGACCAGTGTGCAGTCCCCTGCAGCTGCCAGAGTGACAAAACCTGCCTCCTTGTTCACATCTATTCCTACCGTAGCCCCAGCATCAGGCATGGAGGAGTCAGCGGAGTTATTTCAGGAAGGCAGGAACATATAGAGTCTACAGAGAGGGGAGAACACTGGTACACAAATTGGCATGTTCCCCCAGCCGCAGCGTATTCCCAAGTTGTCTCCAGTGGTAATGAGGATTGAGGAGCTGATAATGATGAGGTCTCACTGACTCGACTTGGGTGTCGGAAAGAGCAGAGGAGGAAAGTGAGGGTGAGGCACAACCCCAACGAGGCAGCCATCATGGAAGAGTGGAGAGCAGCCACGCTATTCCATCACATTGTGGAGCTGCTATCTCCTGGCCCAGTTCCCACAGCTCAGCTGTCTGGGCCTTTTTTAGTACGTGTGCAGCCGATCACACTTTGTCTCAAGTGCATAAAGCGTGGCAAAAACACCAACCATTTGGGTACCACATGCTTGACAAGACATTTAACCTCCCACCACTCAACCCATTGGCAAGAGACCCTAAAGGCCACACAAAAGGGGCACAAATCTGTCCCTCCTCCTTACTCACCTCAGTTTGTCCCTGCTATACCTCATGACCTCTCAGCAGCCTCCACTGACAGAGATGATGGTATAGCACAGGGTGTCCCAAGTCCTTGTAGCACATCTGCCAGCAGCACACCACCAGCTGTAGAGACTATAGCTGGCACATTTCTCTGCCCCATCTGCTGCAGTGGAAAAAAAAATACAGTCACTGCCACCCGCATGAAAAAAGGGTATAAGTACCACAGCGCTGACAGCCTGAATAAAAACAATAAAGTACAACTGTAGTGCATACAAAATTAAGTGCAAAATTAATCAAACAAAAATATATCAAGCATGTAATCAGTGAAAGCTTAAAAAACCACATGCAAATATGTATAAACTTCTAGTTAGAAGGTTCCTTTCACAGGTGCCTTCCACAGGTGCTGCTGTGCTAGAAATATTGCAAATCAATATTAAGTATGTGACCAGTGAAAGTCCAAAAAAGACGTGCACATAAACCTATAGTAGTTCTCAGTTGATAAGTTCCTTTGAAAAGTGCTGCTGTGCTAAAAAAACATATGGTGCTGTAAACAGGTGCACACAGGATCCACACAACCCCCCCTTATGGTTCAACTCACCAGATCCAATGGACCCCCGAGCAGAACTGCGTTGCGAGTCAGGTAGGCTTAGTATGGTGAGTGGAAGGATGAAAACGCCAACTCCTGGGTGCGATCCTTCCTGGGGTGTTTTCAGGCACAAACATATGGAGAAAGAGCCCACATAGTAAAGTATGTCTTGTTTAATTCATTAAAATCAATCTGTACAAAGTTCCAATCATAAAATCAATCTTGGAGACCCTCAGTGTGCTTTCGTTGAACACTAAGGGCCTAAATACACTGGAAAAAGGTGGATACTCCTACATGATTTGCAGCCTCAAATCAGATGTGGCATTTATACAGGAGACACACTTTAGAGATGATAAAGTACCCATCTTAAAAAGTCAGTCATTTCTGACAGTTTATCATTCCACAAACCAAAAGACAAAGTCGAGGGGGATGTCTATCCTCCTCTCGGGTAAAGTACCATGGTTTTTTATAGACCTGGTCAGAGATCCTGGAGGGTGTTTCCTGTTTGTGAAGGGCAAAGTGTGTGACATTGGGTCACATTGGTGACACTGTATGCCCCTAACGAACATTAAGAGGCTTTTATAAATAAAACACTTGAGCGGCTGACTGATTTTACAGAAGGACACTTGATCATAGGGGGAGACTTGCATATTCCATTAATTCCAGTAGAAGATACCTTCTCTGGACGGTCATCTATCTCTTTAGCGCACGTAACCGCATTGCCCAAACCTTGCATAGAGGTCAACTGATTGATATATGGCTTTACTTCATCCCACAGAGTAAGATTATACTTTTTATTCTCCTCCTCATTAGTCCTATTCCCGTATAGATTTTTTTTTTCCCACATGCCCAACTTCATTCAATACTAGATGCTTCTATAGCTCTATTACGTGGTCAGACCATGCACCTATTTTTTTTACATATGAGCTACAAAACTCTCTGACTAAGGGACCTACTCAGTGGAGACTGAATGAGAGCCTTCTACGGGACAAAGATGTCCTAGAAGACGTAATTAAGGAGTTCCAGTTTTATTTTACCATCAATGATACCCCAGACTGTGATCCCGGAATGGTCTGGGAAGCACACAAGGCGGTTATCAGAGGGGTGCTATATAAGCATGGTGCCAGGATTAAATGGAACCGAACAGCTAAAATTATTGCTTGAAGAACTGGCTAACTTGGAGCTCCGTCATAAACAGGCCCTGTCCTCATCTTTAGAGAAAGATCTTCGGGTTAAAAGGACACAAATCTCGAAACTACTTCATTTTAAGGCTAAGGCGGAATTACAAATTTGTAGGAATTTCTCATATGAGTCTGGAGATAATGTGTAGGAAATTTTTAGCTAGGACTCTACGAGAGCAGAAATTAATGAACTACATTCCACACTTGGTTCCACTTAATAGGCCTAAAGTTACGAAACCACATGATATAGCTAGGGAATTTCAAGAATTTTACAAATCTCTGTATAACTTGCAGACTAAGCCCCCTACCCAAGCTCAGATTGATTCGTACCTTTCATGGTCGCTAATCCCCCGACTACAGGATGTAGATAGAGAAAATCTCGAAAATCCCATAACAATGAAAGAACTTCAGGGAGCAGTAGAGGCCACCGAATTGGGTAAGGCACCAGGCCCTGATGGTCTGACGGCCCAATATTATAAGATCTTGTTTCCTTCTCTTGCTCAATATATTGGTTAATTTATTTAATGCTCTCGGGTCGTCAGCAACATTAACAAAGGATACAATGCTAGCCCATATCTCGGTAATACCTAAAGAGGGAAAGGACCCGGCTTCCTGTGAAAGCTATCACCCGATTTGCCTACTTTATTCAGATCTTAAACTTTTTACCAAAATTCTGGCAAACAGGATTCAACAGTATATCCTGAACTTAATGCATTTGGACCAGGTAGGATTTGTCCCTACATGGGAAGCAAGAGATAACACCACAAAGGTTCTCAATCTCCTACAAGTAGTGAATACAACTCAGACACAATGTGTGTTTATAAGCACAGATGCAGAGAAAGCCTTCAACAGGGTGAATTGGAGTTTTATGTTGGCAGTATTACGGTATGGAGACTTTGGGAGTAAAATGTTGCAGTGGATTACTTCCATTTATTCTTGTCCAGCGGCCCGGGTACGAGCCAACGGAGTATTATCAGAAACTTTCCAAATCTCAAATGGGACATGCCAGGGGTGTTCCCTGTCGCCACTCCTCTTCGCCCTGTCGTTGGAACTGTTCCTCTGCACAATACGTTTAAATCAAGATATTACAGGGGTGCAGATAGGAGAGGCTCAATACAAGATCTCGGCTTAAGCCCCATACACACTATCAGATTTTCTGCTGAGTTTTTCTTTCAGATTTACCAAAACCATGTAGTGCAAGGGCCTGCCTGATTGCATACACATTGAAACTCCTAAGGTTTGACCTCATATTATATGGTTTAGGTAAATCTGAAGGAAAAACTCAGCAGAAAATCTGATAGTGTGTATGGGGCTTTATGCAGACAATATGTTTTTCTCCCTTACAAAACCCTTGATCATGATTCCAAACTTAATGAGGGAGTTTGAGAAGTATAGTTTGCTTTCTAATCTATGTATCAATTTTACTAAATAGGAGGCAATGGGGGTCAATTGCCCTCAGACATTAATTGAGCAACTTAAGCAAAACTTTAAGTTTAAATGGATTGCAAAGCGCTTACATATTTGGGCACGCTGCTTTCACCTAACAAAGCTAAGATTTTTGAGTTAAACTTTCCCCCATTGCTTCAAAAAGTGAAGACTTTACTGGGTAAATGGAAAATGGGCCTCCACTCTCGGCTAGGGCGCTGCAATATTATTAAGATGAGTATTCTTCCCAAATTTCTTTATCTTCTACAGGCACTACCTATTTGCATTCCATACCTTAAACTTTGGGTACAGATTGAAAATGCCCAGTCGCCTGTCCCATTGGGAAGAGCTCCTTGGTGCGTTGCCTACCTTCCTAGAGAGCTTATCAAACATCCTTTAATAGGCAATATGGCTAAAATTTGCTCGCCTTTGTTCCCTACTATGGGTATAATACCTGAGACCTCTCCTTTATATCCGATATTGAAGAAAAAAGGGAATATTTGGGACTTTGAATGAGACGCAACAGGGAATATTGCGCCTCCATCCCTGGTTGCTTTTGCAAAAAAGAGGGGGGAGGGTGGGACTTTAAATGAGGTACGTGGGGTAGAGCCAGACAAAACCATATACATATGTAAAAAATTGTATTCTTTATTAGACCAAAGATAGGACATGGATCAACCCATATAAATGCATAGTAGCACATTGGCATATAAAATACAAAGTATCAACATACATATTGAGGATAGTCACCAACATGACACAGAAAGTAAATATTATACATCACAGTCCCCCAAATGGAGTAGGCATTACATAACATTATATCAGGGTGGTAGAGCAATAAAAACCATCTAGAATCATGAATATGAGATGGATGCATCAAAATAAGCTCAACGATGTTTCGTGGACTTCTATCCAATCCTCAAGAGCAAGTGCATCCATATACTTAAAAGAGGATAAAAAAAAAATCACCATTAGAGTTTGAGATAACCACAGACTGGAGGGGTAGAGGGATAAAAGATGATGATGAACAAATATCCGATATTGGGGAATCCCCTGTTTCCTCCGGGGACTGATGACGCGGCCTTTAAGCACTTATTGAATATGGGCTGTACACAAGTGTTCAGTTATATAAAGGCAGGGGTATGGCTGACTATCCCGGAGTTGATGAAACAGGTGGGCAGGTTTAGATTAAGATTTTGAAGTGCTCTTCAGATTACCCATTTCCTTGGTACCCTTCCAGCTCCGGACAGTTTACCAGGTCTTTTACTATTTTTGAGAAACTTTGCTCAGAGGTGGGAGCAATGTCACACACGTTATCGGCCAACTATGAATTATTAATTTCATCAATGGAAACTGACCCTCTGAATTGTGTTTGTGAATGGGAACGAGAGCTGAGTAAATCTTTCAGCACAATACAGTTACAACATATTCTTAAGTTTACGCAGGAATCATTTATCTGTACGAAAACTCAAGAGACTAATTTCCAAATTTTTACTCTGTGGTATAGAACGCCAGTGAGACTGCAGATAATCTTCCCTGTAACTTCTGACCTGTGTTGAAGATGTCAGGGAGATAGAGGCACCATGTTACATATTTTCTGGAAATGCCCCAAATTAAAGAATTTCTGGACAGAGGTTAGACGCATTCTTCAAATCTTCACGGACTGTAGGATACCAGAAGACCTGGCCTCCTTTCTTTTTCATGCGTCTCACATACCAGAAAAGGTATACAAGGAATCTATTATTCGTTATCTTTTAGATGCCGCTAATGCCGTGTACACACGGGCGGACTTTTCGACCAGACTGGCCAGACGGGACGAATCCGTCGAACAATCCGACCGTGTGTGGGCTTCATCGGACCTGCAGCGGACTTCGGGTGAAAATCAGACGGACTTTAGATTTGAAACATGTTTCAAATCTTTCCGACGGACTCCAGTCCGGTCTAAAAATCCACTTGTCTGTATGCTAGTCCGACGGACAAAAAACGACGATAGGGCAGCTATTGGCTACTGGCTATCAACTTCCTTATTTTAGTCGTACGTCATCACGTACAAATCCGTTGGACTTTGGTGTGATCGTGTGTAGGCAAGTCCGTTCGTTCAAAAGTCCGTCGGAAGTCCATCAAAAGTCCGTCGAAAGTCCGTCGGAAAGACCGTCAGACCTTTGATGCCGAAAATTCCGCTCGTGTATACACGGCATAAGGCATGTATCCCTCTGACATGGAAATGAGCATTACCCCCAACGATAGGGATGTGGTTACGCAAAGTGAAAGAGATTAGCAAATTAGAAGACCTGGTTCTTTCTGCACAACACCAACAGGAGAGCTATTCCAAGACCTGATCGCTGTGGAATGTCTTTTTGGCCTCAGAGGAGGGAAGTACCCTCCTCGACTATAATTCGAACAGTTAGGGTGGATATTAAAAGGTTCTTACCTCAACTCCCCCCCTGGGGGGTGAGCACACTAGAGTGGTATCTCCATGGATCAGCTTTACTTTTTCTCTTTTTCCTTTTTTTTTCTCTTTTTTTCATCTTGTTTGTCTTTCTTGTGTACCTTTTTCCTTTCCCCTGCCTTTTTTTTTTGTTAATATATAATGATATAAAACAGATTGGGACAGGTCCGAGACTACAGGGGAGGCAGTATATAGGGTTTTTTGTTGATCACATGGTAAAGGTCTACAAGTTTTTTTTTTTCTTTGCCGAATGGGAGAGTTATTTAAGAAGGTGACCCAATTTACTGCATGGTTGTTATAAGGTTGTGTTTTAAACCTGTAAATGTTTAAACTTAATGCTTATGTTTTTTCTCCTATGTATGTTCTCGAAAGCGTCCCATGACTGAATAAATAAAGTAGAAATAAAATCAATCTTTACAAGGTTCCAAGGTGGAGGGCAAATGGATGAACATCAATTACCAGTCCATTAATCAATAGGTTCTCTCACAACCTAACTGCAATTGAACGGGCATCGAACGTGATGTCACCGCGGTGTCGCAAGCTGCGTCTGACACTGCGTTTCTCCCTTCCCACAAGGCGTTATCAAAGACGGTTCTTGTTTTTTAAGCTTTCACTGGCTACATGCTTGATATATTTTTGGGCTTTATTTGATTAATTTTGCACTTAATTTTGTATGCACTACAGTTGCATTTTATTGTATTTATTCAGGCTGTCAGCGCTGTGGTACTTATACCCTTTTTTTCATGTTTTGACTTATGTCATGTACAGCAGTGGCAGGCTTAATCACTAATTAGTATCTTTAGTGCAGGGGATTGTTTTTTCACTGCCACTCACATGCCCAGCGTCTAAATGCAAGCTTGTCAAAGCTGCTGGCTCTTCAGCTTCTGCCTTTCTTCCTGGGGGATTCTGCCCCCTTCTGTGATATTTGCAGAATGTGCTTACCACAATGGCAGGTTCCCAGTCGCTATTTCTTTTCACATTCCAGCTCTCTACCATCACGTGGAAGGCAATGTTGTGGCATATTTGGGCAAAGCAGTCAGCCACAAAATCCATGTTACTGCTGACACATGGTCCAGCAAGCATGGGCAGGGACGATATATTTAGTTCACAGCACACTGGGTAACCCTGCTTGCAACACAGAAGGATGCAGGACAGGGCTCAGTGCTGCAGCTTCTTGTGCCCCCACATCTCCATACAGCTGGTGATGATGCCAGATTTGTCAGCTTTACCTCCTCCTCCTTGCCCCCCTCTGCTGAATTGTCCTATGAATCTTAAGTACCCCCTAAGCGTTCAAAGGGCTAGTGAATGATTCAGACTAAAATGTGCCATGCAGTGCTTCAGCTGGTGAGTCTAGGGAACAGGAACCACGCTGGAGCAGAGATTCTTGAAGCTCTGCAGGTACAGGCCCAGTGGTGGGTCACGTCATTCAAGCTGGAGCCAGGAATGGTGGTGTGTGATAATGGCACAAACCTCCTGTCTGCCCTTAGGCAGGGAACATTGACACAGGTGCCATGCCTGGCACATGTCCTCAATTTTGTGGTGCAGCATTTCCTAAATAGGTACCCAGGGTTGGAAGATCTACTAAAGCAGGCCAGAAGAGTGTGTAGCCATTTTAGGCGGTCATACACAGCCAGTGGTTGTTTGTCTGAAATTCAGTGGGAATTCCACCTGCCCGTAAACCACCTGATTTGTGACATGCCCACCAGGTGGAACTCGACTTTGGCAATGCTGCAGCAGCTGCACATGCTGCAGACGGTCGTCAACAAGTTCCTGTGTGCGTATAGCACAACGGCAGGCTCAGGCTGGCTCTGCTTTTTTTCCCCACGCCAATGGCTGCTTATAAAGGATGCATACACTGTACTGTCACCATTTAAGGAGGTCACAAGTATGGTGAGCCGTGACAATGCATGCATCAGTGATACAATCCCTGTTGTGTTCTGCTGGAGCAGACTCTGCATGGCATTATGGACAGGGCACTTGAGGCAGAGCAACGGGATGAAGAGGAGGACTTCCTTTCCTCTCAAAGCCCACTTTATGCATACACCATTGTTCATATGCCACAGAATACACAAGAGGAGTGAGAGGAGGAGGAGGAGGATTCTGTCAGTTTAGAGGCATTGAAACAGAGGAAGACATACGTCAAACAGTAAGAGATGGTTTTCCATTCACAGAACCCTTGGGAGTAGTACATGGCAGTAGTACGATGCATGGGCTCCCTCATGCTTCAAAGCCTGCAAAAGGACCCAAGACTATATATGCAGCCGATGACATGATTTGTGTATGCACTCTGAAGGAACGGCCACCCGGACCGTTCCTTTAGAATCCTGTGTCGTAAATGACGGCTCCCCCGCGCATGCGTGGGAGGGACATCATCGTGGCTCCGAACAGTCACACAGTCAGAGTCTGCGGACCCAAAAGAAAGACAGGGGAAGATGGAAGTAGCCTCCAGCCATAAGATCTCATTGCTGGAATGCTTTGTTTTCAGGTAGGTTTCACATAATCAGGTACTATGCGATGCTTAGTACCACATTATGCCTTTGCCTTGCAGATCTGAAAAAAAAGCACCAGCAGTTTACAACAACTTTAAAGCTTTAGCATACCAAGACATTTTGGACAATTTTATGCTCCCAATGCTGTAGGAATAGGTTGGGGAAGGTCCCTTCCTGTTCCAACATGACTGCGCTCCAGTGCCCAAAGCAAAGTCCATAAAGACATGGATGAGCGGGTTTGGGGTGGAGGAACTTGACTGGCCTTCACAGAGTCCTGACCTCAACCTGACAGAACATCTTGGGATTTTTAGAGTGGAGACTGCGAGCTAGGCCTTCTTGTCCAATATCAGTGCCGGACCTGACAAATGCACTTCTGGAAGAATGGTCAAACATTCCTATAGACATACTCCTAAACCTTGTGGACAGCCTTCCCAGAAGAGTTGAAGCCATTGCTGTATAGCTGACAAGGGTGGGCCAACTCAATACTGAACCCTACTAAGACTGGGATGTCATTAAAGTTCATGTGCGTGTAAAGACAGGCGTCCCAATACTTTTAGCAATATATATATTTTTTAATACCAACAATTTTTATTATGAAGTAAGTAATGACAAGAAAAACATATACAAACACTTATACATAGTATATGTCGAGTCTTTACAATCTACATGGATATAGTGCATTTCATTACACAATATGGTCAGTTGTCCAATCAAGGACCTTCTAACTGAGTCATTGTAGATTGCAATGGGTACTATTTGCAGTGAAGAATTGACCCTATGTATCGTGCTTAAAACCAAACAAACATAGCAAAGAAAACCTGTTGCCTTGATAACCTAATAAAACAGAAACATATGGTAAGAGATACCATCATTGTGGAGTTGACCTTTGTTCTTCCTTAATGAGGTTTTACCCCCATCATCCCATATGCTGTCCAGGACTCCCATTTTCTGTTGTAAATGTGCATGGTATAAATGATGGTGTGATGCACCTTTTCCATGAGCTGTGTAGCCACCAAACGGTTAAGGATCTGATTCCAGGGGACCCCAGGTATACGCCAGAACAGAGCAATTGCCGAGTGAACTGCACCAAACAGGGTGTGGGCCAATTTTTGTTCTGCAGGGGAGACTTCGGGTAAGTCTGCAAAAAAAAGACTGATGTGTCAGTGTGATTTGTATACCTGTGATCATAGCAATCTTGGAAGATACTTTCTGCCAGATCTGTTTAAGCGCCCCACAGCTCCAAAAAATGTGTAAGTATGTCCCCCTGTCCGGGCAGCCCCTGAAGCAATGCTCTGGAACCATGGGGTAGAACCTGTGTAATTTTGAAGGGGTGCAGTACCACCTGGTGTGGAGTTTAACAACAGTTTCTTTTACTGCCATTGACTTAGTGCATTTATGCATATTAAAAATTATATCTATCCAGTCTTCAGGGGGAGTTTCCTCCTTGCTTCCTAGCTCAGCATGGCAGCAGACTTAGCAGGGAGGCCCAAGCTATTCAAGTAGTTATACATAATAGAGATTGTGCCCCTCTCTCTAGAAGCGGGCCCGCACAAGTCCTCAAATGTGGAGATTGTGTAGTGGTAGGTAAAGTAATGTCTGATCTGTAGGTACCTATATAATTCAGTTCTGGGAGCGCATGGCTCGACCGAAGGGCAGAGAAAGAGTTAATTACACTATTACTTAATAATGAGCCCAAGGTAATGAGATCATTCGAGATCCAATTCGAAAAATCTCTTGGGGAGGGAAATGCTGAGGGGAAGGTGGGGTCTCCCAAGAAAGTGACCAACCTGGGCTTGGGTGGGATCAGGGAAAATCTTAGTTTGTATAGTGCCCACAAATGGAGAGACTGACTCACCACAAGATTTAGAGGGGACAGGTCTTTGGTTATACCTGGTAAGAAGTAAGGATCAATAGAAATCTGCTCGAAGCAGAGCCAGGGAATATGGGCAGGGGGGGGCGTGCCATTGTGCCAACTGCACCAACCTGGCCGATAGGTAATATAGCCAAAGATTTGGCAAACCTAGCCCTCCCAAGGCCCTTGGTCTATACACCATCCTCTTGCCTGGGCGGGACTTCTTACCTTGCCAGATAAATTTGTTAATGTCCCTCTGTATCAGCTCAATCATCTGACGAGAGACATATAAGGGGAGGGCCCTAATGTAAAATAAAAGTTTCGGGAGGATAGCCATCTTGACAGCCTGGACCCTGCCTTAAAATGAGATATGATATGGAACCCAATAGTGCAATAATTGTCTAATACAAGAGAACGCCTGAGGATAATTTTCGTGATACAATTTTTGGAGGGATGGGACCAGTTTATACTTTTAGTAATATAGTGTATGTACCCGTGCTCTCAATGCAGTCTCTTGTGCTCCCCCCACCTCCAGTATGGATTGACTCACCAGATTCAAATAGCCTTCTAATAATAAAGGTCTTAAATGTTTTTTTCCCCAAATAGGGCAGTTTACACTTCTTTTATACAAAATTTCTTTAGGATTTCAAAACACCAGACCAACAATAATACATTAACCGCTTGCCGCCCGCCGGCCATCATATGATGGCCAGGCAGCACGGCTCTCATTCTGGGATGGCATCATATGATGGCCCTCCATTTAAACAGGGAATGCGCGTGATCATGCGTGCGCATCCCTGTTCCTTCGGTGGCGGCGTGTCACGGAGACACCGCTCGCCACCAAGGGGGGTAAACAGCCATTGGTCATGGCTGTTTACCATGTGATCGGCCGTGATGAAGTCACGCCCGATCACAGATGGTCCCGCCCCACTGTGCACGGCGCTTGCGCGTGATCGTGGGTGCGCTGTGCGTGCACGTCAGTGGCGGCGTGTTCCCGGGAACACTGCTCATCACCGATGCTGGTAAACAGCCATTGGCCGGCGGCTGTTTACCACGTGATTGGCTGTGATCCTTTCACAGCCGATCACTAAATGTAAACACAGAGCGGTAACTAGCTGTTACCAACTCTTCTCTCCTCACACACTGTTTCCAGTGTGAGGAGAGAAGAGCCAGGAGCAGTAAGTTACCGATCTGTGTCTGTATTGTATTGCACAAGCACAACACTTGTCCCATCGCCCCCTCATTGTCATCTGTCACCCAACAGTCACCCCATAAAGTGCACCTGTCACATAAGAGACTGCCATCAGTAACCATCAGTGGTGCACCCATCAGTGACCATCACCTGTCACTGACACCCATCAGTGTCCATCACCTGTCACCGTCACCCATCAGTGACCATCAACTGTCACCATCACCCATCAGTGACCATCACCTGTCACCATCACCCATCAGTGACTGTCAACTGTCACCGTCACCCATCAGTGACCATCACCCATCAGCATCACCCATCAGTGACCATCACCTGTCACCCATAAGTGACTGTCAACTGTCACCCATCAGTGACTGTCAACTGTCACCATCACCCATCAGTGACCGTCACCTGTCACCATCACCCATCAGTGACCGTCACCTGTCACCATCACCCATCAGTGACCATCAACTATCACCCATCAGCCGTCACCCATCAGTGACCGTCACCCATCACCCATCAGTGACCGTCATCGGTGCACCCATCAACCATCAGTGACCGTGCCCTGTCACCTATCAGTGACCATCAGCCATCACCTGTCACCCTACAGTGACCATCAGCCATCACCCGTCACCCATCAGTGACTGTCAGCCACCACCCGTCACCCATCAGTAACTTCAGTGGTGCACCCATCACCCATCAGTGACCGTTGCCTGTCAGACCGTCATCACCTATCAGTGAACATCATCTGCCATCATGCAGCCCATCAGTGACCGTCACCTGCCACCTGTCACACAGCCATCAGCGTCATGTCCAAAAGATTTTATTCTAGTGAGGAGGCGTTTCAGATCCTCTCCATGACTGATGAGAGCAGCGGGGTGTTCTCACCAGATTCCAATTCTGATTCCGAATCAAATTTGGCATTTGAACCGATTGAGAATAGTGAATCGGCAAATGATTCGGAGGAAGAATGGGACCCTCCTAAAAGGGCATGGCACTCTGAAAACCAGGATTATATTCTCAGGCCCAGTACCAGCGCTGCCGCAAGCAATAGGCCCCAAGAACAAGTTCCCAGGCCCAGTACCAGTGCTGCTGCCAGCGATGGGCCCCAGGAACAAATGCCCAGTACCATCGCTGCCGCCGGCGATAGGCCCCAGGAACAAATGCCCAGGCCCAGTTATAGTGCTGCCACATCACGCCTGAGTACCAGCACAGGAGATTCAATCCCTCAACTACTGGAGTGTCACGTCCCCCAAGAGCCAAGGCCTCTACATACATGCCAGATGGTCTTGCCAAACCAACATGGCTGCCTTCTGACTCAGAATCACCAATTATTCCTCCTTTCACAGCGATTGATTTTTTTATCTGTTTTTGCCCGACACTTTGCTGAAATTCATTGTGGACCTGACAAATTTATATTCCCAGCAGTATATTGCCAACAACCCCCAATCATCATATGCCTGTCTATTTGAGTAGAGAGATCTGAATTTGGAGGAGTTCAAATTGTTTATGGGCCTCACCATAAACATGGGCTTACAAAAAAAATGAAGGACATGCCTATTGGTCCACCAACCCCATCCACCACATGCCCATTTATTCTGCTGTAATGTCCAGGTCCCGATACGAGATGATAATGCGCTTTCTTCATTTTAGTAACCATACCCAGTGCCCTCCCTGCAATCATCCAAATTACGACAAGTTATATAAAATTCGCCCACTGAAATTTCTTTTCCCAACAATTTGCAGAACTCTATGTCCCCGATCAGAATATATGTGTCAATGAGTCCCTGGTACCCTTTTTAGGCCGGCTAGGAATAAAGCAATATATTCCTACTAAAAGGACCAGATACGGAGTAAAATTTTACAAGCTCTGTGAGAGAGCCACGGGATATCTGTATGTGTTCCGCATATATGAAGGAAGAGATTCCCAGCTCCAGCCCCCTGAGTGCCCGGCCTACATGGGCACAACTGGAAAGATTGTAAGGGACCTGGCATACCCACTTCTGAAGAAAGGATATCACATATACCTTGACAACTTCTACACTAGCCTGCCCCTTTTCAAACACTTACATCACAAAAACCCTGGCCTGCGGAACCTCCAGGAAGAATAGGGTGGGCTTCTCATAATCTCAAGTGAACAAAAAGCTGCAAAGGGGGAAAGAGCAACATTGAGATGCAACAAAGTGCTGGCCTTGAGGTGGAAGGATAAAAGGGACGTGCACAGGTTGTCCACCATCCATGGCAACAATACAATTGAGGTTCAAAGAAGACAAGGTCCCATTGAAAAGCCAACACGTGTCCAAGATTATAATCTCTACATGGGGGGGTTGGATTTCAATGATCAAATGATTCAGCCCTATTTGTCAATAAGAATCCATTTGGCCATTTATAATTCCTACATAGTTACACCAAATCCACGGAAAGCTCTGCCCCTTCCTAAAATTCATAGAAGAAGTTGTCATGTCCCTCATCTATCAACAAAGAATCCCCCCCACAAGACCTTCGCTCTGATGCTGTTAGCCGACTTTATGAGCACCACTTCCCCTTCCACATTCCACCATCTGAAGCAGGCCGAAGACAGAAAAAAAATGTCAGCAAAAGAGGATTTCAAATAGATACCAGTTACCATTGTCCCCGTGTCCCTTCCAACCTGGACTTTGCATTGGTGAATGCTTCCAACTTTATCATACATCCCTAAATTATTAGCCCATATTTTTAACCATTTCCATCATCTGTGCTGACCATTTTCCATGTTTCCCTAAATAACCATGCCACGACCCTTCCACATGAACTGACCCTGGCCTGTTTTTTGACTATGCCTCTGCATACCATTTGGACTGCTTACACGTGAACTGACCCTGGCCTGTTTTGTGACTATGCCTCTGCCTACCGTTTGAACTGCTTCCACGTGAACTAACCCTGGCCTGTTTTATCAACTACGCTACTGCCTACCGTTTGGACTGTTAGCACGTGAACTGACCCTGGCCTGTTTTATGGACTATGCTTTTGCCTACTGCTTGAAGTGATCTGTTGCCCTGCTACTGTAGTACACAGGGGTCTCACATATGTGAGGGGCTCCAGAATTGTTTTTCCGGATGGAGAAAACTTTTTTTTTGTTTTCTCTGGGTTTCAGAATTTCCAGATTAGGGTCTGGAGGCTTCATAGAGATTTGAGGGGGTCGAAGCCTCTACCCCTGTGCCCCTGTGCACAGGTCTTACCTGATTGCGGCCCTCAGCCTGCTGCTGACTTACTGCCATCATGCCTCTGCCTGCCGCATGAACGGACCACACCGATACCTGGACTATGCAAATAATTTGCTGTAGCAAGAGGCAGCATGTTTATGAAGGGCTGGAGAGCGGTACAATAATGAGTGTCTGCAGGTAACAGTGTACCAGGACTAATATTATAGCTGTGCTGGCTGTCTCTGCCTGGACAATATCTATGGATTGTGCTCTGCTGACAATATCCTTGTGCTGACTATAGACAATATTCCTGCCTGCTGCCTGGATAATTACTATTGCTGTCGCTACGCACATCCCTGCCTGCTGCCTGGACCAGTGCTCTGCTCTATGGATACTACTAAAAGCACAGGTAATGCTTTTTTTTTTTTTCTTACTCTTTTCGCAATAGAATTTGTTTTGTATTGTAATTCTTGGTATGTATATGCTATGTGTTAGAAATATGAAGGGTCTTCAAAAATGATAGGTTGCCAGGAAGTTATATATGTATATATGCTCCTAGAACGCCTGATTTTGCTACTTGGATGTTGGGCCTCTGTATGTGGCCAGTCTGTGTAAAAGACTCACACATGTGGTATTGCCATACTCAGGAGGAGTAGCAGAATGTATTTTGGGGTGTCATATTTGCTATGTACATGCTATGTGTTGGAAATATCTGACAAATGGACATTTCCACATTTTCCAAAAACTTCTGGAAAAAAATGAACCGTTCAAAAGACTCATTCTGCCTCATAGATTATACGTTGGGGTGTTTGCTTTCCAAAATGGGGTCATTTTGGGGGCAATTCCATTGTCCTGGTGCTCCAGGGCCTTCAAAAGTGTAATAGGTGGTTGAGAAATGAGATGTGTCATTTATGTTCATAGAATGCCTGAAAATGCTACTTCAATATTGGGCCTTTGCATGTGGCCAGGCTGTGTAAAAGTCTCACATATGTGGTATCGCCATACTTAGGAGGAGTAGCAAAATTTTGGGGTGTCATCTTTGCTATGTACATGCTATGTGTTTTTGGGGTGTCATCTTTGCTATGTACATGCTATGTGTTGGAAATATCTGATAAATGGACAACTTTGTGTAAAAAAAAAATGCGTTTTCATTTTTTGCCACATTTTCAAAAAACTTCTGGAAAAAAATGAAACATTAAAAAGACTCATTATGCCTCATAGATTATACGTTTTGGGGTGTTTGCTTTCCAAAATGGGGTAATTCTGGAGGCAATTCCATTGTCCTGGTGCTCCAGGGCCTTCAAAATTATAATAGGTGCTTGAGAAATGAGATGTGTCCTTTATGCTCGTAGAACGCCTGATGGTGCTACTTCAATGATGGGCCCTTGTATGTGGCCAGGCTGTGTAAAAGTCTCACACATGTGGTATGGCCATAGAAGAGTAGCAGAATGTATTTTGGGGTGTAATTTTTCTCTGAGAGAAATAACCTGTTAATATGACAATATTGTAAAAAAAAAAAAAAAAAAATCTTCATTTTTCAAAGAATTGTGGGAAAAAATTACAACTTAAAAAAACTCACTATGCTACTTACTTAATACCTTGGAATGTCTACTTTCTAAAAAGGGGTCATTTGGGGGGTATTTGTACTTTCCTGACTTGTTATGCCGCGTACACACGGTCGGACTTTTCAGCTACAAAAGTCCGACAGCCTGTCCGACAGACTTTCGACGGACTTTTGGCGGACTTTCGATGGACTTGCGGCGGACTTTCTAACGAACAGACTTGCCTACACACGATCACACAAAAGTCCGTCAAATTCTAACGTGATGGCGTACACCGGACTAAAATAAGGAAGTTCATAGCCAGTAGCCAATAGCTGCCCTAGCGTGGGTTTTTGTCCGTCGGACTAGCATACAGACGAGCGGATTTTTCGACCGGACTCGAGTCCGTCGGAAAGATTTGAAGCATGTTTCAAATCTAAAGTACGTCGGATTTGAGGCTAAAAAAGTCAGTTGAAAGTCCGGAGAAGCCCACACACGATCGGATTACCAGCCAGCTTTAGTCCGTCAGCGTCCGTTGGACTTTTGTAGACGAAAAGTCCGACCGTGTGTACGCGGCATTAGTGTCTCAAGAAATGAGATAGGCCTTCAGTATATCAGGCGTGATCAATTTTCAGTGATTGGCACCATAGTTTGTAGACTCTATAACTTTCACAAAGAACAAATAATTTACACTAATTTGGGTTATTTTTACCAAAGATATGTGGCAGTATAAATTTTGGCCAAAATTTATGAAGAAAAATTACTAATTTACAAAATTTTATGAAAGAAACCAAGAAAAGGGCATTTTTTTCACAAAATGTACGGTCTTTATTTATAGCACAAAAAATAAAAAAACTCACTAGTGATTAAATACCACCAAAAAAGGGACACAAATTTTATACGGGTACAGTGTTGCATGACTGAGTAATTGTCATTCAAAGTGTGAGAGCGCTGAAAGCTGAAAATTGGTCTGGGCAGGAAGGGGGTGTAAGTGCACTCTATTGAGGAGGTTAAAAAGAGAAAAAAAACAGGATGTTCTTCATAGCATAAACTGGTGTCCTTTAATTATTTTAAAATCAGTTAAAAGCAAGTAAAATTGTACAGCATTAACTAAAGCACCCATTCCTCCTCCTCCACTGGTCTCATTGAGAGTGAGGGAGCATATTCACATTGTATAGACATCAGAGATCTTGCTCAATATGTTTCATTGCTTCTGGACCGTCTCAGTAGTGAATGAACAGTGGTTGTCATTAGTAATGAGCCAAAGGTACCTCGGTACTTAATATTTAGTTCCAAACTCTAGTCTGGATCTTGCATATACAAACATAGGTTTGGTCCAAACCAAAGCTTATCCCTAATTTTTGTTTTTTGGTTAAATATTTGATTGATTTTTTTTTTTTTTCACAGAAATAAAGCAAAGACAGTTTCCATTGTTCTTTAACATAGGGTAGAATAGTTAAATCACATATGCTGTGAGATTCTTCTCTTGTACATTGCACAAAGAAAAACTACAGCTTAATATCAGAGTTGGGAGACAATGGAAATTAAATATATAAACTAATGCCCCATACGCACGATCGGAAATTCTGCCAGCAAAAGTCTGATGAGAGCTTTTGGTCGGAAATTGCAACTGTGTGTATGCTCCATCGGACTTTTGCTGGCAGAATTCCCGCCAGCAAAAGATTGAGAGCAGGTTCTTTATTTTTCGGTCGGAAAAAGTTCCTATCGGAAAATGCGTTCATCTGTATGCAATTCGGACGCGCAAAAAACCATGCATGCTCATAATCAAGTACGAGACAGAAGCGCTTGGTCTGGTAAAATTAGCGTTCGTAATGGAGATAGCACATTTGTCACGCTGTAAATTTTTAGATCTTTTAATGCAGCACATTCTTTTTGTTCTTTATAATGCTAGAAGAATGAATTTGTTTTGCTGCTGATATTCACACAAACAGTTCTGACAAACTTAGTTCTGACAAACTTATTTCTTTACTATTTCTCATGATCTCCTGAATAATCTTTTTTGTTTTTAAAGCCAGATCTCCATAATAATGTTTAGAATTATTTTTAATGCCCCGTACACACGGTCGGATTTTCCGATGGAAAATGTCCGATCGGAGCATGTTGTCGGAAATTCCGACCGTGTGTGGGCTCCATCGGACATTTTCCATTGGATTTTCCGACACACAAAGTTGGAGAGCAGGAGATAAAATTTTCCGACAACAAAATCCGTTGTCGGAAATTCCGATCGTGTGTACACAAATCCGACGGACAAAGTGCCACGCATGCTCAGAATAAATAAAGAGATGAAAGCTATTGGCCACTGCCCCGTTTATATTCCCGATGTACGTGTTTTACGTCACCGCGTTTAGAACGATCGGATTTTCTGACAACTTTGTGCGACTGTGTGTAGACAAAACAAGTTTGAGCCAACATCCGTCGGAAAAAATCCTAGGATTTTGTTGTCGGAATGTCCGAACAAAGTCCGACCCTGTGTACGCCCTATAAGAGTCATCTTTTTTTTTTATCAAGATCTCCTGTTTTTTTGGTTATTTTTAACTTATTTTCTAGTGATATCCATATTTTTTTGTGTGTCAAGTTTCCACAACAACATTATTATCTTGTTTTTTTTAAGCTCAAGGAAGTTGGTTGGTGTCCCTTGTTAATTTGACATTGTATTTTTGAAATGTACCTGCCTACTCACAAACAAACTGTCCTATTTGAAGAAAAACACATAGGCAAGTATTTTCATATAAAAAAATCTCCATTTATTCTGGCTCATAACAAAATAAAGAGGAAGGCGACGCTGGAGAAACTGCTTGAATTTGCGAAGCCTTTGTACCCCAGGGCACATATTAACTCTTTGTAAATAAAAATTGGTAGTCTGAGAAGTCCATATAGTAGGGAGCACAATCTAGTCCAGGACTCCCAGAGATCAGGAACAGCAGCAGATTACATACAGTATATGTCCCCAGGCTGTGGTACTACAACAGCCTGCATCTTCTGTTAGACCAGACTGAACCCAGGCCATCACTTTCATGTCTTCCCTCCACGCTTCCCTGCAGCCTTCCCTGCACCTTTCCCTGCAGCCTTCCCTGCAGGCTGTGGCTCTGGAGGTGGACTTGTGGCAGGAGGATGAGGAGGATGGGCGAGCGCACATAAGTGCATGTTATCAGTCATTTGGCCCCTCAACCCCTTTTGAAAGTCCTGAAAAATAATCTTCTCACAGATGAGGCATTGGCCCTCCTCCATTTCCTGCAATTTTGTAGCTACATAGCAGTCATAGGCCTCTTCAGTGTGTTTTCAGGGCCGCATTAGCCTCCTCCACGTTACTCCCCTTCCTGGCCCTTTTTGTTGTAAGGTGGAGGGGAGGCACCTGGGATTGGATGAGGCTACTGGGCCTTGCCACCTCCTGGCTGACACCTCCGCATCCTCCTGTCTGCCACATTCCAGAGCCTCGTCCTGGCTGAGGTCTTCCTGTGTATGAAAAAGGGACAAAGTTTTAGTTTTTGGTTCATCAACCACACACAATTTTCAGCTCATGACTGTTGAAAATTGAATGTTAATAAATAGAAAAGTCTATCATTCTGAGCCCAGAATTTTTCATTCTTGTCACAATCATTTTTGGCCCCTACTGTCTACTGATATGTAAAACACTTTTTGTTAAATCATTCATTTGTTATCAATAATAACATCTAGTTAACAACAATACTTTTCGGACAATAAATGTTAAAAAATACTATACCTGGCTCCAGCTAGGCTCCTCAACTTCTTCCAGGATGGAAGGCCCAGGTTGGTCCTCGGAAGCCTCAGCTGGGGTCGGGGGAAGGGTTGAGGGAAGGGTGGATGGAAGTGTAGAAAGTGATTCCCTGGCTTCAATCTGGTCTTCCAGAAACTGCATCCTGTTGTAGTACCACAGACTGGGTACATACACATTCTTTGCTGCTGCTCCTTATTTCATGGAAGCCTGGACCTTATTAAGCTCCTTCCTATACATGCTTCTCAAGCTACCAATTTTCTTATCCACAAACTCGATGTCTGCGTCTTCACAAATTGCAGCAGTTTCTCCAGCGATGCCTTCCTAGCTGGTTTATTTCGATATAAGGGGTTTTTAACCTCCCACAAATTTCTCATATCCCTGTATCTGTCTATGAAGTAGCCCATGAATTCAGGGTCGTTGAATTGTTTCATATTTGCTGCAAGACAAAACACAAGACAAAAACACTAATATCAGGCTAAACTCTCCTAATCTTATCCCAATATAGGCCTCAATCTCGAATCAGTATAGGCCACTGATGTCCCAAGTTAAAATGTTACCTCCGCATACAGCACATAGGTACGACACACGCGTGTTAGCTTTATATACCCTGCGCATGCGGGAAACTCGTTGCCCGCCCCTGACATTTTTTCTAGAACATTCCCCGCCCCTTCTCTTTCATCGCAGTGGGAGAGGAACATGGTGGAGACACAGCAGGTGCGTAATAGCAGTAAGGAGGAGGAAAGCCCGGAGCCAGAAACGTCCCGATCCCGGAGGAGATTTAAGGCCTCAAATATGTCCTTTGGAGAGATGGTGGAGATGATGGACATCTTGAAGAGGGCAGTATGGACCGTACCGAAACCCAAATGTGAGAAAGGCCAAGATCATGTCTAAAGTAGTGAGAAGTCTGCACAGGAATTTTGGGGTTCGCAATTGAGGAAACGCTGGTCAGACCTGAAATTGAGGGAGCAGGATCAGTACAAAAGGATCAAGAAAGTGCTTCTAAAAAGTAAGTATTTGTCGTGTGTCCCTATTATTATTATTATTACTTGCATGCTGCTCCATGTGCTTTTCTTGACTGTTGTACAGTTTTAAATGGCTACTTTAATGTTCGTGGGCACAGTAATCGGTTGCAGTAAACATCATTCGTTTGCAAACTAAATACGATGTTTTTTGGCAGATACAAGGTTAACTACATTTGGTCATGCTAATTTGTATCAAAAGAAGTTTAGGACATTGTTTTCAATATGTGTTTTAAACTAGAATGAATTGCAAACTTGATTCAGTGTAATGTAAGGAGAGGACACTCAGCAGCTGTTTACACATCTGGACTCAGGAGCACTAGTGTGGGACACCAGAACACCCTTTTTAGGATGTCCCACACAGCTACTCCAGTGGATACTTGGGGTGTCTCCATGTGTGAAACTTGTCCAAAAAAGGTAAGTATTCCAGCTTTGGTAAGGGAAGAATCATGTCTTCAGCTTGGAACTCTGTAAAACAGACAATTGTACCCCACTTCCAAGCAATGTTTCATATTCCTATTTCTGGCCTCAGATATCTGTGTGATAAGTATACCTTTTGTTTCATTCTCATAGGGGGGAAAGGACTCAGGACATATGAGGACACCAGGGACCCCCCCACTTCCTAAAGAAGGGGACAGAGGACACCACAACCTCAGGATGTGGAGGGAGGAGAGGTGGAATAAGTGGTTGAAATTGTTAACACAACAGGTCAGTGTCTAACACCACAGATTCAGGTAATAGAGGTATGCGTACATATTTATAATACATGGTGTATTTTTTCTTTTAGGTGATGTGTAGGGATGAGCTTCGAGTTCAAGTCAAACTCATGTTCGACTCGAACATCGGCTGTTCACTAGTTCGCCGAAAAGCGAACAATTCGGGGTGTTCGCGGCAAATTCGAAAGCCCCGGAACACCCTTTAAAGGCTAATTTGCATGGTATTGTCATAAAAAGTGTTTGGGGACCTGGGTCCTGCCCCAGGGGACATGGATCAATGCAAAAAAAGTTTTAAAAATGGCAGTTTTTTCGGGAGCAGTGATTTTAATAATGCTTAAAGTCAAATAAAAGTGTAATATTCCTTTAAATTTCATACCTGGGGGCTGTCTATAGTATGCCTGTAAAGGGGCGCATGTTTCCCGTGCTTAGAACAGGCTGACAGCAAAATGACATTTCAAAGGAAAAAAGTCATTTAAAACTACTCGCGGCTATTAATGAATTGCCAGTCCCGAGTCTCCCGACAATACACATAAAAGTTAATTGATAAAAACGGCATGGGAATTCCCCTTCTGGTTCTTCTGGTTGTTATGGTTCTTCTGGTGTTCTCATCCAGCATCTTCTTCCGCGGCGCTTCCTTGTCTTCATCTTCTTTTCTTCATCTTCTTCTCGGGCCGCTATGCATCCACGATTGGATGGAAGGCTCCCGCTGTGTGACACTTCTCCTCTTCTGATGGTTCTTATATAACAAAGGGCGGGACCACCCGGTGACCCCGCCCCCTCCGACGCATGGGGACTTCTCTCTGGCATTCCCTGTGACGTCAGAGGGGGGCGAGGTTACCCGTAATGTAATGGGTGACCCCCTCTTTTTAGGACAATACCATGCATATTAGCCTTTAAAATGAGCACTTTTGATTTCGAACATTCGAGTCCCATAGACTTCAATGGGGTTCTAAAGTTCTTGCGAAGTTTTGGTCTGTTCGCAAATTCTGGTGCGAACCGAATCGGGGGGTGTTCGGCTCATCCTTAGTGATGTGCATGTTGTTGAAGAACAAGCTGTCATTTCACCAGTGAATGTGCACAAAGACTAATCCAGGACTAGGGATGAGCTTCGAGTTCGAGTCAAACTCAAGTTCGACTCGAACATCAGCTGTTCACCAGTTCTCCGAACAGCGAACAATTTGGGGTGTTCGTTTACACACACAGATCCACGGTCCTGCTGTTTTACCGGTAATTGCGGGTGCCCGGCGGACATCACGGCCGCCGGGCACGCGCACCGGGTGCCTAGTGACATGGCGAGCGCGCGTGATCGCCAGCGGTGGCGCACGCGTGCCCCCTGGTGGCCTAGGAAAGCGAGGACGTCATATGACGCCCGCCCGTCACGAGAGCTGCGCCGCCTGGCCGTCAATTGACGGTCGGCGGTCGGCAAGCAGTTAATAATGCTTAAAGTGAAACAATAAAAGTGTAATATTTCTTTAAATTTATTTATAGTATGCCTGTAAAGGAGTACATGTTTCCCGTGTTTAGAACAGTCTGACAGCAAAATGACATTTCAAAGGAAAAAAAGTAATTTAAAACTACTCGCGGCTATTAATGAATTGCCGGTCCGACAATACACATAAAAGTTCATTGATAAAAACGGCATGGGAATTCCCCACATGGGAACCCCGAACCAAAATTAAAAAAAAAAATGATGTGGGGGATCCCCCTAAATTCCATACCAGGCCCCTCAGGTCTGGTATGGATATTAAGGGGAACCCCGGCCTAAATTTAAAAAAAAATGGCGTGGGGTCCCCCTCAAAATCTATACCAGACCTTTCAGGTGACCCCGTCCCCCTCTGACGTCACAGAGAATGCCACACGGAAGTCCCCGTCAAGTCCCTGTGCGTCAGAGGGGGGCAGGGTCACCGGGTGGCCCCGTCCTCCATTATTTAAGAACCGTCAGAAGAGCAGAAGTATCACACAGTGGGAGCCTCCCATCATGGTTGATGCGGAGCGGCCCGAGAAGACGAAGGGAAGAAGACGCCGCGGAGGAAGATGCCGGACGAGAACACTGGAGGAAGAACCAGAAGAAGAAGATGGAGGAAGAAACCGAAGGAAGATAGAAGATAGAAAAAGAAGAAGCATTTAAATTAAGGAATTGTCAAAAACTGTCTCTTGTCATTTTTAACATTTTTGACACTTTTTTTGTGAAATGGTAGGGCTACTTTTGTACCCCCTTACCATTTCGCACAGGGGGAGGGCCGGGATCTGGGGGTCACCTTGTTAAAGGGGGCTTCCAGATTCCGATAAGCCCCCCGCCCGCAGACCCCACAACCACCGGCCAGGTTTGTAGGGATGAGGACCTTGTCCTCATCAACATGGGGACAAGGTGTTTTGGGGGGCTACCCCAAAGCACCCTCCCAATGTTGAGGGCATGTGGCCTGGTACGGTTCAGGAGGGGGGGCGCTCTCTCGTCCCCCTTTTTTTCCTGTGGCCTGCCAGGTTGCTTGCTCGGATAAGGGTCTGGTATGGATTTTTGGGTGGACCCCACGCCATTTTTTTAAAAAAAATTGGCATGGGGTTCCCCTTAAAATCCAGTAAGTGGTTGCACCCCCAAAAAACGTCCATTGATCCCCCATGATGGGAGATGGCAGATGTTGACATTAGGCATGGGATCAGGAAGGAAATCCCTAGTTTGACTCCCAATTTGTGTGCATCTTCAATATTTGGCTTTTACAGGGGTGACATCACCCCATCTGATGAAGGCAAGATCAACACATTTTTGACACTATAATGCCTGATATTCCCTTCAGTTTTTAAATGTTGAACTTTGTAAGTTCCTGAGTTGTGTATGTTATGTTTTGAAACATGAAGAAAAAGGGGAGGGGAGGACACCTTAAAGTCATCCAGCAATAGGTTCTGGGGTGACAGATGGGGGGAAGGGATTTCCCTCCCACTGAGGTAATTAATCAAACTAATATATCTCTAATGTCACCCATATCATTGATCAATTAACTCAATGGTGTGTAGCTAACTAGCTATCAAGTAGTTGTTCAATGGACCATAAGGGCATATGTAAGAAGAGAAAGGAAGGGGTCAAGAGGAAGCCCCCTAAAAAAGATGGTCCGCTCAAGAACAACCAATTGAACCTAAAAAACTTTATTGTGTCATAATACTGAGTAGAAACATAATCCACTAACCATGTGTATTTTAAAAAATAGGGCAAACAAAGTCCTATTATGTGCTGGTGGCCACCTCAGACATTACACATACATCATGCATTCATGCACTCACACTCATCAGTTAAAGTCACTAGAGACCCGGGTCTATACAATTTCCATGGAATTCCAGAGCCAGATTGGCTACATAAGTAGGTAGACTTTGGTCCTTCTTAGATAAAGTGCAAGTGCTAATGAACAACAAGGATCCCTTCGGATGTGAGCCAATAACTAGTTAGACATATGTATGTGTCATTCGACCGGAACCAAAGAGGTAAGAGCGTCCTGGTTGTATGGTGAACAATTTCAACTCAAGCAAACTCACATAGAGGGCATTGAAGGTAGACGGAAAATGGCCATTAGTAAAGTGCCTCATATATGTAAGGGTACATTTTAGCTCACCGTCTGACGTCTTCAGTGAAGGAAAAGTAGAGCCCAAAAGAGTTGCTGATGGCCGCGTTCGTGTGGGTTGAAGACACGTTCATGCGGCATATTGGCTTGTTGTGGACATGAGCGGTTACTTCCGGGTATCCTCCGGCAGAAGGTAAGGTGAATCACAAGGTTCAAACTTATTAGTGTTTCATATCCAGTGGTATATACAATCCGGAGAGACGCTCAGCGTCCGTGTTCACCGCGGAGGCTTCACCTGAAATGTGGATGACAATACATGGGATGTGAGCTGCTATTTAATCTGGCTAAAGTGATGGTTAGTTGCATGTATTTATATTCATTATTTTTATCCCGTGTGTGTCTACCATGCAGTTTTTGATTAATTACTGGGACATTTCTGCTTTTTGTCAGGATAATGATATATGCTGTATGAGATGTAATTTAATTTAATTGAAACAATAGACTGTTCCCTCTCGCCTTTATATATCATTATCGTTACCATCTCATTATTATTTAATATATGGCTATATATGCACTGACTTGGTTGGAAATGCAGCACTCCCCAATTGTTTTCTATGTATTGAGAGCAGTTGCTTGACAAGCTTTTTTCTGCTATTTCATGATGGTAAGAGATGCAATATTCAAATCTGACCACATATACAAGTCAATCAGATTGAATTTCTATGTATCCACTACCATCAACGGTTTTGTCTGAATGGATGTATGTACGGGTGTGATTGGCACATTTTTGGTGATTGTAATTATGGTCAGGCTATGGTATCCAGGTGCTAATTATGAAGACAGGAAATTGAACATTAGCCATCAGGCTATTTAAATATTCAGCTATCGATACCACACTAGCTCTGAAGAAGCTTGGAAACAAGCGAAAGCGCTCAGCATCTGACCCATGTGCAGGTGGCACACAGACCCTCACACCTCAACAACGATGTCCTTAAATTGGATGTGAACATCTTAGACGACCTTGATCGGATCAATCAAGATCTTGGACATCAGGTGAAGCCTCCGCGGTGAACACGGACGCTGAGCGTCTCTCTGGATTGTATATACCACTGGATATGAAACACTAATAAGTTTGAACCTTGTGATTCACCTTACCTTCTGCCAGAGGATACCCGGAAGTAACCGCTCATGTCCACAACAAGCCAATATGCCGCATGAACGTGTCTTCAACCCACACGAACGCGGCCATCAGCAACTCTTTTGGGCTCTACTTTTCCTTCACTGAAGACGTCAGACGGTGAGCTAAAATGTACCCTTACATATATGAGGCACTTTACTAATGGCCATTTTCCGTCTACCTTCAATGCCCTCTATGTGAGTTTGCTTGAGTTGAAATTGTTCACCATACAACCAGGACGCTCTTACCTCTTTGGTTCCGGTCGAATGACACATACATATGTCTAACTAGTTATTGGCTCACATCCGAAGGGATCCTTGTTGTTCATTAGCACTTGCACTTTATCTAAGAAGGACCAAAGTCTACCTACTTATGTAGCCAATCTGGCTCTGGAATTCCATGGAAATTGTATAGACCCGGGTCTCTAGTGACTTTAACTGATGAGTGTGAGTGCATGAATGCATGATGTATGTGTAATGTCTGAGGTGGCCACCAGCACATAATAGGACTTTTTTTGCCCTATTTTTTAAAATACACATGGTTAGTGGATTATGTTTCTACTCAGTATTATGACACAATAAAGTTTTTTAGGTTCAATTGGTTGTTCTTGAGCGGACCATCTTTTTTAGGGGGCTTCCTCTTGACCCCTTCCTTTCTCTTCTTACATATGCCCTTATGGTCCATTGAACAACTACTTGATAGCTAGTTAGCTACACACCATTGAGTTAATTGATCAATGATATGGGTGACATTAGAGATATATTAGTTTGATTAATTACCTCAGTGGGAGGGAAATCCCTTCCCCCCATCTGTCACCCCAGAACCTATTGCTGGATGACTTTAAAGTGTCCTCCCCTCCCCTTTTTCTTCATATGCATTATCGTAGGATTTGACTTCCTTTCTGGACCCTTAGTCTCCCTGTCAGGTAGTAACGGCGTCCACCCCATGGTTTTTTAATAGCACACCCTAGTGCATATGTTTAGGATCAGACTTTATAACCATGTCTTTAATATACCCATATTGGCTTGTTGAGCAACTGCTTTAAATTTCTTGATTGAATCCTTGTTCCCTCCCTCTCTTCCCTCCCCCCCCCCAACCCCCCCCCCCATCCCTTCCCCCTTTCCATCCCTCCTTCCTCCACCTTCCCTAACCCCCTTCCCGTTCCTGGCCCCCCTCCCCTTTCCTTTTTCCTGGAACAATGGCTTATTTACTGGCGGATGAGATTGACTTAGAGATACAGTCTGCGTTTTCTAGTGAAACTCCAGCTGCATCCAACCATGATGAGACTCTTAAAAAACTGTTTAAGAATCATAAAAAATTAACAATAAAATTCCTTAATAGGAAATGGGACATTTCTTCATTGAAGTCCCATATTGAACATAAAGTTATACCTAGAGGTTTGAGGGAAAGAGTAGTACCTGCTGCTCACCTACATACACCGAGATTCCTGGAAATATGGAAACAAAGTTGTCTCGATCGTGGACTAGCAGTTCTGCACATGATTATCAATGAGGAACAAATACAATTGGATGACCTTAAAAAAGAGATTGATATCAGTGCACAGCTGCTAGAGCCATATAAAAATGATCAGGATTTCAACAAATATAATGATTCGCTCAAGAAGGAGGTTGAAAAAACACAAAAAACTCTTAAAACCACTAAACAAGAGAAATTTAAACAGAATCTTTTAGATTGGGAGAAAGGAGATATCTTTGACCCCACAGTACCTCGAGGGAGGAGTAGATCACGCAAAGGTAGGAGAAATCGATCAGGTACATCTAGACCTAGATATACATCCACTGACAGTGACCCTGAACAACCAGAAAAAACTGTGGCTTTTTTAGATCAGGAAGGGGACACCATCCCCAGGACAGGCACCCAACCAACCACATCCATGATCAAAACCCAGGCTCAAGCCAACAGAGGAAACCGGGGAAAAGGAAAGGAAGGAAGGGAAAACCAAAGGGAACTCAGGTCAGGGCCACGCAAGTTCTAAATAGCGAAGTAAATCAACCTAGTGACTCCTCAGAACAAATACAACCCGATCTGAAGGTTGTTAACCTATCAGATTTTCAACTAAATCACCACCACATTTCCCTGCTGCAAAAAGGCCTAACATTCTCTCCCACTACAACGATGAGCGAATTTGAGGTTTTCAAAGATATTAATTTGTTTTTGAGGAAATTAATTTTTAGGTACTGGCATGCAAAGAGGGACACTCAAGATATAGACATGGACCAGCTAGACAAACAAGAGCGTGACTCTCTCGAGGCCCTGATAGCCCTTCTTGATGAAAATCAAGAGTGGAACTCAGAAGGGGAAGCCACCCAAGTGTCACCTAGCTGCCCCCGTCCATCCCAACTGACGATCAAATCCCAAAAAATGCCCCCCCTGTCCAAACATAGACACATTCAGCTCTTTTTGGAACAAGTAAAAAGGGACTTTATGGGGGTCAATTGGGAATATAAAGGATATGACAATCTTAGTCGGGAAGAGAGAAGGGCCCTACGGGAATTAGAGAACGCAAAAGATATTGTTATTAAAGCAAGCGACAAGGGAGGTAACACGGTCCTTATGTCACATACCCTATATGAGGAGCAAACCATGCGCCTTCTCCGTGATGGATCCACATATTTACGTCTACACCAGAACCCTTTTCCCCAAATGGTATCAGATTTAAACTTTAAACTTGAACTAGCCCTTGAGGCAGGTTTAATTATCAAAAGGGAACTCGAATACCTCAGAGTCAGTGATTTCAACATCCCTACCCTATACACCATTCCCAAACTACATAAGTCCATTACTGACCCCCCGGGGAGACCAATTGTATCAGCTGTGAAGGGTCCCCTCGAGAGGGTCGGGAAGTATGTGGACTCATTGATTAAAGAACTTGTACATGAACTACCATCATATGTTCAGGATACACGGGATGTTTTGGGGCACTTGGAAGACATATCGATACCCAAGGGTATGTTACTGGTCGGAATTTACGTGGAGTCGTTATACACGTCAATTCCGCACAGATGGGGGCTAGCAGCGACACAATTCTTTTTGGATAATAAATTTCCGTCATTAGCAGGGCAAAATGAATTCATCATTGAACTATTGCAATTTATGTTAGAAAACAACTATTTCCAATTCCTTGGGATATACTACAAACAAATTAGGGGCACATCGATGGGTGCCCCATGGGCCCCATCATATGCATGCCTGCACCTTGGCTTTTGGGAATCTGAGTGTGTGTACCCCTCATCGATGTACCTCAGCCACTGTCGTCTGTGGCTGAGGTACATCGATGATGTGATCATGATCTGGGACGGCCTGCCATCTGAATTGACACAATTCATTGATGAACTTAATGACAATGATCGTAATATTAGGTTAACATATACGTATGACACCAATGAATTGTCATTTCTGGACCTCACGGTGTTTGTCAAGGATGATAAGTTACATACAAAAACCTTTCGAAAAGACACAGCGGCAAATACTTTGCTGCTGGCGTCTAGCCACCATCCCACATCTCTGAAACGGGGCATCCCCGTGGGACAGTTCCTCCGCGCAAGAAGGAATTGCTCAGAGGAGGGGGATTTCCACAGGGAAATGTATGACCTACACGGGAGGTTTCGTGATAGGGGTTACTCGCATACGGACATCAGACGTGCTAGGAAAAGAGCACTGCAGACAAATAGATCGTCTTTGTTGGTGAACTCTACTAAAGAAAAAGAAAAAACCTCAAGTCACCCTCCCCTCAGAATCATTACCAAATTTGGTACCCAGTGGGACCAAATCAAAGAAATCCTGGGCCGACACTGGCACATTTTGTCTGAGGCCCCCATTTTGGGAAAACTTGTCAGCAAAAAACCTCTGCTTACTGCTCGTAGAGCAACAAATCTAAGGGACCGCTTGGTACATTCAGAGTATACCCGCCCTAAAAAACGCAGCTGGCTTACTGACCTCCCACCCCTTAGGGGTATGTACAGTTGCGGTAGATGCCATATATGTAGGTATGTGGATAGGACTGATGTGTTCGCCAGTTCTGACAATAAAAGACAATTTAGAATTAACAGCTTTATTAACTGTACAACCACACGGGTAGTCTATATGTTGACTTGCCCGTGTGGCCTTATCTATGTTGGCAAGACCAAAAGAGAGCTAAAAATCAGAACTGGCGAACACATCCAAAGTATTATCAATAAGGATGATGACCGGCCATTGTCATTGCACTTTCTTGAAAAACATGAGGGTAAACCTGATGGCCTCAGGGTCAAGGGTATATACAAGCTTAACTTACCCCATAGACGTGGAGATTTTGACAAGATCTTATGTCAGAAGGAGAAGATGTGGATCTTCTATTTAAACAGTATGCAGCCCTCCGGATTGAATAATGAATTTAACTTATCTCCATTTTTGGAACAATGACTTAATTATTAACAACTCAAATGTCCTCACCCGAAATTTGATCGGCTCTGACTGGGGATCCACATCTTCTCCTGACTGTAATGGGCAATCTCTAAAGAAAACTGATTGTATGTAATCTTATCTACGACTATATCTTTGCCCTCTACACGGATGTCAGTAACTGATATGTGAGACGTAACTTATGCGAAGTAGCAACCTATGATTTTACCCCATTCCAGCTTGCTTCAATCATCTGGCTATAAACCAACCGATTAAATTGAAGCTGCACTGCCCCCTGACTATGGAATCTCCATATTTAAAACCATAACTTGTACAACATACCCTTTTGTTGTTCCATGCGGGGGCAATGCTATTGTAATGTCCATATGTAACTGTACATCCGGATTATCCGGAATCACCTTGTATTAAGTTGTCTCATGTGACTTCACTGGCAATTTCACTGGCAACAATGTCTCTATCCCATATGTGGATGACAATACATGGGATGTGAGCTGCTATTTAATCTGGCTAAAGTGATGGTTAGTTGCATGTATTTATATTCATTATTTTTATCCCGTGTGTGTCTACCATGCAGTTTTTGATTAATTACTGGGACATTTCTGCTTTTTGTCAGGATAATGATATATGCTGTATGAGATGTAATTTAATTTAATTGAAACAATAGACTGTTCCCTCTCGCCTTTATATATCATTATCGTTACCATCTCATTATTATTTAATATATGGCTATATATGCACTGACTTGGTTGGAAATGCAGCACTCCCCAATTGTTTTCTATGTATTGAGAGCAGTTGCTTGACAAGCTTTTTTCTGCTATTTCATGATGGTAAGAGATGCAATATTCAAATCTGACCACATATACAAGTCAATCAGATTGAATTTCTATGTATCCACTACCATCAACGGTTTTGTCTGAATGGATGTATGTACGGGTGTGATTGGCACATTTTTGGTGATTGTAATTATGGTCAGGCTATGGTATCCAGGTGCTAATTATGAAGACAGGAAATTGAACATTAGCCATCAGGCTATTTAAATATTCAGCTATCCATACCACACTAGCTCTGAAGAAGCTTGGAAACAAGCGAAAGCGCTCAGCATCTGACCCATGTGCAGGTGGCACACAGACCCTCACACCTCAACAACGATGTCCTTAAATTGAATGTGAACATCTTAGACGACCTTGATTGGATCAATCAAGATCTTGGACATCAGGTGAAGCCTCCGCGGTGAACACGGACGCTGAGCGTCTCTCCGGATTGTATATACCACTGGATATGAAACACTAATAAGTTTGAACCTTGTGATTCACCTTACCTTCTGCCGGAGGATACCCGGAAGTAACCGCTCATGTCCACAACAAGCCAATATGCCGCATGAACGTGTCTTCAACCCACACGAACGCGGCCATCAGCAACTCTTTTGGGCTCTACTTTTCCTTCACTGAAGACGTCAGACGGTGAGCTAAAATGTACCCTTACATATATGAGGCACTTTACTAATGGCCATTTTCCGTCTACCTTCAATGCCCTCTATGTGAGTTTGCTTGAGTTGAAATTGTTCACCATACAACCAGGACGCTCTTACCTCTTTGGTTCCGGTCGAATGACACATACATATGTCTAACTAGTTATTGGCTCACATCCGAAGGGATCCTTGTTGTTCATTAGCACTTGCACTTTATCTAAGAAGGACCAAAGTCTACCTACTTATGTAGCCAATCTGGCTCTGGAATTCCATGGAAATTGTATAGACCCGGGTCTCTAGTGACTTTAACTGATGAGTGTGAGTGCATGAATGCATGATGTATGTGTAATGTCTGAGGTGGCCACCAGCACATAATAGGACTTTTTTTGCCCTATTTTTTAAAATACACATGGTTAGTGGATTATGTTTCTACTCAGTATTATGACACAATAAAGTTTTTTAGGTTCAATTGGTTGTTCTTGAGCGGACCATCTTTTTTAGGGGGCTTCCTCTTGACCCCTTCCTTTCTCTTCTTACATATGTTTTGAAACATGCCTGTTTATGTACTAAAAAAAATTTCAAGTCAAAACTTTATAAAACCAAGATGTTTTTTTACCCAAAAATGTTTTATAACGCACATAAGCATGTGCACGGAGTAAAAGGTTTTATGCTCAACAATGTGTGGCTTCTTCTTCCAATGCTCAATACCAGTTTTTGTATTAAGTTGGTGTTTACAGTGACAATGGGGGTTATTTAATAATCGAAAAACCACTTGGCACTACAAGTGCACTAGACAAACCTAGGAGACAGCTAAAAGAAACACAAGCAGTAAATCAAAATCAAGATTTTATCAGATAAAATTTTGTTTTCAAATAGAAAATATTTACAAATTTGCTGGCATAGCAATGGCCCACCTACCCGTATAATAATCAACATATTTTTGCCGCACTTCATGGGCGCTTTGGGGGGGCAAGCCAGGACAGGCAGCTTCCAGGGCCATCAGTGTAGTTTCAGGAAGTCCGGCCTCAGGCCCAACTGAGGCAACATAATTAGGATCATTTCTCTTTAAAAAGTTGTGAAGTATGTATCATGCTAGAACTATGTGGTTCAGTTTGTACTCCGCCATATTAATTGCCGTAAGAAATAGGCGGAACCGGCTGGCCATTATCCCAAAGGCATTCTCCACAACTCTTCAGGTTCTGGCCAGCCGGTAATTAAAAACCCTCTTCTCCGGGTTGAGGGTCCTCTGGGTGAATGGCCTCATTGGGTGATCACCCAGACCAAATGCTTCATCAGCGATAAAAACAAATGGGAGTCCTTCAATGTTCTCTTCCACAGGTGGCAATCCCAAGCCACAACTCTGGAGACGTCCATAGAAATCGGTCTGGGCAAAGACTCCGCCATCTGACATCCGGCCAATCTTCCCCACGTCCACATATAAAAATTCATATGTCGCCGACACCATTGCCATCAACACGATACTATTAAAATAGTATGACCCCGAGTGGAGTGGTGGGACGATGTGCACATTTTTCCTATCAATTGCCCCTCTGCAGTTAGGAAAGTCCCAACGCTGGGCAGCATATTACAATCATGGTAATTAGGGAATGATGAAAAAAATACAAAACATTAGCATACATTAAATACATAGAATGTAATGTTAAAGGAGAAAACTTACCCTAATATAGTCCTTCTGCAGGACCTGAATGATGGCAGAACAGGTCTCTGGAATAATGATCCCCAGACCCTGGGGGGAGATGCCTGTAGAGAACTTGAGGTCCTGTAGACTTCTCCCTGTCGCCAAGTACCGCAACGTGGCGACTAGCCTCTGCTTGGGAGTGATGGCTTGCCGCATGCAGGTCAAACAAAAGGCCTAGTGATATAGTACCTAAAAGTGCAGGGTGACTCTGCCGGTACAAGCGGGATACTGCAGGTTTGGTGATCCACGGTAGATAATCTCTGGTTGCTCTACATGTTTCGCGTTTCGCAGAACGCTTCCTCAGGAGCTAGAGATTCTAGATTAAAATACATAAAGAAACAACAGAAAGACAAATTCAAAAAATGCAAACATAACAAAAAATACATAAAGATTTCAAAACTATAGGTATGATCACTGCCAGATATAATGACCCATAGGATAGGCCCTATACAAGATTATGGTCTCCAGATGACACACGGCAAAGCCCGGGAGTTAGGGTCAGCCAGATTAGGGGAAACAAAGAATACATAATAAAGTGAGAGGGTTTTCAATAATATACATGTGTGTATGTATACAGATAAGATATAATCAGATTTTTAGAGGAACAGTACGGGGGGAAAAAGAAAAGGGACAACGGAAAAGAAAAAAAAAAAAAAAAAGGGGAAAAGGAAGGAAGTAGGGGGGGAGGGGGGATTTTGTAGGGAAGGGGAAGAGAGGGGAGGGGGAGCATAAGGCTGGAGGGGAAATGGGTAGGGGGGATGGGGAACGGGGGGGGAGGGGGGGGGAAGGGGAACGAGGGAAGGGGGGAAGGAAGAGAGGGGGAGGAGAAAAGGGAAAAGGACGAACAAGGGGGAAAAACAATATGGAAGGTGTGTGGGAAGGTAAAGTTCACTCACCATTGGGAATGGTAAGACCAGAAACTGTAAATAATAATAAGGTGCATGTGATCGCGATTCGATCAGAGGTCACTATTGTCTGAAGTATAATGAAGACAGCAGCCGGCCATATACTGGGATCTCTCAAATGAAAGGTAGCATCAGGTCTCCATAGATGAGAGAGTAAGGGCTTTGTAGTAAGAATGCTAGTATATACAAAGGGGGAGGAAGGCAGGCATATAAATTAATGTTGTAAGGTATTGCAATTAAGCAGGGTACAAGAAAGAAGATCAAAGTATGCTTATAACTAGGGGAGTATAAAAATAAGTGTCCTGGACTTACCCTCAGGTCATTGAGAAGAGATATGTATATGCGCCGTCCGGTCAGTGGAGGACCGGTGCTGTAAGTACACGGGGACAGACAGTGTTGTGCCCCTATATATGGTGACCCAGGCCGGAAACGAGCGGCTCGAGAGCGCACGCCGTATTCCGGCCCCGTAGCAGGCTACCGCGCATGCGCCGCGCCACGCTAGCCCCACGCAGTAATGACGCAATGACGGGGAATTCCGCGCATGCGCCGAGAGATACCGTGGGTTTCGCCATTGGGTAGTAGAATGGGACATTCAGAGGATATCCATGGGCAGAATGAGCACCCGCCACAGGGCGTTGTGCCTCTGGGTAGTTGTGGGGCGGTAGAGTTATGGGTGTTGTACTGACTAGATACTATCCTTGAGGGAAGTTGCACGTCTGTAAACTATCTCAGGATGCGTATTAACATATTTCTTTAAAATAGGGTCTTCTGTCAAAAAGTGCCAGTGTTCTTTGAGAATATTGTTGATGTCATGATAGTGGGAAGAAAATTTGGTAATCATTCTAACCGTGGATTTCTGTGGTTGAGTTTTTTTCGCGTACAACAGATCAGTCCGTGATTTGTTTTTGGCCTTGTTAAAGGCCTTGCGTAGGAGAGACCGGCTATAGCCTCTCGCCAGGAGCCGTGACCTGAGTAAGTTGGATTGGTGTTGAAAATCCGTCATTCTCGTGCAGTTTCGACGAAGGCGGAGGTACTGTGCATACGGTATGCTTCTAATGAGAGGGGGAGGATGTGCACTTGTGGCATGTAGCAGTGTATTTCCTGCTGTGGACTTCCTAAATAGATTTGTGGATAGGGTATTGTTAACGTCCCTGTAAATCTCGAGATCCAAAAAATTGACAGTGTCAATATTGCAGTGGTATGTAAATTTTAAATTAAATTGGTTGACATTCAACATTTGTATGAATTTTTTAAGGGTTTTTATAGTGCCTGTCCAAATGATAAAAATGTCATCTATGTAGCGTTTCCAAATTAAAATTTGGTCTATATAGTCTATATAGTCTGCATATTCGTCTCGAGAGAACAGGTGACGTTCCCACCCCCCCAGGTACAGGTTGGCGTAGCCAGGGGCACAGCAAGTGCCCATGGCTACGCCCTGCACCTGGAGGTAGTGGGAACCCATAAATTCAAAAGCATTATGGGTCAAAATAAAGTTGAGCAGTCTCAAAATGAACTCATTGTACTTCCAATGATGGTGGTCTTCCTCGTATAGAAAGGTGCGGACCATCCCGACTCCCTGCTCGTGAGGGATGCTGGAGTATAAAGCCTCCACATCCAGGGTCACGAGCAGGGAATCAGGAGGGACCGGCAACCCCTCAATCTGTTTTAGAAGGTCTAGAGTATCTTTAGTGTATGACGGCAGGGCCATGACATGGGGCATAAGTGTAGCATCTACAAGTTTGCTAGCGTTGTCTGTTAAACTACCAATACCTGAAATTATCGGCCTACCAGGGGGCGACACCGGATCCTTATGCACTTTAGGAAGTGCATAGAATGTCGCCACCCTAGGAGACCGAACATTCAGGTACTCGTAGGTGTCTTTATCGATTAGACCTCTTAAAAAGGCATCTCCGATAATGTCCAGGAACTGGTTCCTAAAGGATATAGTGTATGATAGAGAAATTTTCCGATACCAATTTTTGTTCGATAAGATGGTTAAACACATATTTTCGTAAAGGGATCTGGTCAGAAGAACTATATTACCGCCTTTATCGGCTGGTTTGACGATGACATCAGGATGATTATGTATTTTAGAGATGGCTTGACGCTGTGTTGAAGTAAGATTGTTTCTTCTGTATGATGGATTCATGCGTTTGATGTCGCTAACCACGTTCTGTAAGAATGTCCAAATCTGGGGATTCTGGGATAGGTCAGGGAATTGACGAGATTTAGGTTTAAACTTGTGGGCCGTAGGCGTGGGAGGGGTCAGGGATGTTGGGGTAGGGGTGTCAATAGGATGGGTATCGTCACTTTCCTCTAAGAGAAGCATTAGGTCCCGAAGCGCTCGGAACTCATCCATTTTAAAGTGCTTTATACTCTCTGAGAGTTCCCGTTCCTCCTTGTTTCTTATTCTATCTGGATCAAATAGGAATTTATAGGTGAGGTTGCGAGCAAACAGGTAAACGTCTTTGATTGTTTCATATTTATCGATTTTCTGTGATGGGCAGAAGCTTAAGCCAAGTTTCAACACATTTAGGTCTTGTTCAGAGAAATAGTAGGGAGTGAGATTCAGGACATCCAGTCCTAAGTGTGAGGTGGCGGTATCCCTAACAGGGGAAAATTTATGGTGGACGTGGGGTTGGAAATGATGTGGGGATCAAGAGTGCTTTGTTTTCTGCATGTTTGTGATTGTGTAAGAGATAGTGAGTTAGCAGGATTTAAAGGATTAGAGAAGTTGGCTTGTTGTGGTACATTCGTGAGTGTGTTGTTGAGGGAAGAAGTATTTGGGATATCCCTACTGGGACCCGGTTGAAATGTCGTAAGTGTTGGGTTAGTGCGACTCTGCAGCTTCAGCAGTTGCAGTGCCTTGTGTGCATTAGGACCCATGTAGTTGGGATGTTGGTCAGTACCACCACCTTTTGTAGGAGGGGGCCCCTGGCGTAGTGAATCATTCGAGCGTTTAATGTCTTGTTTATCAATTCTCTTTTTAGGATAGGGTGTATAGTGCCCACCACCATATTGTCGCTTACGTGCACCAGTGTCGTTAGGAGTGACGTTCAGGTCTCTTCCGATGGGAGCCTGTGAAGAAAAAGTGGATATAGAAGAGTCAGAATCAATTTCAGTGTCATCGTCAGTGAGCATCATTTCATTATTAGGATATTGTTTTTTGGAGTTTGTTTTGCGAGGTCTTCGGGTATGAGAGGGGGTCTGCCAATGTTAGGCATAGCCCTCCATAAAGGCCGTTTTGTCCTTCATGAATTTGTTTTGTTTTTTGAAAATTATGTCCTTGTTGATTTTAGTGATGTATTCCTTGACTTCTTGCCATTTAGAATTGAACTGTGTATGACTTTTTAAATTGTCATTTTTGGTTTGGAAAGTGATAATTTCCTCATCAAGCTGTGCAAGTTCAGCTTGGTAGTGAGATATTAGCAATTTGATAAGGTCAGTACTGCACTGGGTGAGGATTTTCTCCCATGCGATTTTGAATTCAGTGCCTGCATTTTGGAAAGATGGAAATACCTGAACTCTCAAGCCAATAGGGCTTAGGTTCTCACGTATATATTGTTGAAGAAAGTCCACGTGCCAGTGCAGGTTGGACTTTTTCTTCAGCAATTTTTTTATTTTGGTTAAATAATGATTCAATCCAATCTCTTGTCCTGTGTCAGTTAGGCAACTGGCTTGGACATCACTAATGTAACCTAACCACGCAGTCCCTACGAAATCCATCACAGATCAATGTGTTGGCCTATGTTCTACTATGTAGACCTACTGAGTGGATATATAGAGGTAGTGAAATACCAAAAAAAAGGGGGAATAACAAAGTATAAAAGTCACCTAACTAGGAATTGAAAGGGATGCTTCCATCCCGTAATTGAATATCAAACAAAAGGCCTAGTGATATAGTACCTAAAAGTGCAGGGTGACTCTGCCGGTACTAGATAAAAATTTGTGCCAGCGTCCCCAATATTGTAATAGTGGATATATAGAATCTAGGGATGGGACTTTGAAGGCACAACAGTATTAAGCTACAAAAAGGTAAGTTGGTTTAGGGGTTTTTTATTAATAAAGTATAAAAAGACAATGAACAGACATACATGTTTAAAATCACATCAGACTAGGCATAGGACCTAATATTGGTATACCGTGTGGAACCTATCCTGCAAGCTTGTATAGTAATGGAAAGATTATAAGTACATAAACAGATCACTTGGTCAAGGTGGAGGAGAGATACTTCCCCAAGTGTTACACAGTAGATACTCAAAAAACTAACACAAGCGGACAAAGACAAATTCAAAAAATGCAAACATAACAACATGTTTGCATTTTTTGAATTTGTCTTTCTGTTGTTTCTTTATGTATTTTAATCTAGAATCTCTAGCTCCTGAGGAAGCGTTCTGCGAAACGCGAAACATGTAGAGCAACCAGAGATTATCTACCGTGGATCACCAAACCTGCAGTATCCCGCTTGTGTTAGTTTTTTGAGTATCTACTGTGTAACACTTGTGGAAGTATCTCTCCTCCACCTTGACCAAGTGATCTGTTTATGTACTTATAATCTTTCCATTACTATACAAGCTTGCAGGATAGGTTCCACACGGTATACCAATATTAGGTCCTATGCCTAGTCTGATGTGATTTTAAACATGTATGTCTGTTCATTGTCTTTTTATACTTTATTAATAAAAAACCCCTAAACCAACTTACCTTTTTGTAGCTTAATACTGTTGTGCCTTCAAAGTCCCATCCCTAGATTCTATATATCCACTATTGCCGCATGCAGGTGTCCTGCTTCGTAATATAAGGGGACGGCAAAGCCAAAAGATGGTGAAAAACGGGGTCGGTCATCCAGAGAAAATTCCTGAAATCATCAGGGTTATTCTCCTGGATCTCCCACAGCAAAGGCATATGAGAGAATTGGTCACGCTGGAATAACAAACTTTTGGTCCATGAACTCCTCCCCGCCCTGTTCATGGACTGGGCTTGGGTCAAAGCAAGAACCCCAACACCAAGCCCCCGCATAGCACAAACTCTATGACGAGTACGTAACCACAACATGGCTTCAAAATGGTCGGCTAGTCAGAACAAACTAACAGAACACACTGAAGAACAGAAAGGCCTGTGAAGAGGGAGCTGAATATCAGAAACGAATGGACAAGAACGCACTGGAAAACAGATATGAACTGACTACACACTGAAAACCAGATACAAACCCACAAGCACAAACTCAAGAGTGGTAATGATCTGAAAAGCACGAGGCTGAAAAGCGCGAATCGTCTCTCACCAAACTTCTACTAACACGAGATTAGCAGAAGGAGCCCAAAGGGTGGCGCATTGGGTATTGGACCTCCCTTTTATAGTGCCATCGTACGTCACCAATAGGGATGAGCCCGATGTTCGAGTCGAACATCAGGTGTTCGCCGAATAGCGAACAATTTGGGGTGTTCGCGGCAAATTCGAAAGCCGCGGAATGCCCTTTAAAAGTCTATGGGAGAAATCAAAAGTGCTCATTTTAAAGGCTTCTTATTGTCTTAAAAAGTGTTTGGGGACCTGGGTCCTGCCCCAGGGAACATGTATCAATGCTAAAAAAAGTTTTGAAAACTGCCGTTTTTTCGGGAGCATTGATTTTAATAATGCTTAAAGCGAAACAATAAAAGTGTAATATTCCTTTAAATTTCATACCTGGGGGGTGTCTATAGTATGCCTGTAAAGTGGCGCATGTTTCCCGTGTTTAGAACCGTCCGAGAGCAAAATGGCTATAATGAATTGTCGGTCCTGGCAATACACATAAAAGTTCATTGATAAAAATGGCATGGGATTCCCCCACAGGGGAACCCTGAACCAAAACTTAAAAAAAAAAATGCGTGGGGGTCCCTCCAAATTCCATACCAGGCCCTTCAGGTCATTTTAATGGCCTTTTTTAAAACGTTTTTTTTGCATTGATACATGTCCCCTGGGGCAGGACCCAGGTCCCCAAACACTTTTTAAGACAATAACTTGCATATAAGCCTTTAAAATTAGCACTTTTGATTTTTCATGTCCCATAGACTTTAACGTTGTTTAACTTTTTTCCTGTTCGCATGATCTGCTGCAAACCGATCCGGGGGGGGGGGGGGGGGGTTGTTCGGCTCATCCCTAGTCACTGCGTTCTTGACAGTCAGAATTTGGTGTGACCGTGTGTATGCAAGACAAGCTTGAGCTTCTGACGAAAATTCTGATCGTGTGTACATAAAATAAAAAAGATATCTGTAAAATATTATTTATCCTATTGTTCAGATGGGGCAATTGTAATGCTTCCGGTATGCTACCCAGTATCCCCTCTGCATACCATTTGGAGTATTGGAAGGGTTTGACTATGGCAATAACTTGTAAAAAAAGCTTTACATTTGATAAGGAAATTTTTAATATACTTGTTCTTCTTAATAATATTTTGACGTGTTTTATCCACATTGGAATTTTATGTCTGAAGTGAGCCCCTTTATAGTGGTTGATGTACCACAATTTTGTAAAAAAAAATCAAGTGCATAATGAGCTCTGTGCATTAAATGAAACTAGGTTTTGCACTTGCCAAATAGCCCCGCATTGTTTTGTCACATCTATCATCTGTTGAAAAATCATGTTGACATGTAAGCACATTCGTTTTTTCTAATGCTATTAAGAATTACATGCTTACATGCGGGAATATCAGAGTAATAGAGTACACTTTTTTTGCCCCTATAGGTATTGGAACAAAACATGTAGACGCAGACGCAGGGATTTCCTCCCCCCCTCTTATCATCAGGCCCAACCACCCCATCTTTACAGAGAGCTCAAGTTTTTCATTGTGGCTCATACAGCCCACTGTGTATGAGTTCATTGAAGAGTCCAGCCACCTATGATTGGATCAGCTGAGCAGCGCATGGTGCACAGCAGTGGAGCATTTGAAACTCAGCAGGACTCAATCATAGACAGGAGATTGGAGAGACCAGGTACACACGACTGGAACAGCTGATCAGCGCACAGCATGTGAATCTTGGCTGGATTTTATCCTAATATAGGAGAGCTGTACTTGCTGGGAATAGCAGAACGGACATAATTTCCATTCCTTCACTTGGAGGGGAGCATGAACAAAGAACTGTGAGTACCTCTGACACCCACATTGGAAGTCGTTGTCCCCTGGTGGCATTACTGACAGGTCGAGGTTACCTGGTTTTTGTTGGGAATCTCCCTGCTCCATCTCACTGGCTTACCACTCATCTCAGCCAGCCCCCCCAGCCACTGTTATCAGTATGCTCCCTAGGAGTGTTTATCATGCTGGTATGACTGGCATATATCTGGTCTCCTACACACCCCTTCATGGATAATCTAACCAATTACTAGTCTATTGACTGTCATGTGCAAGGCTCCTTCATACATCTCTTGTTACCAGCACAGCAGCTGGACACTGATTATTTGATATTTGAGCTCCCATTGCAGCCGTTTGGTTTTCCTTTTTGCCATTGGCTGACTTCTTTGACTGACTGGTTTTGTGGGTTTGTTTTTTCATGCATGTAGCCCCATTTGGGTAGGTATACACCTCTGTCCCACTTAGTGCTGGTGCCTTCTTCGCCCACTGTGGCTTTGAGGTGGAGCACCGCACTCAGTGCAACAAGTGTTACCTCTGTTTTCTGGTGGGGTGGTTCAGGGTCCCTTGGTGTGGGGGAGGTTTTTGTTTAGGGGAAGGTGGACTCAGCTCCGCTTTGGGACTGTATCCTTCCCTTTAGTAGTTAGGGCAGTTATGCCGTTGATCTTGAGCCCATTGCTAAATAAATTTGTAGTTCACTCATTTTGGTGTGTAGTATCTTTTTTTTTTTTAATATTCTATAGCTTTTAGTGTGTTAGTTGGGAATAGTATAAAAAGTAAGGGGTATATTATATCTTTTACATACTGTAAATCTAGGAAAAGAAGGTGGTTATGCATTTTTGGGTCAAATAAATGTCCTATTGTGGAGATGCCCCAGGCCCTTTATACAGAGCAGGCTACATTTTGTTGACCTTGTGGTAAGTGGAGATTTCCTGTTATAGGGATGTAGATCAAATTTCCTCTCTAGTTTCTCTCCAGGAAACAATTATGTCTCTAAATAAAAATGTGGTTTTAAGGAGGTGAGGAAGTTTGGATATCCATGTTTATAGAAGGGCTGTCAATGACCGTGCTACCCCTTCCTTGGGAGTAATATTACAATATTGTGATGCCCTGTTTATCCAGTCAATGGCAAGTCATAGAAGGCAAGCTAGAAAGTATGCCCTGATGTTGGGGATATTGAGGCCTCTATTTTCTTTTGGTGCTATCAGTTTATAAAGTGAGATATGGGTCTCTTTTGCCTTTTAAAGACTGGGAGACTTGGTAAAGGCAGCTTCTAGCACTTTGACATCATTGTATTTTAGTAGCAGTGAAAGACTAATCTTGCAAAGTTGATCAACCAACTCCTAATCTTTGCAAATTTTAGCCATGAGGGGTTTATAGTTTAACTGATATAGTGTTGAGGGGAGACCCCCCACATATATTCCTAAGTAAAATATGTGGGTCCTTGCTAGAAGGAATCCATTAAATTGTGTTATCCACAAGGAGTATAGATTTGAGCCAGGGGGGCTCTTGCAATGGGTGAAGCATAAATGGTGTGGAGAATTTGGACAAAAGATCCTCTAAATCAAATACAATCCAGGACAGTGATGAACCATCCATGTTGTACATCGTCAAAGGCTTTATTGACGATGTACATACAACCTGCATACAAGCTACTTTAGAAGTCTGCAGCAGAGATGGCATCAGCAAAGCCAGTCTGTTTATTACTTATTTGGAAATAATTTTTACATCAATATTAATAGGAGAGATTGGTTGATATGGCCCTGAATCAGGGGGCCTCTGTATTGCTTTTGTAGCATTTTTATATAGGTCTCATTGACCATTGGTAGGTATATTTCTCCTTTCCATATGCTGTTATAGACTGCCTGCAGTGTAGGTGTTATTAATGTCAAAAATCAGGTATATAGAAAATCCACCCCCTCCTACACCCAAAACGCTGCGCTGATGGAAAATGAAGCTTAAATCTAAGCTGCTGCTTAAATAATATCAACCATAAATGCAAAAAAAATTGATTCACCACAATCTCGCCCCAAGTGAACTCAAATAGCAGCGCTAAATAAAATCCTAATCATAAATAAAATAAAATAAAAGAGTGCTGAAATTAAATAATCCACCAGTGATATACTTATATACTCACTCCTTCCTACTACTGTGCATCAAATTAATGTGATCTAAATTCACAAATATAGTGTGCATAACCAATTATGTGAATATCATAACTGTACACAAAAATATATATACAATTAAAAATATATATATGTATAAACACCAGTGAAAATAAGTCCACAAATGTGTAAAAAAAGTCCAAAAAATATTGATCCGTGACGTAACTCTTCCACTGCACCTCTGTGACTGTGAATCCACTCCCCTTAGGTTAATACACTCACCAGCTTCTTTCGCCCACACTCTCGTGTTGGGCCACAAAGCTTTATCCCACACAGAAAGGGGAAATAAATGGTCTCCAATGGTTCACCTTTACATATCCAGAGTGTAATGCTAAAGAGCTCTCTCCACATGAAAAAAAGAAAATGATCCAATAGTGCAATAACGTAATGATATTTATTAAAATAACACACTCCTCCACCATTAAACTCACATCTTTAAAATTCACTGCAAGCTCAAACAGCACAGCACAGCAAGCTGTCACAGCACAAACTCCAAACAGCAAAACCAGTGTATGGTGGTCGCGGCGGACCCAGGTACTGCGCTCTCTAATACCCGTCTCACCTGATCCCTGGTGTTGCTAGGACCCACTTCCGCACTTCCTCGTATGGCGCTCCCTGTCACAGCATCCTACGTCACAAGCGTTCGATTGCTGTGTAGCCACGCCCCGACATGTTTCGTCATGAAGACTTAATCATGGGATTGGCTACACGGCACGGCAATCATTCCTTTATACCCTCCGCTCCCGATCCGAACGGAAGTAACCTTACTGCGCCTGCGCGCTCCCTGTGTCCCCGCTCGCACCATACATCACTATTACAATGCAGCAGAGCAAGTAAGGTTCCATTAATCATAATAATAATATAAATATCAAAACATTTAATCCAATAATATCAATACCAATATTACTAATATTAAAATGAGGATTTCTCCTCCACACAAAGTTTAAAAACGGGCTAATTCTCCCTTATATTGATTAAAACTACATTAAAACTAAGGGACAACACTCCCTTGAACAAGTGGTTAGATATAGAAAATAAAAATAAAGATCCATTAATACTACCCTATCAACAAATGGATCTAAGTCATTAACCCAGTAAATAACTCAAAATTGCCCTTAAGAAAAATATATTTCTATCCTTCCTACAACCCGAGAGGGGGACAGTGGTTCTTTACTTCTCAGTAACAAACATTCACGCTTGTATATATGAACCCTATATCCTCCTCATCTCCCGAGATTCACTCTAAATCTTCTTTATTTTTGTTTTATATTTTATTTAGAGGGTATTTAACCCAATAATTAAAGTTTAAAAATACCAGTGTATCCCCTAAAGTGCTGTATATAGTTAACCTACATGCAAAGATAGATCTTACTGAATCATCAACAGAACAAACAATATAAAAGAAAAAAAAATTAAAAAAATTATATAAAAATAAAAATAAAAAATGAAAAATAAATAAAAAAATAAATAAAAAAAATGAATGAAAAACTAAAATAAAAAAAATATTAATAAAATAATATAAAATAAATTGATATAATAAATTAAAATAAATAATACATTTAATAATTATTGATGAAGCAGTTAAGGTCTAATTCTATGTTTAGGCCTTTCGGAAAAAGACATTTAAGCAGGAATATCCATCGAGTCTCTCATTGGGATAAATCCCTCACCCGATTTGAGCCTCTCCAGGTAGGATAAACTATATCAATCCCACAGAACTGAAGGAGACTGGGGTCCTGATCATGTTTTTCTTTAAAATGGAGGGACACACTGATACTTAAATCCGTTTCTAATATTAGATATGTGTTCAGAGATTCGCACCCTTAGAAGTAGCTTAGTGCGCTTTGTGGCCCAACACGAGAGTGTGGGCGAAAGGAGCTGGTGAGTGTATTAACCTAAGGGGAGTGGATTCACAGTCACAGAGGTGCGGTGCAAGAGTTACTTAAAGTGGAGATCTACACTGTATCACGTCACGGATCAATATTTTTTGGACTTTTTTTACACATTTGTGGACTTATTTTCACTGGTGTTTATACATATATATATTTTTAATTTTATATATATTTTTGTGTACAGTTATGATATTCACGTAATTGGTTATGCACACTATATTTGTGAATTTAGATCACATTAATTTGATGCACAGTAGTAGGAAGGAGTGAGTATATAAGTATATCACTGGTGGATTATTTAATTTCAGCACTCTTTTATTTTATTTTATTTATGATTAGGATTTTATTTAGCGCTGCTATTTGAGTTCACTTGGGGCGAGATTGTGGCGAATCAATTTTTTTGCATTTATGGTTATTATTTAAGCAGCAGCTTAGATTTAAGCTTCATTTTCCATCAGCGCAGCGTTTTGGGTGTAGCAGGGGGCGGATTTTCTATATACCTGATTTTTGACATTATTGATACTTATTTAAACGCGTGCAGCCATGGAAGTCCTCAATTTTCTTACTAACAGACAGATTAATCCAGAAAACATCTTCTCAGCTAATTATGAAATGACGGATTATGAGGAGGATATATCTGGCATGTTAAAGAATTTGGAAAACTTATTGGAAAAACAGGTGAAAACCTGGTGGGATGTGTTTACTTTTAATCATTATCAGAAAGAGAAGCTGATTTTTAGGAGCCTGAGGTGGGATATCCCTCCCCAGGATGGTCTTGATGACCAATGTTTTATGGACGAGTGGTTAGAATTTTTTAATAAAGTAGGAAGGGAGTTACAAGATTTAGTTTTAAGTAGAAAACAGAGGAAATTAAGTAGAATTAATGAACAGATAAATACGTTACGTAGTAAATTAGAACCAATGAATGAGTCGAATCAGATTAAAGAATTTAATAATACTATGAAAAGAAAGCTTGAAAAGGTGGATAGAGATACACAAAAGAAAAAAGTTAGGAAGTACAACAGGGATGCAGCTGACTTTAAGAACAATAAGATCTATGCATGGCAGAATCCTGTTGTGAAAACTAAGGAGACTCCTATGCAGGATAAAAATAATATGAACACAAGTACTGGTCCTAAAACTGACCAAGAAAAAAGAGTGAGGGTGAAGAGTGGCACTGGTAGAAGTGAACAAGGTGGGAGTGGACAAGCATTTAATAATGCCCCTCCGCAACAAAGAGGAAATCAATATAATGACCACCACTACTCACCTAGGCCAACCCTACCCTGGAGAGGAAATTCTCAACAAAATTCTAATCAGGGGGAATGGCGGGAACCCCAGTCATCCAGAATGAACTATCCTGGTGGATGTTTCCCACCACAAGGTCATGATGTATATCAAAATTATCCACCCTTTAACTATGGGGATGGTAGGAGCCCCACTCCCCTATACAATAGATATCTCCCCTTGGATGAGGAGTATCAGGGACAGTATCATCACCAACAGGGCCCTGGACCTTTTTTAGGACAGCGAGGGAGGAGGGGGAGGGGAGGGGGGGACACCGAGAGGAGAGTCATCCGATGAGCAACAGGGGAGGGAGGAATGGCCCACAGCAATATGTGAACAGGGGAATGAGACCACCACCAAGAAACGAAGGGGATGTCGAGCAGGACAACGTCGACAATCCAAGAAAAAGAATGAGGGACACATAAAAACTGGCATATATAATCTAAGTAAGGTAAAATTAAATCCGAAAGAGCAGAACATATTGAATTTGGGTCTTAAATGTGCACCCAAAAAAATGCTCAACAAATTTGAAGTGTATATTAATACACATAAATTTATACGTACATTAAAAAAATATTTCTTGAGCCATCCGCTAGCCCCCAGGAATGATGTTGTATCATCTTTGAGGAAAGTGGATAGTGCCTTAAGGAATAAGTCCGTATTTAGTCCCCAAAACTTTAGCAATCACTGTATAGAGGTTTTTAAAAATCTGGTGTTGAATGATATAGAACAATTAACTGTGAAAGAAAATGTTAATCCAAAATATATTAATGAGGGAATTTGATCCTTGGAAAAAAGGAATAATATTATTATACGCCCAGCCGACAAGGGAGGGGGGGTCGTTATCATGGATAAGACCTTTTACCATGAACAACTCACTGATATGCTTGGGGATCGCTCAACTTATGAGAGACTCACTAGTGACCCCACGGAGAAATACAAGGATCAACTCAGCTTATTAGTGGAGTGGGGGTATGCTATAGGCGCCCTAAACACGAGAGAAAGGAGATATCCGGTCCCGAGCGCCTGTAGGATTCCAGTAATCTACACGTTACCTAAAATCCACAAGGATGCTAAATCACCCCCAGCACGTCCCATCGTGAATGGGATAGGATCGGTAATGGGGCGAGGCTTGGAAAATACTTAGATAAATTTCTCCAGCCCAGTGTGATGATTACAAGGGCATATCTTAGAGATACCACTGACCTTCTCCAACATTTGAGTGAGATTCATCTTAATCCCACGGCCGAGACCTATTTGGTCACGGCCGACGTGGCCTCACTCTACACGATCATTCAGCATGAGGATGCATCCCTGTCACTGAATTGGGCATTAAGTAGGAGAGAGGACATTCCCGACATACAGAAGCGTTTTTTGGGTCAGGCCTTGACCTTCTGCATGTCGCATAATTATTTTTGGTGGAATGGCCATTTTTTCTCTCAGCAGGTTGGCGTGGCTATGGGAGCTAGATAAGCTCCCAGCCTCGCCAACCTGTTTATGGCTGAGTGGGAAGACAGATACAGTAGGCGATTGTCCCAACTCAAACTCTACCGAAGATTCATAGACGACCTCCTATTTATCTGGGAGGGGTCTAGGGAATCTTTGGATGAATTTTTAGGCTACCTGAACACCAATGGAAATAATATCAGATTGGAGGCACAAGTGAGTGACATGAGTGTCAACTTTCTGGATGTAACAATTGAGAAAAGAGGGAACTCTCTAGGCACATGTGTATTTTTTAAACCAACGGTTTGAAACAGCTTTTTGTCCATCAGGAGTGGTCACCACCCTACTTGGATAAAAAATATTCCAAAGGGCCAAATGCTGAGGATCCACCGGAACTGCTCTGAACAGGAAAAATACTATACACAGGCCAACATATTAAAGGAGAGGTTCCTGCAAAAGGTATATTTGGAAGGATCCCTGGATAGAGTTATAGAGCAGGTGGCCAGTATCCCAAGCGAAGAGTGTTTAAAAAGCATAGAAAAAGAAATGACTACCTCCAATGAACAATACCAGTGGGGATTTATTTTGAATTATCATTGCCAATACAAAGAAATTGAAGATATTTTTAAGATATATTGGTATATTCTTTGTAGGGATCGCCATTTGGGGGAGGTTCTGCCAGAACTCCCTAGGTTTATTTATAGAAGGGCTCCCAGTTTTGGAGATAGGGTGGTGAGAAAGATCCTTGACCCACCTAGTCGCCCCTCTATAAAAATAGATTTAAATGTTTTTTTCCCATGCAGGAAGTGTGTATGCTGTAGAACAGCTAGGACCAGCAATAGAGGGATGAAGAGCATCACTAATTATGAAAATGAGACCTTCGAAATAAGAGAGTTCATCACTTGTAACTCGTCGTATGTGGTGTATCTAATGTGGTGCCCCTGTGGCCTGTTTTATGTTGGGCGCACTAAGCGACTTCTAAGGGTGCGAATCTCTGAACACATGTCTAATATTAGAAACGGATTTAAGTATCACAGTGTGTCCCTCCATTTTAAAGAATAACATGATCAGGACCCCAGTCTCCTTCAGTTCTGTGGGATTGATATAGTTTATCCTACCTGGAGAGGCTCAAATCGGGTGGGGGATTTATCCCAACGAGAGACTCGATGGATATTCCTGCTTAAATGTCTTTTTCCAAAAGGCCTAAACATAGAATTAGACCTTAACTGCTTCATCAATAATTATTAAATGTATTTTTTATTTTATTTTAATTTATTATATAATTTTATTTTATATTATTTTATTAATTTTTTTTAATATTTTTTTATTTTATTTTAGTTTTTCATTCATTTATTTATTTATTTTTCATTTTTTATTTTTATTTATTTTTATTTTTATTTTCATATAATTTTTTTACATTTTTTTATTTTATTTTATTTTGTTTGTTCTGTTGATGATTCAGTAAGATCTATCTTTGGATGTAGGTTAACTATATACAGCACTTTAGGGGATACACTGGTATTTTTAAACTCTAATTATTGGGTTAAATACCCTCTAAATAAAATATAAAATAAAAATAAAGAAGATTTAGAGTGAATCTTGGGAGATGAGGAGGATATAGGGTTCATATATACAAGCGTGAATGTTTGTTACTGAGAAGTAAAGAACCACTGTCCCCTTCTCGGGTTGTAGGAAGGATAGAAATATATTTTTCTTAAGGGCAATTTTGAGGTATTTACTGGGTTAATGATTTAGATCCATTCGTTGATAGGGTAGTATTAATGGATCTTTATTTTTATTTTAATTTTCCATATCTAACCACTTGTTCAAGGGAGCGATGTCCCTTAGTTTTAATGTAGTTTTAATCCATATAAGGGAGAATTAGCCTGTTTTTAAACTTTGTGTGGAGGAGAAATCCTCATTTTAATATTAGTAATATTGGTATCGATATTATTGGATTAAATGTTTTGATATTTATATTAATATTATGATTAATGGAACCTTACTTGCTCTGCTGCATTGTAATAGTGATGTATGGTGCGAGCAGGGGCACAGAGGAGCGCGCAGGCGCAGTAAGGTTACTTCCGCTCGGATCGGGAGCGGAGGGTATAAAGGAATGATTGCTGTGCCGTGTAGCCAATCCCATGATTAAGTCTTCATAACGAAACATGTCGGGGCGTGGCTACACGGCAATCGAACGCTTGTGACGTAGGACGCTGTGACAGGGAGCGCCATACGAGGAAGTGGGTCCTAGCAACACCAGGGATTGGGTGAGATGGGTATTAGAGAGCGCAGTACCTGGGTCCGCCGCGACCACCATAAACTGGTTTTGCTGTTTGGAGTTTGTGCTGTGACAGCTTGCTGTGCTGTGCTGTTTTGAGCTTGCAGTGAATTTTAAAGATGTGAGTTTAATGGTGGAGGAGTGTGTTATTTTAATAAATATCATTACGTTATTGCACTATTGGATCATTTTCTTTTTTTTCATGTGGAGAGAGCTCTTTAGCATTACACTCTGGATATGTAAAGGTGAACCATTGGAGACCATTTATTTCCCCTTTCTGTGTGGGATAAAGCTTTGTGGCCCAACACAAGAGTGTGGGCGAAAGGAGCTGGTGAGTGTATTAACCTAAGGGGAGTGGATTCACAGTCACAGAGGTGCGGTGGAAGAGTTACTTAAAGTGGAGATCTACACTGAATCAGGTCACGGATCAATATTTTTTGGACTTTTTTTTACACATTTGTGGACTTATTTTCACTGGTGTTTATACATATATATATTTTTAATTTTATATATATTTTTGTGTACAGTTATGATATTCACATAATTGGTTATGCACACTATATTTGTGAATTTAGATCATATTAATTTGATGCACAGTAGTAGGAAGGAGTGAGTATATAAGTATATCACTGGTGGATTATTTAATTTCATCACTCTTTTATTTTATTTTATTTTATTTATGATTAGGATTTTATTTAGCGCTGCTATTTGAGTTCACTTGGGGCGAGATTGTGGTGAATCAATTTTTTTTGCATTTAGTGTAGGTGTTATGTAGTCTTTTAGGGCTTTGCAGAACTTGACTGTGTAGATATCAGACCCTGAAGCTTTCCCTCCCACTAAGTCCAATATAATTCCATTGACTTTGTCTTTTGTGATATCTGTTCCTAAGCTTCTATTTGGCATTCTATAGTTTAGGCAGCTGCAAAGCCTCTAGCAACCAACATCTCTGTTCTCCATCCCTGACCCCTTTTTTGGAATATAAAGTTTGATAATATTCACCTAATGTGTGTTTATTTGTTTAGGGTCAGTGACAAGTTGGCCTTTGGCATTGGTGAGTTTATGTACAGTACATATCTGAGTGGGGGTTCTTCTTCCTCTAGTTAAATTGACTAAAAGCTTGCCACACTTATTATCAAATTTATGGAATTTTAAATCTCAGAGATTTTGTGTACTGCTCAAAACAATCTAATCTTGCATTGTACTGCCCTTTTGCTTGGACCCACGCTGCTTCAGCTTCAGCAGCCAGTTGTGCTTTTAATGTGGCATACATAACACATAAAACTTTACTAGCCTCTTTGTAGGCTTCAGTGGTTGGTTTCTTTAGTGAATATACATGAGCTATAATCTTCTCTCAGAAAGACTTTTTCCACTTCTGAAAACAAAGTAGGGATATGGAGGGCATTTGGTTTTGGGTGAGGTATTCCTACCACCCAGTTCTATCACTAATAGTTATTGGTTAGTGAAAGTTCACAATTGTTTGAACTGCAGTGATTGCATTTGGTACTTTAGACAATGTGGCTGTACAAGTGGTTTGCATTGTACTGCTTGCATTTTGGATTTTATTTTATTATGATTTATGTGCTAGTAGTATGTATTGCGTATTGAAATTACATATTATTTTTGGATATTTTACAGTAGATACTATTTTCACTATTGCTTTAATTAATGTTTATTATTGTTGTTATATTTATTTATCAGTTATTGCACACTTTTTACTATTTAACCAATGTCAGAATAATGGAATCAGAGATTTCAGCTCCTTGCAGCTCATAGTATATGTTTGAAGACCCACCCAATAAAGATAAACATCCCTTTCTTGAACGTTCTCGGGAGAGGAACCAGTTCACCAGGTTGGACTTGCTATCAAAGAGGTTGCCACTGGTAATGTTATAGAGTGAAGCAAACAAATATTAGGGTGAGGGCGTTGAAAGATGACCCCTTAAAAACTCAAATTACATTGGACAGACAAACTATTAATATTAATCTTTATAACAAAAATACAAAAAATATGACATATCATATTATAAGGGCCACAAAATAGCCCATAATCCATAAAAACAAGATTGAAGTAAAAGTCAGTTAATGGAAATCGCCTATGTGTTAAACGGTCAAGGTCGCTTCTTCAGGGCTTCAGTCTCTCAGCATATGATTAAATACAATAAACATAAATCATAATTATACAAACATACATAAACATACATAATACATAAAGCCCACAAGCTGTGTTACAAAAAACACAAAATCACAAATAAGATTCAACAACTATAAGCAGATATATAGCTCCCCCATGGTTCGAAAATTCACATTATAGTCAAAGATAGAAATATGATAAAAATATGATAACAGTACTGACCTCCATTAACAGACAATGTGAGAACACCCTTTTCAAACAGCCATATACAGCAGTGGTGGCACATAAGCCTAAAGCTGGGAATAAGACAAAATAATAATGATACTGTAATACCCAATAGCTAACATCTCACCCTAGCTTGTTAACAACTCAAATGTAAGCAACACTCACTATAAGGTAGCCAGATAATCAGCATCCCTGTACCACTTTTTTAAGACCGTACTCGCCAATACCGATTACTGATACTTTTTTTAATGTCATGTGACACACAAATAGAGCTTCTTTTGGTGGTATTTATTTATTTATTTATTTTTTTTTGGTGGTATTTATTTAATCACTGCTAGGATTTAGTTTTGCTAAAAAAAAAAGTTTTTTTCTAGTAGTTTCTGTCAGAAAATTTTGTAAATAAGTACTTTTTCTCCTTCACGGATGTGTGCTATTGAGGCTCTGATAGGCTGCACTGATAGGCTACACTGAGGGGGCACTGATGGCGCACTGAAATGCAGCACTGATTGGCAATCACTGGCCTGGCATAATAGATTAAACGAATGATGAGAGGAAAGGAAGGATTTTGCAATGCTATATGCTGCGACGCCCATCTTGGTACACCTTGCACTCGGCTGCAGTAAGCAGCAGCGGACAACTTGTTACACCCAGCCCAAACTTTATGCTTACTGCAGCCGAGTGCAGGGTCTACTAAGATGGGAGTTGGGATGTTCAACCTCTGACAGAGATATGAAACGTCACTTCCGTTACGGAATGTGTCGGCCCTGGTCACCGATTCTGCTGGAAAATGTGGCTGCGCCCTGCACGCATCCCCGGCCAGCTTACCTTCCGCTGCTGCTAGCATGTTGAGGACTTGCTCTCCACCCACCGACTTCTGATTGCGAGCAACGCCGCCTCTTCATTTCCAGGTATCGGTTTGGGCATCGGGAGCATTTGTGCGAGTACAAGTACTTGTGCAAATGCTTTGTATCGGCTGGTGAAGTTTTAGGATGGGGGGCATCAGACCCCGTCCTTCCTATTTGACCCCTCCCACTTCTCATAAGCCCCACCCCTTATAGAATCTACTCACTCCATCCCCGTATTCCACTTGCTTCCACCCATAGTGTCAGAAGTATACAGCTCAGCATCACAGCACAGAGTATACAGCCGCAGCATCACAGATCAGGGTATATTGTGCAGCCTCAGTCACAGATATATTTCATCCCCCTGTACATATTACCCCCTGTACATATTAGCCCCTCCTGTACATATTAGCCCCTCCTGTACATATTAGCCCCTCCTGTACATATCAGCCCCCTGTACATACTACCCCCCTCCCTGTACATATTAACCTCCTGTACATATTAACCCCCTTCCCTGCACATATTACCCCTTCCTGTACATATTACCCCTCCTGTACATATTACCCCCCTCCCGTACATATTACACCCACCTGTACATATTAACTCCCCTCCCTGTACCTATTACCCCCTCCTGTACCTATTACCCCCTCCTGTACATATTACCCTCTGTAAATATTACCCCCCTCCATGTATAAATAACACCCTCCTGTGCATATTACCCCCTCCTGTACATATTAACCCCTCCTGTACATATTAACCCCTCCTGTACATATTACCCTCTCCTGTACATATTACCCTCTCCTGTACATATTACCCCTCCTGTACATATTACCCCTCCTGTACATATTACACCCACCTGTACATATTAACCCCCTGTACACATTACCCTTCCCTGTACATATTACCCCCGTACATATTACTCCCCTCCCTGTACATATTACCCCTTTCATGTACATATTACACCCTCCTGTGCATATTACACCCTCCTGTGCATATTACCCTTCCTGTACATATTACCCCCTGTACATATTATCCCCCTGTACACATTACCCTTCCCTGTACATATTACTCCTCTGTACATATTACCCCCTGTACATATTACCCTCTCCTGTACATATTACCCCCATACATATTACCCCCCTGTACATATTACCCCCCTGTATATATTACACCCACCTGTACATATTAACCCTCTTCCCTGTACATATTACCCCCCTCCCTGTACATATTGCCCCCCTCCCCTGTACATACTAACCCCTTTCTCTGTATGTAGTATACCCTCACTGTACACAATACCCCCTCTTGCCCACATTTACCCCCTTCCTTTTACACATCCCCCATGTATTGTTTTCTCCATGTACACATTGGCTCCCATCCCCCTACACATTGCCTTCTTGCACTTGTCCATCATCTCCAAAAATATGGCTGAGATGTTGCAGTAATTACTGCTCAGCCTGGCAGGGGTTAAAGCTGATGCTGTCGCTGACTTACATTCTCTCCTCACATTATTGAGATCCCTAATCTGCCGACCTGTCAGTTCCTCGAGTACGCAGCAAGGACGGCAGAGCTGAGAAAAGTCCCATAACAAGTCACTGAAGCCAGAGTACTGCAGGCTTCCCAGAGAAGGGTCTGATGCTTACCTGGAGGCAGTCACAGCACGAGAGACGTCCAAGTGGAGCACGCCTATGTGTAGGAGCTGGAAGATAGGGAGGAGGTAAGCCAGGAGGAGGAAAAGCTGCTCCATACCGCCATAGCGAGTGGCACCACTGCTCTTCATGCAGCAGTGAGCTGGGAAACCGGAAGTGACGCGGCAGTGGCTGCAAAAAGCACCACACAGTCTTCCTCCGTCCCCGCCAATTAAAAATCGGAAAGGAGGCCACGTAGGAATCAGTGGGGAGTGGAAGTGTTTGTGGGCACAGTGTTTGCGCCCCAAACCCCCCCTCAACACGGGCAAATTAGCTTCCCAGCTTGCAATCAGTTGATTGCAAGCTGGGAAGCTTCCCATAGACTGCCGTGTGTCCGGCGCCTGGACACTTTTAAAGGGCTTTTTTTGTTGTTTAGCTTTGGGGGGCGGCGCACATGTGCCCCCTATGGACAGGCCGCCGCTGACCGATACCGATACTAGTATCTGTATCGGGACAACTATAATTAAAAGAATGTCTTTTGAAATAGAATATCTATACCAAGTGAACATCAAAAATACTATGATAATGATAAACCGTCCGAACAAATACTTGAAATGTGAATATGCGCAAACACAGGAAAAAAGTCTATAGTGATTAACACGTTAATAATTTTGCAGCACCCTGTGACAAATCTTCATAGAAAACAGTGCAATTCCACCACTGTAAGGAATACAGGCTTACCAGATAGCCAATAAGATAGGCATGTCACCCACTCCTGTTGTGTGCAACCCCTGAGAGTGATACACCAACCTGGCGTTCTCACGGACTTCCAACTCAGGGGGTCCAATGATCCGGGTATGGCAGTAACAGCTGTCAGGCTCAGTAACTGGTATTCAAGCACTCAATCCAACAAACAGGGAGTTGAGGAGATGGGCAATCTCGTCATGTATGGGTGACCATAGAAAAAAGACGAGAAGGTGCCGCCATAGGTAAAATCCGATGGTTTTAATAGTAAAAGCTGATCAAAGTCAGTCAAAACATAAAAAAGCGCTATAGGTCTAGCGCACGATATAAGCCAGCCAGCAAAGTTAAAAAAATAGAAAACAAACACGGCTGTGCAATGCGGAGCATGACAGTACGCGGTGACGTCAGCAAGTCGCTCACCCTACACGTTTCATCACACAGAGGACGTTGTCTCTGGGCACGGGCGGCGTTCTGACGCACCACTATAAATAGTCAAGACAGAAACCAAGCCTCGATCTGAGTCCTAGGCCACCACTCTGAAGTGGCCATCTTGTTTGTGGGAAAAAGTGAAGAATAGATGACTATAACTAACCATTATTAGGGGAAATATAAAAACTGTTAAAAAGACCTATACTGATAAAGATGTGACCATCTATGTAATGGAAAAAAGGTTTTAATAATATAAAATAAAAGGAAAAACACAGGTTCAGGGAAAGGGAAAATAAACTCTACCTGCAAGAACAGTCCAAGGCAGAATGGCAATAAAAATCACAATATCGACTCAAGATATTGACGAGTTCATGGTAAGCAATGATCAACTATCAAAACCAGTTACCATAATTACACATGTTGACAGATGATAATACATCACGCCAAACCTGGAATGCCCAGCAGAAGGGATCAACTAACCATACAGCATCACAAAGGTCCCGTAGGGACCATAATCAGTCTGCATCATAATACTAAAAGGTGACAAAAATCAGTAGAATTAAAAGAGCATGACTCAATATTGGTGAGTGAGAGCCAAAAGAAAAACGGAAAACCCCACAGAGATCCCACTCACAGTCCATCTCAATGACCCGACTTCCCAAGGGGCAAGTCACTGAATAGGTATCATTGGGGTTCACCCAAAAATAATTATTTAACGTGGCTACCCAGGACTCACATCAAGTTTACAATAAATAATGACACTACATGACACTGGATGACTAGATTTTAAGCAAAGAATAAATTCTGGGCAAGAGAAATAAATTATGAATTATCGACAAACAAGTTGACATCAACATTGATATTTAATCCATGGGGGATATAACATTTAATCCTGTGAACCCAGGACATCTCCAATCTGGAGATACTCCTGACCAAACAGCTCCCCCTCCACTGCGGCCTATATTTATCTATACCCAGGAAAATGGTATTGCTAGGGTCCCTGTTGTGCACTATAAGGTAGTGTTTAGACACTGAGTGTTTAACCACTTCAGCCCCGGAAGGATTTACCCCCTTCCTGACCAGAGCACTTTTTACAATTTGGCACTGCGTCGCTTTAACTGCTAATTGCGCGGTCATAAAATGCTGTACCCAAACGAAATTTGCGTCCTTTTCTTCCCACAAATAGAGCTTTCTTTGGATGGTATTTGATCACCTCTGCGTTTTTTATTTTTTGTGCTATAAACGGAAAAAGACCGAAAATTTTGAAAAAAAATGATATTTTCTACTTGTTATAAAAAAAATCCAATAAACTCAATTTTAGTCATACATTTAGGCCAAAATGTATTCGGCCACATGTCTTTGGTACAAAAAATGCCAATAAGCATATATTTATTGGTTTGCGCAAAAGTTATAGCGTCTACAAACTAGGGTACATTTTCTGGAATTTACACAGCTTTTAGTTTATGACTGCCTATGTCATTTCTTGAGGTACTAAAATGGCAGGGCAGTACAAACCCCCCCCCAAATGACCCCATTTTGGAAAGTAGACACCCAAAGGAAATTGCTGAGAGGCATGTTGAGTCCATTGAATATTTATTTTTTTTGTCCCAAGTGATTGAATAATGACAAAAAAAAATTTACAAAAAGTTGTCACTAAATGATATATTTGCTGAGAGGCATGTTGAGTCCATGGAATATTTTATATTTTGACACAAGTTGCGGGAAAGTGACAATTTTTTTTTTTTTTGCACAAAGTTGTCACTAAATGATATATTGCTCAAACATGCCATGGGCATATGTGGAATTACACCCCAAAATACATTCTGCTGCTTCTCCTGAGTACGGGGATACCACATGTTTAGGACTTTTTGGGAGCCTAGTCGCGTACGGGGCCCCGAAAACCAAGCACCGCCTTCAGGATTTCTAAGGGCGTAAATTTTTGATTTCACTCCTCACTACCTATCACAGTTTTGAAGGCCATAAAATGCCAAGATGGCACAAAACCCCCCAAATGACCCCATTTTGGAAAGTAGACACCCCAAGCTATTTGCTGAGAGGCATGTTGAATCCATGGAATATTTTATTTTTTGACACAAGTTGCGTAAATGTGACAATTTTTTTTTTTTTGCACAAAGTTGACACTAAATGATATATTGCTCACACAGGCCATGGGCATATGTGGAATTGCACCCCAAAATACATTCTGCTGATTCTCCTGAGTACGGGGATACCACATGTGTGGGACTTTTTGGGAGCCTAGCTGCCTACGGGGCCCGGAAAATGAAGCCCTGCCTTCAGGATTTCTAGGGGCGTAAAGTTGTGATTTCACTCCTCACTACCTATCACAGTTTTGAAGGCCCTAAAATGCCCAGATGGCACAAACCCCCCCCCTAAATGACCCCATTTTGGAAAGTAGACACCCCAAGCTATTTGCTGAGAGGCATGTTGAGTCCATGGAATATTTTATATTTTGACACAAGTTGCGGGAAAGTGACAATTTTTTTTTTTTTTTTGCACAAAGTTGTCACTAAATGATATATTGTTCAAACATGCCATGGGCATATACAGAATTACAACCCAAAATACATTCTGCTGCTTCTCCTGAGTAGGGGGATACCACATGTGTGGCACTTTTTGGGAGCCTAGCTTCATACGGGGCCCCCAAAATCCAATCACCGCCTTCAGGGTTTCTAAGGGCGTCAATTTTTGATTTCACTCCTCACTACCTATCACAGTTTCGAAGGCCATAAAATGCCAAGATAGCACAAAAACCCCCAAAATGACCCAATTTTGGAAAGTAGACACCCCAAGCTATTTGCTGAGAGGCATGGTGAGTATTTTGCAGCTCTCATTTGTTTTTGAAAATGAAGAAAGACAAGAAAAATGTATTTTTTTTTTCTTTTTTCAATTTTCAAAAGTTTGTGACAAAAAGTGAGGTCTGCAAAATACTCACTATACCTCTCAGCAAATAGCTTTGGGTGTCTATTTTCCAAAATGGGGTCCTGCCATCTGGGCATTCCATGGCCTCCGAAACTGATAGGCAGTGAAGAGTGAAATCAAAAATTTACGCCCTTAGAAAGCCTGAAGGCGGTGCTTGGTTTCGGGGCCCCGTACGTGGCTAGGCTCCCAAAAAGTCTCACACATGTGGTATCCCCGTACTCAGGAGAAGCAACAGAATTTATTTTGGGGTGTAATTTCACATATTCCCATGGCATGTTTGAGAAATATATCATTTAGTGACAACTTTGTGCAAAAAAAAAAAATTGTCTTTTTCCCGCAACTTGTGTCACAATATAAAATATTCCATGGACTCGACATGCCTCTCAGCAAATAGCTTGGGGTGTCTACTTTCCAAAATGGGGTCATTTTGGGGGTTTTGAAGTGTCCTGGCATTTTATGCACAACATTTAGAAGCTTATGTCACACATCACCCACTCTTCTAACCACTTGAAGACAAAGCCCTTTCTGACACTTTTTGTTTACATGAAAAAAATATTTTTTTTTGCAAGAAAATTACTTTGAACCCCCAAACATTATATATTTTTTAAAGCAAATGCCGTACAGATTAAAATGGTGGGTGTTTCATTTTTTTTTTCAGAGTATTTGCGCAGCGATTTTTCAAACGCATTTTTTGGGGAAAAAACACACTTTTTTAAATTTTAATGCACTAAAACACACTATATTGCCCAAATGTTTGATGAAATAAAAAAGATGATCTTAGGCCGAGTACATGGATACCAAACATGACATGCTTTAAAATTGCGCACAAACGTGCAGTGGCGACAAACTAAATACATTTTTAAAAGCCTTTAAAAGCCTTTACAGGTTACCACTTTAGATTTACAGAGGAGGTCTACTGCTAAAATTACTGCCCTCGATCTGACCTTTGCGGTGATACCTCACATGCATGGTGCGATTGCTGTTTACATTTGACGCCAGACCGACGCTTGCGTTCGCCTTTGCGCGAGAGCAGGGGGGGTCAGGGGTGCTTTTTTTTTTTTTATTTATTTATTTATTTTTTTTATCTTATTTTTAAACTGTTGCTTTCATTTTTATTAATCTTTAATCATTTTTATTGTTATCTCAAGGAATGTAAATATCCCCTATGATAGCAATAGGTAGTGACAGGTACTCTTTTTTGAAAAAATTGGGGTCTATTAGACCCTAGATCTCTCCTCTGCCCTCAAAGCATCTGACCATACCAAGATCGTTGTGATAAAATGCTTTCCCAATTTCCCAATGGCGCTGTTTACATCAGGCGAAATCTAAGTCATGAAATGCTCGTAGCTTCCGGTTTCATAGGCCATAGAGATGTTTGGAGCCATTCTGTTCTCTGATCAGCTCTATGGTCAGCTGGCCGAATCACCGGCTGCATTCTCCGGTTCCATGTTGGGACAGGAGAGCCAGAGAAAAACATGGAAGACGGTGGGGGGGGGGAATTCCCTCCCACTGCTTGTAAAAGCAGTCTAGAGGCTAATTAGCCGCTAGGATTGCTTTTACAAGAAAGCCGACCGCTGGCTGAAAAGAATGATACCAAGATGATACCTAAACCTGCAGGCATCATTCTGGTATAACCACTCAAAATCCAGCAACATACCAGTACGTTGCTGGTCCTTGTTGGGCATATATTGTAAACTTTTTTTTTCATGCAGCTGTGGGCTGAACGAAAAAAAGATATTGATCGGTGGGTATGCCCACCATTAGAATACCTCCCTTCATCCACCCACTTCTAATGATGGGCATACATGCACCGTATATATATGTCGAAGCATGGGGGCATCCTCCCCACAAAAGTTAGGAGCAAATCGCTCCATCGCCCTCTGCTGCCCCCACGCTTCGGCATATATGCTGAAGTATGTAACTGTGGTGGTGAAATCACCTCTGACAGCGCTGGAGTCACGGCTTTATGCATCGTGGGAGCAAACGCTGTTGCTGTCAAGATGAATAAATCCGCTCTGCAGCTGAATGGCGTACCTGAAAACAAAAAAGTGGTTAACAATAAAAAAAAAGTATAAAAAAATTGCATATCTATAAAGCAAACATGATAAAAACATAACAATAAAACATTGCAGTATAGAATGCAGAACAATAGAGAGAGAATAGTGAGAGAACAATAAAACAACAACAATTTTTTTTATTTTATTTTATATTTTTTTTGTGTTTTCTTCTATTTCTTTACTTATTTTTTTTTTTTACACTTTTTTTGTAACTTTAACTTTAACTGGTACCAGGTTTGGGTCTCTCAAAATGCGATGGCATCTTGGGAGAAACCTGTGAAAGTGTGTCCTAGTCTGTGCAGTGCTGTACCCTATGCTAAAACTAGTGTATGGTTCAAAACATTCACTAATGCAAAGACCAGGATTGTCAGGAAAGAAGGGACAATACCGGGTGTCACGCCTAAATCCGCGCTTGCTGCAGACACGACATCTTTTTTGGGGGGCTCGTTGGGTAGGGGTACTCGGGAGGACATTAGGGATGAGCCGAACACCCCCCTGTTCGGTTCCCACCAGAACATGCGAACAGGAAAAAAGTTCGCTCGAACACGCGAACACCGTTAAAGTCTATGGGACACGAACATGAATAATCAAAAGTGCTAATTTTAAAGGCTTATATGCAAGTTATTGTCATAAAAAGTGTTTGGGGACCCGGGTCCTGCCCCAGGGGACATGGATCAATGCAAAAAAAAAAGTTTTAAAAACGGACGTTTTTTCAGGAGCAGTGATTTTAATAATGCTTAAAGTCAAACAATAAAAGTGTAATATCCCTTTAAATTTCATACCTGGGGGGTGTCTATAGTATGCCTGTAAAGGGGCACATGTTTCCCGTGTTTAGAACAGTCTGACAGCAAAATGACATTTGGAAGGAAAAATTCCATTTAAAACTACCCGCGGCTATTGCATTGCCGACAATACACATAGAAGTTCATTGATAAAAACGGCATGGGAATTCAACACAGGGAAACCCCGAACCAAAATTTAAAAAAAAAAATTAAGTGGGAGCCCCCTTAAATTCCATACCAGGCCCTTCAGGTCTGGTATGGATATTAAGGGGAACCCCGGCCAAAATTTTTTAAAAAATGACGTGGGGTTCCCCCTAAATTCCATACCAGACCCTTCAGGTCTGGTATGGATTTTAAGGGGAACCCCGAGCCAAACAAAAAAAAAAAAGGGCGTGGGGTCCCCCCAAAAATCCATACCAGACCCTTATCCGAGCACACAACCTGGCAGGCCGCAGGAAAAGAGGGGGGGACGAGAGTGCGCCCCCCCCTCCTGAACCATACCAGGCCACATTCCCTCAACATTGGGAGGGTGCTTTGGGGTAGCCCCACAAAACACCTTGTCCCCATGTTGATGAGGACAAGGGCCTCATCCCCACAACCCTGGCCGGTGGTTGTGGGGGTCTGCGGGCGGGGGGCTTATTGGAATCTGGAAGCCCCCTTTAACAAGGGGACCCCCAGATCCCGGCCCCCCCTGTGTGAAATGGTAAGGGGGTACTTACCCCTACCATTTCACTAAAAAAACTGTCAAAAATGTTAAAAATGACAAGAGATAGTTTTTGACAATTCCTTTATTTAAATGCTTCTTCTTTCTTCTATCTTTCTTCATCTTCTTCTGGTTCTTCTGGCTCTTCTGGTTCTTCTTCCGGCGTTCTCGTCCAGCATCTCCTCCGCGGCGTCTTCTATCTTCTTCTCCTCGAGCTGCTCCGCACCCATGGCATGGGGGGAGGCTCCCGCTCTTCTCTTCATCTTCTTCTTCATCCTCTTCTCTTCTTCCTTCTTCTCCGGGCTGCTCCGCATCCATGCTGGCATGGGGGGAGGCTCCCGCTCTTCTCTTCATCTTCTTCTTCATCCTCTTCTCTTCTTCCTTCTTCTCTTCTTCATTTTCTTCTCCGGGCCGCTCCGCACCCATGCTGGCATGCAGGGAGGCTCCCGCTGTGTGACCTAGTCTCCTCGTCTGACGGTTCTTAAATAACGGGGGGCGGGGCCACCCGGTGACCCCGCCCCCCTCTGACGCACAGTGACTTGACGGGACTTCCCTGTGACATCACGGGGAATGCCACAGGGAAGTCCCGTCATGTCCCGTGCGTCAGAGGGGCCCCGCCCCCCGTTATTTAAGAACCGTCAGACGAGGAGACGCCGTCACACAGCGGGAGCCTCCCTCCATGCCAGCATGGATGCGGAGCGGCTCGGAGAAGAAAATGAAGAAGAGAAGAAGAGAAGAAGGAAGAAGAGAAGAGGATGAAGAAGAAGATGAAGAGAAGAGCGGGAGCCTCCCCCCATGCCATGGGTGCGGAGCGGCCCGATGAGAAGAAGATAGAAGACGCCGCGGAGGAGATGCTGGACGAGAACACCAGAGGAAGAACCAGAAGAGCCAGAAGAACCAGAAGAAGATGAAGGAAGGTAGAAGAAAGAAGAAGCATTTAAATAAAGGAATTGTCAAAAACTGTCTCTTGTCATTTTTAACATTTTTGACAGTTTTTTAGTGAAATGGCAGCGGTAAGTACCCCCTTACCATTTCACACAGGGGGGGGCGGGATCTGGGGGTTCCCTTGTTAAAGGGGGCTTCCAGATTCCGATAAGCCCCCCGCCCGCAGACCCCCACAACCACCGGCCAGGGTTGTGGGGATGAGGCCCTTGTCCTCATCAACATGGGGACAAGGTGTTTTGGGGGGCTACCCCAAAGCACCCTCCCAATGTTGGCCGCACTCTCGTCCCCCCTCTTTTCTTGCAGCCTGCCAGGTTGCGTGCTCGAATAAGGGTCTAGTATGGATTTTTGGGGGGACCCCACGCCGTTTTTTTTTTTTTTTGGCGCGGGGTTCCCCTTAAAATTCATACCAGACCTGAAGGGTCTGGTATGGAATTTAGGGGGAACCCCACGTCATTTTTAAAAAAAAATTTGGCCAGGGCTCCCCTTACTATCCATACCAGACCTGAAGGGCCTGGTATGGAATTTAGGGGGACTCCCACTTCATTTTTTTTTTTTAATTTTGGTTCGGGGTTTCCCCGTGTTGAATTCCCATGCCGTTTTTATCAATGAACTTCTATGTGTATTGTCGGCAATGCAATAGCCGCGGGTAGTTTTAAATGGAATTTTTCCTTCGCAATGTAATTTTGCTGTCAGACTGTTCTAAACACGGGAAACATGCATACAGAAGGGCTCCGACAATCTCTTCCTGGAATTTAAGGAAGGATCCAGTCCTTCCTGAAGCTCTGTATAGCACATAAGCATTCAGCAAAGCCAATTGAAATAAATAAACAGACACTTTTTTGTACCAGCGTCTGGCCTTACGGGCAACTAGGTACGGCGCCAACAACTGGTCGTTGAGGTCCACCCCTCCCATATTTTGGTTATATTCGTGGACAGAGGGGTTTCTCCACAACACCAGTCGCCGTAGTAATTTGGACCGTCGTGTCTGCATGAAGGGAGGTAAGAACGAAAACATTCTTATTGTCCCTCCACTTCATAGCGAGTAAGTTATTACACTGCAAGCAGGCTCTCTCCCCCAGCCTAAGACGGGAATCTACAAGCCGCTGGGGAAAGCCCCGGTGATTAGGTCGCACGGTGCCACATGTTCCAATCTGATGATCAAAAAGGTGGCTAAAAAGTGGCACGCTCGTGTAATAATTGTCCATGTACAAGTAGTACCCCTTTCCGAATAAGGGTGACACCAAGTCCCACACTATCTTGCCAGCGCTTCCTATGTAGTCAGGGCAGTTTGTCGGCTCTAGGAGACTATCTTTGCCCTCGTAAACCATAAAACTACATGTATAGCCTGTGGCCCTGTCACAGAGCTTATACATCTTGACCCCGTATCTGGAACGCTTGCTGGGAAGGTACTGTTTGAATGACAAGCGGCCAGAAAATTTAATCAGGGACTCATCAACGCAGACAACTTGATGGGGAGTAAACAAGTCTGCAAAACATTGGTTGAAGTGGTTTACGAGGGGCCGAATTTTGTAGAGCCGATCGTATTCAGGGTCTCCACGAGGGCGACAGAGTTCATTGTCGTTGAAGTGCATGAACCACAAAATCTGCTCATATCGTGCCCTGGCCATGGAGGCAGAGAACACAGGCATATGGTAAATTGGGTCAGTGGACCAATATGACCGCAACTCACTCTTTATTTATGCCCATGTTGAGGGAAAGGCCCAGAAAGAGCTTAAATTCTGAAACCGTAATTGGTTTCTAATCTCTGGCAAGGGAGGACTGGGGAATAGTGGCGATGTGTTGACCAGCGTACAAATTGCTGTGGTCCACAATAGATCTAAAGAGATCTTCAGTAAAAAACAGCGAATAAAAATCCACTGGCGTAAAATCAACTGTTTCCACCTGAATTCCGGGTTGGCCAGTGAATGGGGGAAGTACGGGTGCTGCAGAAGTGGTGGGTACCCAATTCGGATTGGCGAATGCAGCAGGAAGGGCACTATGGGCACGATGGGCCTGTGTTCGTCTTCTTGGTGGCAGCAGGACACTACTTGTGCTTGCCACCTCGCCAGCTTGAACTGCACTTATGGGACTCACCACGTCACCAAGTGTTACTGCAGTGCTGGATGTACGACCAGGGTGTACTAGGCTGCTGGTGCTTGCCAGTTCACCAGAAGGAATAGCGGCACTAGTACTTCTCTGCTCCATATGAGAGCCCTGCGGTTCTTGCACTTCAAGGACAGAAGAAGAAGATTGGGGTCTGGTACGCCTGACCTTAGCAGGGACCACAACTCCATCGTCAGAGCCATCTGTCATGGAGCCGCTGTCCTCTACAGGATCGTATTCTTAGCCTGAATCTGACAGATGAGTGACTTCCTCTTCACTATCTGTCATGCTCAGAAACGTGTAGGCCTCTTCACTAGTGTACCTTCGATTTGCCATTTTGGGCTCTAAATTTAGGGGTACACTAGTGAGACTCACAGGCAAAAAAGCTCCTGACTGTTAGCGACTGATTCAAAACGCTACCAAAAAACTGTTAGCGATCACAGGGATCAGGCCTGACCCTGCGAACGCTGCAGTTATGTGTGCTTAGTGGTTTGTAAGTGACAGTTATCGATCGATACTGCACTTGGGTGGGCTGGGCTGGGCCGGGCCAAGGGGCAAAACGCAGGTGCTAGCAGGTATCTGGGCTGATCCCGCTAACACTGCATTTTTGGGAACCCTAAACTGCTGGGGATGCTAGTATAGATCTGATCGGATCAGATATCGATCCGTTCAGATACTATAGCACTAAGGGAGGTGTATGCTGCGTGCGTGGGTGTTAGCGGTACTGGTGCTAACCTGACGCTGCCTGGGGCGACGCAGACCTTATTTGATCCTAAAAACGTAACTTATATCACCGCCGGGCAATTAGGGGGTTAAACCTTTATAAGGTAATAAACGGTGGGTGCCCTAAAACTATAATAAACTATAAAAAACAAACTAACTAACCAGCGTCGCCCGTAACACTTATACGGTGATCGCTGGTGAAAGGGTTAACTAGGGGGCAATCAGGGGGTTAAAACCTTTAGTAGGTAGTATATGGGGGACCCTGTCACTATAAAACACTGACAGCGAACATATATACTTACCTCCCTAACTAGCGTCACCTGTGTCACTAATACAGCGATCAGAAAAACGATCACTTAGCGACACTGGCGATGGGGGGTGATCAAGGGGTTAACCTTTATTAGGGGGGGTTAGGGGGGTACCCTAGACCTAAAGGGGGGTACCCCAGACCTAAAAGGGGCTAACCTGACTGCCCTAACACTTATAACTGTCACAAACTGACACCAATGCAAAAAAAAACTGCTATTGGTGTCAGTGTGACAGGGGGTACAGGGGGGGTGAAAAGTTTGCCTAGTGTATTCTACTGAAAGTGTAGTGTTGGTGCACTTACTTGATGTCTTCTCTCCTCGGCGCCGGAATGAAAAGACCGGCTCGAGGAGGGATGACATCACTTCCTCTCCCTCTGTTTACATTACAGAGGGAGAGGAAGGATTTTCATTCGCCGGGAGCGATCGGGAGGGGGTGGCCACGAATGGATGGCCTCCCCCTCACCTCTTATCGCCCGCCAACTAAAGCCGACCGCCTCTGGCACCGGGGGGGTCCGACCGAAAAACTGTCTCTTGTCATTTTTAACATTTTTGACAGTTTTTTAGTGAAATGGTAGGGGTAAGTACCCCCTTACCATTTCACACATGGGGGGGCCGGGATCTGGGGGTCCCCTTGTTAAAGGGGGCTTCCAGATTCCGATAAGCCCCCCGCCTGCAGACCCCCACAACCACCGGCCAGGGTTGTGGGGATGAGGCCCTTGTCCTCATCAACATGGGGACAAGGTGTTTTGGGGGGCTACCCCAAAGCACCCTCCCAATGTTGAGGGCATATGGCCTGGTACGGTTCAAGAGGGGGGGGCGCACTCTCGCCCCCCCCTCTTTTCCTGTGGCCTGCCAGGTTGCATGCTCGGAGAAGGGTCTGGTATGGATTTTTGGAGGGACCCCACGCCATTTTTAAAAAAAATTTGGTTCGGGGTTCCCCTGTGGGGGAATCCCATGCCAATTTTATCAATGAACTTTCATGTGTATTGCCGGACCGACAATTCATTATAGCCACGAGTACTTTTAAATTACTTTTTTTCCTTTAGAAACATCATTTTGCTGTCAGACTGTTCTAAACAAGGGAAACATGTGCCACTTTACAGGCATACTATAGACACCCCCCAGGTAGGAAATTTAAAGGAATATTACACTTTTATTGTTTCACTTTAGGCATTATTAAAATCACTGCTCCAGAAAAAAACTGACGTTTTTAAAACTTTTTTTTGCATTGATACATGTCCCCTGGGGCAGGACCCAGGTCCCCAAACACCTTTTTGACAATACCATGCATATAAGCCTTTAAAATTAGCACTTTTGACTCTTCATGTTCATGTGTCATAGACTTTAACGGTGTTCGCGCGTTCGAATGAATTTTTTGCCTGTTCGCATGTTCTGGTGCGAACCGAACGGGGGGAGGTGTTTGGCCCATCCCTATTCATCATACCTGGGATATCTACTAAACTCTTGGTGGACAGATTTAAATGTGTTATTGCTAAGAATTACAGGCCTACAATATAAAACGCCAAATTTCTATGCAAAATAATTGTACCGCTTTGAGACGCAAAAATCTGACATAATCATACCGCCTCTACATGACTCTCTGCTTATGGATCCCATTATCCATCAAGAGATTTCTACCACTATTCAAGAATACTTTACTCTAAACACCATGCCAGATATATCCCCTGGTACTCTGTGGGTGGCTCACATGGCAGTTTTACGAGGCATCAGTATTACATCAAGGAAAAATATTTTGAAAACTTTTATTCAACTCTACTTACCCATCCCCACTCCCCCCTTTGCATGTAACCTGGACATTTTATAGATAGGTAAGAGAAGGGTAGAGAAGGAAGCGCCAACTGAGTGTAGTATTAACAACTGTTATTTAATGACACCAGGTAAAATAACACTTACAGGATAAAAACATAAAAGGCTCATCTGTAATAGTGTGCGGTCCTCAATATGCCCTCTGGTCCTGTTCTGGTGACGCTGCAGGGATGCTGGGCTGTAGAGTAGGAATGAGCTTCGTGTTCGAGTCGAATCCATGTTCGACTCGAACATCGTGTGTTCTGTCGTTTGCCGAATTACGAACTATATGGTCCATTCGCGCCAAATTCGAGTAGCGCGTCACAGCCCATAATTCACTGCGGCATCGCAGTGCATTGCTGGCTGATGATTGGCCAAGCATGCTATATGACCCGCATGCATGGCCAATCACAGCGCTGTGTGTACAGAGAGCCGTAATTGGCCAAAGCCAAGGAGGCTTTGGCCAATTATGACTCAGCGGGTTTAGTACACGCCCCACACTATATAAGACCGTCTGCATGTCGGCCCTGTGTAGTGTTTTCAGGCGTTGAGACAGAGATAGAGAGAGAGAGAGAGACAGTGTCATTTGATTTAAGTTAGATAGAGTAGGCAGGTTGAGTCAGTTATATATATATATATATATATATATATATATATATATATATATATATATATATATATATCCCAGGTGTTGTGTGTGTGTGTGTGTGTGTATATATATATATATATATATATATATATATATATATATATATATATATATATATATATATATATATATATATATATATATATATATACTGTATTCAGTTTAGCTAGATCCTGTTCTTCTCTTCCTAATATACTGACAGGCAGGCAGGTGTTTTTACAGTATTTCCAGTTACTGTACTGTGTACCCTGCACAGTCTCACCTACATTATAGCTACCTGCAGCCAGGTGCTTGTGTAGGCTCTTTGAAGTATTTCCAGTTACTGTACTGTGTACCCCGCACAGTCTCACCTACAGTATAGCTACCTGCAGCCAGTTGCTTGTGTGGGCTCTTTGAAGTATTTCCAGTTACTGTACTGTGTACCCCACACAGTCTCACCTACAGTATAACTGTAGCTACCTGCAGCCAGGTGCTTGTGTAGGCTCTTTGAAGTATTTCCAGTTACTGTACTGTGTACCCTGCACAGTCTCAACTACAGCATAGCTACCTGAAGACAAGTGCAGGTGTTATCATACTAATAATACTACAGGCAGGCAGTTGATTCTGCTAGCTGCAGTATAATCGAATATATATATATATATATATATATATATATATATATATATATATATATATATATCCCAGTTTTGTGCAGCTCACTGCAGGCCAATAGTATGTCTGGAAGGCCAACAAGGAGAGGCAGACAGTCACAATCCAATAAAAGAGGGCAAGCAGGCTCTGTGTCTAGAGGCAACAGTGCTGGTCGTGGACACGGTGCATCCTCATCAGCACGTGGCCGTGGGACATGCTTGGCCTTTTTTTTGGCAGCTGGCCATGTTGAGCCGCAACATGCAGAAGACTTGGTCGAGTGGATGACTAAGCCATTATCATCCTCCTCATCCTCTCTCACCCAGCAAAGCAGCTGCCAACACAGCCTCTTCCCTCTGCTCAATGGCATCAGTGACTCCTTCCCTAGCCCCACCATGTCCTCCTGAGGAGTCCCTCGAACTGTTTGACAGTGTTGGGTACATGCTCCAGGAGGATGCCTAGCGTTTTGAAGGCTCTGATGATGATACTGAGCTAGATGAAGGCAGTAACGTGAGCCTGGACAGAGGGGGTGTCCAAGAAGGACAGCAATCTGGCAGTCATGTTCCCCCTGCTGCAGCATACTGCCAGGTTTGCTCCAGTGATGAGGAGGGAGGGGATGATGAGGTCACTGACTCAACGTGGGTGCCTGATAGGAGAGGAGGAGGCAAATCACCAACGAGGCAGGATGCCCTCCATTCCCAACCTAAGGGCAGCACACTGACTGGATCATACCGCAGAGCTCCGCATGTGCAGGGCGCTGCAGTCTCTGTGCGTTATTCCAAAAGTTCTTTGGTGTGGGCCTTTTTTGAGACGAGTGCATCAGATCGCACAACTGCTATTTGCAACATATGTCTCAAGCATATCTCGCGTGGCCAAAACATCTCCCGCTTGGGCATCACATGCTTGACCAGACATATGTTGACCTGCCATGCAGTTCGTTGGCAAGCGTACCTAAAAGCAAAAATAAAAATTAAGTACAGCGCTACGTTTAGAAAGAAAGTGAAAAGCAGCCAACACACCTATAGACTCAAGGCAGAAAAAAACAAAAATAACAAAAGTGTGGCGCTATATATCACATCCACAGCTGTATGTATTACAATAAAGACATATAAAAATGGTGAATACTACCAAAAAATGTATGACCATAAAATGGATAGTGTCAAATAATTAATCAGTGTTGATCACATATAAAGCAAATACACAATAATACTTAATTATCAGATGTGCCAGTAAATAGTAGAAACCCGTGCTGGTTCCATGAGCCAGACACCAAACATAAAAAACTTTAAAAGTCCATAAAAAATGTGTAGAAAAATAGTGAAGAAAAACATAAACAGAGTTTAAAGGGGGTGATGCATGGCCAGATGGTATTCACAGAATTTTAATCGCACCAAATCTGGCGAGTGGGCAGAAGGGAGACCACAAGTGTGCATAGATTGTACATCTGTGCCGGGGCCAACACCAGGAGTAGAGGAGGCTTACCGGAAAAAATTGACCTGAAATGGCGTACGCCAGACAAGTCAAAAAAGCATAATAACCACTGGTTCTGGGAAATGTGTATTGTCAGATGTCATCAGCAGATGGTGGAAAGAAAAGGGGGGGGGGGGTCCGCACGGCTTCCTCTCCCATAGGTAATCAAGCATAAGCCAAATGTGTCGTTTCATATGCCATGCAAGGAGCAAACAAAACTCACATAGCGTAATAACGTTTTAAAACACTAGTTTATTAAAATAATAAAAAACAGACTCACATTTTGGAAGAACGAAACAGAGCTCAAATATCAAATAGCGGCGATCGTGAAGGGTCCACCCGACATGTTTCAGCTAAGGAGCCGTCATCTGGGGTATGGACCACCCTCACCTTACCGCTCTATAAACAGAAGATGACCCCCACTGAGAGTGTCTACAAACCGCAAGTGCAACAAGTAAGAATCACTTCCGGTTTTCAGGGTCATAGGATGACTAATTGAATAGTTATATTAAAAACGGATTAATGAAGCAGAGAACCATGTATCTCATGTTTCTAAATTAGGAGATTTAAAAATGAAAAATAAGTACAAAAAAACAAAAAAAACAATAAGCTGTGCCCTGAATCAGTCCATCTACCAGGAACTGGGCAGAGCGCTAGCCAAGCCTCCCTTTCAGCCAGCCTGCTCCTCAAGCCTCACTCTCATATGTGATGCACTTCCCATCACACAGAGAGGAAGTAATACCACTGCACTCCATAAGGAGGAAACCAAGCCTCAATCTGAGGCGAAGTGTCAGCAGAGAGGAGAAATAAATCAGTGCACTGAAAAAAGGCATTAGTGTTATGCCCCGTACACATGGTCGGAAAATGTGTGATAGGACCTCGTTGTCGGAAATTCCGACCGTGTGTAGACTCCATCACACATTTTCCATCGGATTTTCCGACACACAAAGTTTCAGAGCAGGATATAAAATTTTCCGACAACAAAATCCGTTGTCGGAAATTCCAATCGTGTGTACACAAATCCGACGGACAAAGTGCCACGCATGCTCAGAATAAATAAAGAGATGAAAGCTATTGGCCACTGCCCCGTTTATAGTCCCGACGTACGTGTTTTACGTCACCGCATTTAGAACGATCGGATTTTCCGACAACTTTGTGTGACCGTGTGTATGCAAGACAAGTTTGAGCCAACATCCGTCGGAAAAAATCCTAGGATTTTGTTGTCGGAATGTCCGAACAAAGTCCGACCGTGTGTACGGGGCATTAGAATAAAAACAAATTGAAAAAGAAAAAGAAAAAAAGGGGATAAAAATTATTACACAAGACTAATGCTTGCAATAACATTACCTTATAAAGGTGATACAAGGACATTCTAATAAGATTAATTAGTGATCAATATTAGACCATAATTTTAAAGAGACACTGCCAATGGGGGACATCAACAGCGTACATACCAAAAATTGCATTCTGAATTAAACCGTAATTATCCCAGACTCCATGACATAAATTAAGACAACCAATAATCATCTTGTATAGTAAAAAAAATAACAATATTCTTTGTCATTTAGACAATAAGAGAGATCATTTTTATATTCAAGCTTGGTTAATAAAAGAGTTGATGTCCCACTCCACGTTGATACCCTGTGGAAAATGGGACCCCAACTCATATACCCAATAGGTCTCTAAACGCGAGACACCTCTAAGAATCGACCCGCCCCACCAGGGGGGCACGTACCTATCTATAATGAGGAATTGAGTACCCACAGGGTTCCGATCGTGAACCTCCCTGTAGTGTCTAGGGACAGTGTGTTTAGTACTGCCCGCTTTAATGAGATTGTTGTGTTCCGAAACCCGTGTAGTAAAAGATCTGATAGTCCGGCCGACATATTGCTTGCCACAAGGGCAAGTTAAAAGATAAACTATTCCTCTAGTGGCACACGTACAGAAATGTTTAATTTTGTAAGTACGGCCGGTCACGGTGGAAGAAAAACTATGACTAGCCCTTCTGCCACAGGTAATAAATTTACAGACCAAGCACTTTTTACAAGGATAAAATCCAATCAAGTTGTGGAAAAAGGATGGTCTCTCTGGTGGGTTGATGACATTAGGTGCTAACCTATTCCGGAGAGATGGAACACCTTTAAACACCACCTTTGGAGTCTTAGGCAACAGAGGTCCCAAGATTTTATCTGTTTTTAAAACATCCCAGTGATTTTCAAAGATTTTCTTAACATGCTTGTGCTGCATGGAGAGAGATGTCAAGAAGGACCATTTGAATTCATCATTCGTTTGTCTAGGTCTATCCTCTAATAATGACTGACGGTCTGTTGTACAAGCACTTTCGATCTCATTATCTAAATCCACAGAGTTATAGCCCTTCTCCAGGAACCTATTTTTCAAGGTCATGGCCTGTAGTCTAAAAGTGTCTAAATCAGTACAGTTCCTTCGTAATCGTAGGAACTGACTTTTGGGAACAGATCTAAACCAGGAACTATGGTGGTAACTATCAGTCGATATGTATGCGTTCCTGTCGGTGGATTTAAAATAAGTACTAAATTTAAATGAGGACCCACTTCTTTCAATGACAAGGTCTAAAAAGTGGATCGAGGTGGTACTAGTTTCAAAGGATAAAGCAATACCCCTATCATTGTTATTCAAAGTTGTGAAAAAATCAACCAGACCATCATGACTCCCTGTCCACAGGAGGAGGATGTCGTCTATGTACCGGGCCCACACCAGTAGGTGTGGGTTCTCCATGGCATAGACGACATCCTCCTCCCACTTGGCCATGAACAGGTTGGCCAGGCTGGGAGCAAATTTTGCTCCCATAGCCACCCCTTTATGTTGGCGATAGAATTTACCACCAAACCAGAAATAATTGTGTTGTGTTGCAAACTCAATTAAATCAATAATGAATTCTATCTGGGGTGAAGCAAGGGAGGCATCCCTGTTTAGAAAACAGTGTACCGCATCCACACCTTCACGGTGTGGAATGCAGGTATAAAGGGACGCAACATCTGCAGTGGCCATGATAAGGTCACCAGAATGGGAAACATTCGATAACAGTTTAATCACATCCTTAGTATCTTTTAAGTAGGACGGCATCTTAAGTACAGATGGCTGTAGGAAAAAGTCAATATATTTCCCAATCTTTGAGGTGACCGAGTTGATACCACTAATTATAGGTCGACCCGGGGGGTGGAGAGGGTCCTTGTGGACTTTGGGCAAGTAATATATAACTGGGATGCGTGGAGCAAGGGGGACTAGAAAAGATCTCTCTTTTTTGTTTAAAATACAGGAGTCAAAACCTTTAGCTACTAGGTTCTTCAGTTCTTTTTTGTACTCGAATGTAGGATTCTTTGGTAATTCTATGTAGGTCTCTCGATCTTCCAAAATGCGATGCATTTCATCCATGTAGTCAGATTTGTTTAATAGGACAATCCCCCCGCCTTTGTCGGCAGGGTGGATCACTAAATTCTTGTTGTCACATAACCTCTTTACACCTGCTGAGGGTAGAGGGTTGTAAAATTTGCGCTTAAGTGGAATAGCAGCCAAATCTCTCAGCACCAATTCTTTGAACAAATTAATGGTAGGTGGGAGTTGTGTAGGGGGACTAAAGAGGGAGGGATTGGATAGACCCGAATGTACGGTACCGGAAGTTGCCGCCCTGGCCACATTCCTAGTGGGGTTTGAAATGATGTACCTTTGGACATTCACTTTTCTGATAAACTTTTGTATGTCGATGAACGTATCAAACTTATTAAGTTTGTACGGAGGGGCAAATTTGAGACCTTTGTTTAAAACAATTTTCTCTTCTTGAGTGAGAGTTGTATTGCTCAAGTTGAATACCCCCTGACATGTTAGGTTTGTTTGCGCTTTTCTTCTCTGGACCCTCCTCCCTCCTCTGGACCCTCTCTTGTTTCTGGGCCTCTTTTTTTGTTCTGGGTACCCTCGTGAAAATCCCGAGGAGTCCGTGAACCGGAGTAAGGTCGTATACGTGGGGAAGGATCATACCCTACATTAGGGAAAGGATAGACGTTCTTATTATGGTGATCACGTAGAGGGGAATACCTATTATATGTAGAAACCGGAGGGTATCTATAATAGGATGGATTCTGATGATAGGGGTGATGAGAAGGTTCGTGGTGGCGAACCGGGGAGCCCCGATAGTAGGAGTTCTCCCGTTCATAATGTTGATAATCATTATAATTATGATAATCACCCCTATTTCCTCCTCTCCCTCTCCCTCTAGAAGGATGACCTCTTCCTCGTACCTAAAAGACCCACACCAAAGAACAGAGAGGACCTCTCCTTGCTCCTCATCAGCTGGGATCTCCAACCCCACTATACCTTCAGTCCTCTCTGAGACCTGCACTGAGAGGAATGAAGGTGTAGAATTAGGTGTGTCACAGCCAAGTACTTGCAGGCAATCTGCTATCGGTACACCGACGTCAGATTGTACCAGGCAAATTTCCCTACCCCAGCTGCTGCACCGCAGAAAGAAGTTCGCTCCCAGCCATCCACATGTCCAGCGGTTGAATGCTAGCTTGGCAAAATTGCTAGCACTTCAACTGATACCTTTTCAGTTGGTAGACTCTGCCCCCTTCCGTGAGTTTGTGGAATGTGCGGTTCCTCAGTGGCAGGTTCCCAAACGCCACCTTTTCTCACAGAAGGTGATTCTGGCTCTCTACCGGCATGTGGAAGGCAATGTCTTGGCCTCGCTGGACAGGGCGGTCAGCGGTAAGGTGCATATTACCGCTGACTCATGGTCCAGCAGGCATGGACAGAGATGTTACCTAAGTTTCACAGCACATTGGGTGACTCTGCTGGCAGCTGGGAAGGATGCAGATCAAAGTGCAGTAGTGTTGGAGGTTGTTCCGCCACCACGCCTCCAAAATGCCACTACTGGTGATTCTGACACACCTCTCTCCTCCACCCCCTCCTCTTCTTCTTCCTCCATGGCCTCTTCCTGTGCTTTGTCCTCAGAACCAGTGGTTCTCCGTAGGCGTTCAAGGGGCTACGCAAGTACCCAGGCCAAAAAAAGCTATGCGGTGCTTGAGCTGGTGTGCTTGGGGGACAGGAGCCACACTGGGGCAGAGATTCTGTCAGCTCTGCAGGGGCAGGTTCAGAGGTGGTTGATGCCACACCAACTTAAGGCAGGAATGGTGGTTTGTGACAATGGCACCAACCTCCTCTCCGCCCTCCGACAGGGACAACTGACTCATGTGCCCTGTTTGGCTCACATCCTTAACTTGGTGGTGCAGTGGTTCTTGGGCAGGTACCCAAGCTTACAGGATGTCCTGAGGCAGGCCAGGAAAGTCAGTGTGCATTTCCGCCGGTCATATAATGCCAGTGCTCGGCTGGCAGACCTCCAAAAGGACTTTAACCGGCCCAAGAACCGCCTAATCTGTGACATGCCCACCAGGTGGAACTCAACGTTGGCCATGCTGCTGCGGCTGCACATGCAGCAGAGGGCCATCAATGAGTACCTGTGCGACTATGGCACCAGGACAGGGTTTAGGGGAGCTTGTTTTTTTTTTCCCACGCCAGTGGGCCATGATCAGGGATGCATGCATTGTCCTGTCACCATTTGAGGAGGCCACGAGAATGGTGAGCAGTGACAGTGCATGCATCAGTGACACTGTCCCCTTGTCCACTTGTTGGAGCACACGCTGCGTGGAATAATGAACAGGGCACTTGAGGCAGAACAGAGGCAGCAAGAGGAGGACTTCCTTAGCTCTCAAGGCCCCCTTTATCCAGACAGTGTTCCTGTGTGCCCGCCGCTCACACAGGAAGAGGACGAGGAGGAGGAGGATTGTGTCAGCATGGAGGTGAAGCCTGACACTAAGCATCAGCAGCAGTCTTTAAGGGATCATTTACAGTCCCAAGAAACCCATGGACTTGTACATGGCTGGGAGGAGGTGGCTGTGGATCATGTCGTCCTTAGAGGGCTCCGGACCGAATGCCTCAGCAAACTTACGCTGCATGGCCTCCCTGATCCTGCAAAGCCTGTCGTATTTGTGGTATCAAGGAGAGGGATCAATACTGGCTGGCAACCCTCCTTGATCCACATTACAAGGCTAAGGTTGCAGACCTTATCTTGCCGTCGCAGAGGGAGCAGAGGATGAAACATCTTCGGGAGGCCTTGCAGAAAGGTCTGTGCAATGCGTTCCCAGAGGGAGGTTACAAACTCCTGTTCCTGGACAACGTGTTGCTGAGGCTTCGGTCAGTCAAAGAAGGAGCGGTGGAGAACGTGGCCGTCTGACCAATGCGTTAAGACAATTTTTTAGTCCGCAGCCCCAAGGTATGATCGGTACCAGTAACCATTGCCAGCGTCTGTTTTACATGGTGCAGGAATACCTAGGGGCAAAATCTAACTTGGACACCTTTCTCACCAAAAATCCTCTGGATTACTGGGTCTTGAGGATGGATCACTGTCCAGAGCTTGCACAGTATGCAATTGAGCTACTGCCCTGTACTGCATCCAGCGTTCTTTCGGAACGCACATTCAGTGCTGCTGGATGCTTTGTAACTGATCACAGGGTGCGTCTGTCCACCGACTCGGTCGATCAACTGACCTTCATAAAAATGAATCAGTCTTGGATCACCACCAGCTACCAAGCACCTGATGCTGATGTAACCGAATCTTTTTTTTTAAATCTCAGATCCCTTCAAGACTGCCTATGCTGATGCTGAGTGACTATCCTGTTATGCTGAGTGATTAACCTCTTCCTCCTCAATGATAATGCTGATAGCTTGTAAGAACATTTTTGGTTCTGGGCACCACCACCAGTGGCTATGGCCCAATTTTTCAGCCCCTGTTTAACAGGGGCGTGTAAATAACATTTTTGATGCAATACTTTGCAGCAGGGTTCGTTCCTGCGCTCCAACTAAAGTATCTGTGAGGGGTTGCAGTGTTATGGCACCAGCACCAGTGCCTAAGGCCCATTTTTCTGCCCCTGTTTAACAGGGGCGTGTAATTACAATTTTTGATGCAATATTTTGCAGGAGGGTTCGTTGCTGCACTCAACTAGAGTATCTGTAAGGATTTACAGTGTTGTGGCACCAGCACCATCACCACCAAAGGCCCAATTTTTCTGCCCCTGTTCAACAGGTGCATGTAATTACAATTCTTGATCTAATATTTCACAGCAGGGCCCGTTCCAGCACCCAGCGCCCACCAAGAGTAACAGGGGCGTGTAAATAAAATTTTTGATGCAATACTTTGCAGCAGGGTTCGTTCCTGCGCTCCAACTAAAGTATCTGTGAGGGGTTGCAGTGTTGTGGCACCAGCACCAGTGCCTAAGGCCCAATTTTTCTGCCCCTGTTCAACAGGGACATGTATTTACAATATATGATCTAATATTTCACAGCAGGGCCCATTCCAGCACCCACCAAGAGTAACTGTAAGGATTTACAGTGTTGTGGCACCAGCACCATCACCACCAAAGGCCCAATTTTTCTGCCCCTGTTCAACAGGTGCATGTAATTACAATTCTTGATCTAATATTTCACAGCAGGGCCCGTTCCAGCGCCCACCAAGAGTAACTGTGAGGACTTACAGTGTTGTGGCACCAGCACCACCACCATCACCAAAGGCCCAATTTTTCTGCCCCTGTTCAACAGGGCATGTAATTACAATTCTTGATCTAATATTTCATAGCAGGGCCCTGTGAGGGCTTACAGCGTTGTGGCAACACCAACACCTAAGGCCACAATTTCTGCAGAGTATGTAGGGTAGGCCCCTAATTTAAAACATCCAACTTACAAATGACTCCTACTTGCAAATGGAAGGAGACAACAGGAAGTGAGATGAAATCTACCCCTAGGAAGGGAAATTCTCTCCTGTAAGAGTTAATATGGGAAAAACGTTTCTCCTTTCCACCGATGCTTTATCACCAATAGGGATGAGCTTCGAGTTCGAGTCAAACTCATGTTTGACTCGAACATTGGCTGTTCGCAAGTTCGCCGAACACCGAACAATTTGGGGTGTTCGCGGCAAATTCGAATGCCACGGAACACCCTTTAAAAGTCTATGGGAGAAATCAAAAGTGCTAATTTTAAAGGCTTATATGCAAGTTATTGTCATAAAAAGTGTTTGGGGACCTGGGTCCTGCCCCAGGGGACATGGATCAATGCAAAAAAAAAGTTTTAAAAACGGCCGTTTTTTCAGGAGCAGTGATTTTAATAATGCTTAAAATCAAACAATAAAAGTGTAATATCCCTTTAAATTTCGTACCTGGGGTTTGTCTATAGTATGCCTGTAAAGGGGCGCATGTTTCCCGTGTTTAGAACAGCCTGACAGCAAAATGACATTTGGAAGGAAAAAACTCATTTAAAACTACCCGCGGCTATTGCATTGCCGTCAATACACATAGAAGTTCATTGATAAAAACGGCATGGGAATTCCCCACAGGGAAACCCCGAACCAAAATTAAAAAAAAAAAAAAAATGAAGTGGGAGTCCCCCTAAATTCCATACCAGGCCCTTCAGGTCTGGTATGGATATTAAGGGGAACCCCGGCCAAAATTTTAAAAAAAAATGACGTGGGGTTCCCCCTAAATTCCATACCAGACCCTTCAGGTCTGGTATGGATTTTAAGGGGAACCCCGCGCCAAAAAAAAAAAAAAAAACGGCGTGGGGTTCCCCCAAAAATCCATACCAGACCCTTATCCAAGCACGCAACCTGGCAGGCCGCAGGAAAAGAGGGGGGGACGAGAGTGCGCCCCCCCCCCTCCTGAACCGTACCAGGCCACATGCCCTCAACATTGGGAGGGTGCTTTGGGGTAGCCCCCCAAAACACCTTGTCCCCATGTTGATGAGGACAAGGGCCTCATCCCCACAACCGTGGCCGGTGGTTGTGGGGGTCTGCGGGCGGGGGGCTTATCGGAATCTGGAAGCCCCCTTTAACAAGGGGACCCCCAGATCCCGGCCCCCCCCCTGTGTGAAATGGTAAGGGGGTACTTACCCCTACCATTTCACTAAAAAAGTGTCAAAATAGTTAAAAATGACAAGAGACAGTTTTTGACAATTCCTTTATTTAAATGCTTCTTCTTTCTTCCTTCATCTTCTTCTGGTTCTTCTGGCTCTTCTGGTTCTTCCTCCGGCGTTCTCGTCCAGCATCTCCTCCGCGGCGTCTTCTATCTTCTTCTCCTCGGGCCGCTCCGCACCCATGGCATTGGGGGGGAGGCTCCCGCTCTTCTCTTCATCCTCTTCTCTTCTTCCTTCTTCTCTTCTTCCTTCTTCTCTTCTTCTCTTCTTCTGCGGGCCGCTCCGCATCCATGCATGGAGGGAGGCTCCCGCTGTGTGACGGCGTCTCCTCATCTGACGGTTCTTAAATAACGGGGGGCGGGGCCACCCGGTGACCCTGCCCCCCTCTGACGCACGGTGACTTGACGGGACTTCCCTGTGACGTCACAGGGAATGCCACAGGGAAGTCCCGTCATGTCCCGTGCGTCAGAGGGGGCGGGGTCACCGGGTGGCCCCGCCTCCCGTTATTTAAGAACCATCAGATGAGGAGACGCCGTCACACAGCGGGAGCCTCCCTCCATGCATGGATGCGGAGCAGCCCGCAGAAGAAGAGAAGAAGAGAAGAAGGAAGAAGAGAAGAAGGAAGAAGAGAAGAGGATGAAGAGAAGAGCGGGAGCCTCCCCCCCAATGCCATGGGTGCGGAGCGGCCCGAGGAGAAGAAGATAGAAGACGCCGCGGAGGAGATACTGGACGAGAACGCCGGATGAAGAACCAGAAGAGCCAGAAGAACCAGAAGAAGAAGAAGATGAAGGAAGAAAGAAGAAGCATTTAAATAAAGGAATTGTCAAAAACTGTCTCTTGTAATTTTTAACTATTTTGACACTTTTTTAGTGAAATGGTAGGGGTAAGTACCCCCTTACGATTTCACACAGGGGGGGGGCCGGGATCTGGGGGTCCCCTTGTTAAAGGGGGCTTCCAGATTCCGATAAGCCCCCCGCCCGCAGACCCCCACAACCACCGGCCACGGTTGTGGGGATGAGGCCCTTGTCCTCATCAACATGGGGACAAGGTGTTTTGGGGGGCTACCCCAAAGCACCCTCCCAATGTTGAGGGCATGTGGCCTGGTACGGTTCAGGAGGGGGCGCACTCTCGTCCCCCCCTCTTTTCCTGCGGCCTGCCAGGTTGCGTGCTCGGATAAGGGTCTGGTATGGATTTTTGGGGGAACCCCACGCCGTTTTTTTTGTTTTTTTTTGGCGCGGGGTTCCCCTTAAAATCCATACCAGACCTGAAGGGTCTGGTATGGAATTTAGGGGGAACCCCACGTCATTTTTTTTTTAAATTTTGGCCGGGGTTCCCCTTAATATCCGTACCAGACCTGAAGGGCCTGGTATGGAATTTAGGGGGACTCCCACTTCATTTTTTTTTTTTTTAATTTTGGTTCGGGGTTTCCCTGTGGGGAATTCCCATGCCGTTTTTATCAATGAACTTCTATGTGTATTGACGGCAATGCAATAGCCGCGGGTAGTTTTAAATGAGTTTTTTCCTTCCAAATGTCATTTTGCTGTCAGGCTGTTCTAAACACGGGAAACATGCGCCCCTTTACAGGCATACTATAGACACCCCCCAGGTACGAAATTTAAAGGGATATTACACTTTTATTGTTTGATTTTAAGCATTATTAAAATCACTGCTCCTGAAAAAACGGCCGTTTTTAAAACTTTTTTTTGCATTGATCCATGTCCCCTGGGGCAGGACCCAGGTCCCCAAACACTTTTTATGACAATAACTTGCATATAAGCCTTTAAAATTAGCACTTTTGATTATTCATGTTCGTGTCCCATAGACTTTAACGGTGTTCGCATGTTCGAGCGAACTTTTTTCCTGTTCGCATGTTCTGGTGCGAACCGAACAGGGGGGTGTTCGGCTCATCCCTAATCACCAATCCTTGTTTCACTAAAAACCCCAAATTTTCTAAAAACATTTGTCATTGGGACAGAAAGTGAGGTGAAATCTTCCGAAGAGGAGGACAGACAGCAAAACAAATGTCACAGGCGTGATAACCCTTCCCTATGTTTTCCAAAAAGCTTAAAATAGAATTTTAAACTAAACTAAACTTTAAACTAAACACGTTAAAAATGTACCAGTTCAAAATTACAAACAGATTATACTTAACAACAAACCTACAGTCCCTGTCTTGTTTGCACCGCCTGTATACTGCTGTTCAGAGTATATAGGGCCTGGTGGCCCCACGCCTTTCCTTTTTATAATTTGGGTGCGGGGTACCCCTTAATATCCATACAAGACCCAAAGGGCCTGGTAATGGGGGGTACCCATGCTGTTTGTCTCACTAATTTTCATCCATATTGCCAGGACCCGACATTACATTAAAGCCGCAAGCAGTTTTAAATGACTTTTATTCCTTTAAAAATGTCATTTTGTGCAGGGACTGTTCTAAGCACGGGAAACACGCGCCACTTTACAGGCATACTATAGACACCCCCCAGGTATGATATTTAAAGGAATATTTACCTTTTTTTTTTTTTTTACTTTAAGTATCATTAAAATCACTGCTCCCGAAAAAACTGCCGTTTTTAAAACTTTTTTTTGCATTGATACATGTCCCCTGGGGCAGGACCCTGGTCCACAAACCCATTTTAGGACAATACCATGCAAATTATCCTTTAAAATTAGCACTTTTGATTTTGAACGTTCGAGTCCCATAGATGTCAATGGGGTTCTACCGTTCGTGCGAATTTTCGGTCCGTTCGCAGATTCTAGTGCGAACCAAACTGGGAGGTGTTCGGCTCATCCCTACTGCAGAGGATGGGTTACCAGCCGGGATCTCCTTCTGTGGCCATCAGGAAGAGGCTGGGGCCGGCGTGGAGCACGCGTGAAGTCACAGGTCATCCGATCGCTTCCGGGATGAGTATCCAGGGGAGGGATCATCCAGGGAGGAGGACTGTGGAGCGTTTAAAAAAAAGGCTATGCGCTCAAAGCCACTGCTCCTTCAATAGGCCTAATTGGGAAGTGTTTGCACTGTGCTATTTATAGGCCAGCGCCGTAGGACAACAGGTCCCAGCGTCGGCCGACAGAAGCACAGCGCCGACTGTGGACAGGAGGGGCACTACAAGATAATACAATATACACAGAATAAAAAGAAGGTTATACACTAGTGAATAGGGAATGACGTGAAAAAATAGGAATGAGAAGAAGTACATGGTGATAAGCATGGAAGCGATAATAACAATGATAAAAAAAGGGAATAAAAATGGGAGGCAAAAAATAAAGGTAAGCATAAGAATGAGGATGACAGCGAGAAATAATAATATTTCCCATGGTAATAATTCAAAATGAGAATAAAACGAAAAATAAAGATAAAAATAAGATTAAAATACAAATAAAATAAAAATAAAAATAAAATAAAGATAAAGATAAAAATAAAAATAAAAATACAAATAGAAATAATAATAATAATAATAATAATAATAACAGAAAGTAGTAAATAAAAAATATAAGAATAAGAAAGAAAAAAAGGGGAAAGGAGGAATAAAGCTAAAAATAAACCTAGGAGTGAAATGAAAATGAGGATGAGGACGGAGTAGAAAAAATAATAATATTAAAGAGAAAAAGAAAAAAATGGTGGTATAAGAAGTAGGTGGACATAGATGAGGCATGCGTAATAGGAAACACAAGAAACAGGGATACGCGTATCTATGCATGGTTCATAAAATATTGTAGTGAGGCTACATCTGTAGGGGTGTTCTCAAAAGGAGACAGGGTGACTTAAAGTAAAGCGTGCACCTCAATATCCTCGTTCAACCCCCCAGGTGCTAATGTGCCCAAGGAGTAGATCCAGTAAGTTTCTTGCTGGCAAAGACGTTTGTACCGCTCAGCGGCAGGGTATGTGGCGGGGATGGATTCAATGGCCCACACGCCAAGGCCAGCTGTAGATTGGTCGTGGTGTGTCAGGAAATGTTTGGGGACGCTGTGGTGGTCACAGCCTTTTTCGATAAAGCGCCAGTGCTCACCAAAGCGTGCCCTTAGGGCTCTGATGGTTCTGCCAACATACAATAGGCCACGGGGCAAGTGAGGCAGTATATGACGAAGTCAGTTGAACAATTATAGAATTCTTTTAGGGTATAGTTTTTTTCCTTTGGCAGTTAAGGTTGTTTGACCGTGTTGTATGAACTGACAGGTTAAACAGAGGGGTTTTTTGCATTGATACATCCCTCTATTTGTCATGAAATTGTGTAATGAAGTGGGTAGGTTGTTCACCAGTGGTTGGAGGACGGTTGGGGCACACAGATGGATTATGGTAATTTTGGAAGGCCGTGTCTATAAGTGGAGTAGGGTATCCTTTGTTTAGGAATTTCTTTGACAGAAGTTGTCCACGGATGTCTGAGTCTCTGGTACAATTCCTTCGAAGGCGGTAGAATTGGCTGCGGGGATGTTGCTGATCCATCTAGGATGGTGGCAGCTGTCATAGTGTATAAACGAATTACCAGCAGTAGGTTTGATGACGTTTCTTGCATATATAGTTTCATTGTCGTGGCAAAGCTCGAGATCTAAAAAGGCCAAGGTATCGGGATCAGCCACGTGGGTGAAAGATAGGCCCAAGCTGTTGTGGTTGCAATATTGCACAAAAGCCATGATGTCATCAACCGTGCCATCCCAAATGATCACTATATCGTCGATGTATCGACCTTAATATATCACATGGGCAACGTGGGGGTGGTCAGCTGCAAGGTACATATGTTCCCAATATCCCATGGTGAGATTGGCGTAGCTGGGGGCAAAGTTAGCCCCCATAGCTGTTCTGTTGATCTGGAGGTAGTGTGTGCCTTCTGATTCGAAGTAGTTGTGCTTGAGGCAAAAATCTAAAGCCTCAAGAATGAAGTTGGCTTGCCGGGGGTTTGTGAGGGGGTCATTAGCCAGGAAATGTTCAACAACACGGACTCCCACGTCATGGGGGATGGATGTGTATAATGAAGAAATATCAAGAGAGAGCCACCAGACATTCTGTTCCCATGTGTAGGGCTTCAGCATATCCAGTAGGTGGGGTCCATCACATATGTAGGAGGGGAGGTTCTGTGCCAGAGGTTGAAGAAATTGGTCAATGTAGATGGAGAAGCCACTAGTGACGCTGTCCATAGCGGCTACTATTGGACGGCCAGGGGGATTGGTGAGATCTTTTTGGATCTTAGGTAGGTGGTATATAGGTGGCATATAGTTCCTCGAGTTGAGCAAGTGCAGGTTGATCAGTCTCATCAAGTATGTCACGGTTTGTTACATGAGGTGTCTGATTAGTATTGTCAGACATACTTGATGACAAAAAACAAAAATAAGTGTAGCGCTAAGAAGAGGGGTCAAAAAATGGAGTCTATGGACTGACAGTCCATAGACTCCATTTTTTGACCCCTCTTCTTAGCGCTACACTTATTTTTGTTTTTTGACATTGTTTACACTTGCTGGTTGTGTTAGCTGCTGTTTTATTTCCCTTTTTGGTAGCGCAGAATTATTGTGTGTAGACATACTTGATGAGACTGATCAACCTGCACTTGCTCAACTCGAGGAACTATATGCCGAGAACTTTAACGCTGACCTGGAATGGCTCACGCAACACTGCCCCACCTCCCCTCCAGTCAGGCATACCACACTACCCCAAATCCATTTTTAACCCTACAAATAACAAAGGCCCTTATCTACAAACCTTTTACAAGGTAGTATACTCGGACTTCATCAAAATGTGTAACACAAACCGTGAACACACTTACATCAAATCCAACCTCTCTCCCTTAGAACGCAAGGCTTTAGAACAGCTTACTCAGAACCAGTCCATTGTCATCAAACCCGCAGACAAAGGGGGTAGTATAGTGATTCAGGATAAGGATGACTATGTCCGTGAATCTCGTAGACTACTCTCTGACACCAATACTTACTCCATTCTCTCCAGTGACCCCACATCCCAGTTCGCCCTTGAAGTTGCAACACTGGTCAACCAAGCCATGACAGAAAAAATAATTTCCAAATCCGAAGCCTCTTTTATTACAAAAAATTTCTATAATGTCCCCTACTTCTACCACCTACCTAAAATCCATAAAGATCTTACCAATCCCCCTGGCCGTCCAATAGTAGCTGCTATGGACAGCATCACTAGTGGCTTCTCCATCTACATTGACCAATTTCTTTAACCTCTGGATCAGAACCTCCCCTCCTACATACATGATGGACCCCACCTACTGGATATGCTGAAGCCCTACACATGGGAACAGAATTACTGGTGGCTCTCCCTTGATGTTTCTTCATTATACACATCCATCCCCCATGACGTGGGAGTCCGTGCTGTTGAACATTTCCTGGCTAATGACCCCCTCACAAATGCCCGGCAAGCCAACTTCATTCTTGAGGCTTTAGCTTTTGCCTCAAGCAGAACTACTTTGAATCAGAAGGCACACACTACCTCCAGATCAACAGAACAGCTATGGGGGCTAACTTTGCCCCCAGCTACGCCAATCTCACCATGGGATGTTGGGAACACATGTACCTTGCAGCTGACCATCCCCACGCCGCCCATGTGATATATTACAGTCGATACATCGACAATTATTGATCATTTGGGATGGCACGTTTGATGACATCATGGCTTTTGTGCAATATTGCAACCACAACAGCTTGGGCCTATCTTTCACCCACGTGGCTGATCCCGATACTTTGGCCTTTTTGCACCTCAAGCTTTGCCACAACAATGAAACTATATATGCAAGAAACTTCATCAAACCTACTGCTGGTAATTCGTTTATATACTATGACAGCTGCCACCATCCTAGATGGGTCAACAACATCCACCGCAGCCAATTCTGCCGCCTTTGAAGGAATTGTACCAGAGACTAAGACTATGACATCCATGGACAACTTATGTCAAAGAAATTCCTAGACAAAGGATACCCTACTCCACGTATAGACACAGCCTTCCAAAATTACTGAAATCCATCTGTGGGCCCCAACCATCCTCCAACCACTGATAAACAACCTACCCACTTCATTACACAATTTCATGACAAATACAAGAAAATGGAGAAAATTCTGGCTTCACACTGGTCCATTCTGTTAGAAGACCCTCACCTCAGAACCACAGTCGATACCAAACCTAAAGTGGCATATAGAAAATCCAGAAACATTAAGAGTAAAATTGCACCCAGTAGAATTAAGCCTACCCAACCCACCTCATTACCACTCACCCTGATACCCCTCAGAGGGATGTATTAATGCAAAAAACCCCTCTGTTTAACCTGTCAGTTCATACAACACGGTCAAAAAACCTTTACTGCCAAAGGAAAGAACTATACCCTAAAAAATTCTATAATTGTTCAACTGACTTCGTCATATACTGCCTCACTTGCCCCTGTGGCCTATTGTATGTTGGCAGAACCATCAGAGCCCTAAGGGCACGCTTTGGTGAGCACCGGCACTTTATCGAAAAAGGCCGTGACCACCACAGCCTCCCCAAACATTTCCTGACATACCACGGCCAATCTACAGCTGGCCTTGTGTGTGGGTCATTGAATCCATCTAGGCCACATACCCTGCCGCTGAGCGGTACAAACATCTTTGCCAGCAATAAACTTACTGGATCTACTCCTTGGGCACCCTAGCACCTGGGGGGCTGAACGAGGATATTGAGGTGCACGCTTTACTTTAAGTCACCCTGTCTCCTTTTGAGAACACCCCTACAGATGTAGCCTCGCTACGATATTTTATGAACCATGCATAAATCCCTGTTTCTTGTGTTTTCTAATACACATGCCTCATCTATGTCCACCTACTTCTTATACCACCATTTTTTTCTTTTTCTCTTTACTATTATTATTTTTTCTACTCCATCCTCATCCTCATTTTCATTTCACTCCTAGGTTTATTTTTAGCTTTATTCCTCCTTTCCCCTTTTTTTCTTTCTTATTCTTATATGTCTTATGTACTACTTTCTGTTATTATTATTCTTATTTCTATTTTTATTTTTATCTTTATATTTATTTTATTTTTATTTTTATGCTTATCTTTATATTTATTTTTATTTTTATTTTATTTTTATCCTTATTTTTAGTTTTATTCTCATTTTGAATTATTACCATGGAAAATATTATTATTTCTCGCTGTTATCCTCACTCTTATACTTACCTTTATTTTTCGCCCCCCATTTTTATTCCCTTTTTTTATTATCATTGTTATTATCGCTTCCATGTTTATCACCATACAAAAAAGGTTCCATCCTTTTTCCACGATCTCATAGGCTTCTACCCCTGCAGGAAATGCACGGTATGCAAACTCAATGCCTGCAAATCCCGTAGAATTTAAACCTTTGTGTCATCCTCTACTGGGAGGGAATATAAGATGAAGCATTTTGCTACATGCACTACGAAGTTCCTCGTATATCTTATCACCTGTCCCTGTGGTAAACAGTATATAGGACGAACTATACGCAATTTCTCTATACGAGTGAACGAACACATCACAGCTATAATAAAAGGACGCACAAATCATAGTGTTCCCAAACACTATCTACACCACCACAACCAAAATCCATCTGAACGAAGTTCCAAATCATTGACAAATTCGTTCCACATTGGAGGGGGAACCGAACACAAGGGGGGTCTCCAAACTTGAAACTTTTTGGATACACCTCATGAAGTGCTATGTGCCACACGGACTCAATGTCGAGTGGGATATCAACGCTTTTATCAATCAATCTTAGGCGTTGGTATCCCCCCGATGGCTGACCCTGGATGTCTGTGGATCACATGGTACTTCTCTGGACCATCCGGATCCGTGAACCTTTTTTACTTCTTATTGTTCCTTTATATTTACGTTAACCTATTTTTATTTGTGGATACCACCTTATGAAATTCGTCCAACCTCATTTGTGTGAGGACCATGAGTGCTCCCCACCAAGCCCCTAGTGAGTACCCACTTCCATATTGTAGAATATAATACCCCTCTGACAAGATACTTTGAATTAAATTTTTTTTACTTTATATAACAACACCTCATCCGTCACTGAGCTATATATGTAATGAATCTCTGCAATTTGATATTGGACACAATTTTCGTTCATATAATATCAATACATCTATTCTTCATCTTTCTCTTTTTTGGACCTTTACGTTAATCACGTCCTATATTGGTCCACTCTTATAGGCTATATTGATTTTTACTTCCTTTTTTATGAATGGTCTATATACACATATGTTGTTTAAATATAATTCTATACAGGTTGCGCTTTATGACCCGTTCCATAAACACAATTTTGCACAGGTCTTTGTTTTATGATCTATATTCTATATATATCCTGTAATTTTTTTTATATATATCCTGTAATTTTTTATATATATTCTGTAATTTTTGAACCATTTTTGTTCGATATGCCCCTTTACCATCACTATTACATAGAAATGCTACACTATCGCCTATTCATATATGCTGTCTGTATGTTTAGAATCCTTAGTGATTATGTGCACAATATGTAACCCATATAATTTTGCATTGAGACAGTATTTGAGGATTCCCGGGATGTGGACTGTGTCACACGGAATTAGATCTAAAAAAGATATCAATTTTATGGACCGCCGCTATGCTTGCGTTCCATGTCTCAGACTGGTAAGCTCCCACTTCCTATCTCCTATGATACGCAAGCTGAGAGCAGCCTGTCGTCACTTCTTAGGATACACATCACGTGACCGACATGTGACTATCAAGATGAATAGGAGTGACGCTCTGTTGATTGGAGAACAGAAGTGAGGCTTGGTTCTTGACCAGTTCTTTAGAGATGTGATTGGCCACAGAAACATCATGTGACCGCCTGTCATCCGTGACGCCGCCGAACCCGGAAGTCATCCAGTGTAACAACGCTAATCAGCTGTTACACTCCATTTGAATCAGAATATATAAAGCGCAGTCCTTTGGGGAGCTTATTCATACCCCAGCAGAAGCCTTTGGAGGCGAAACGTGTCGGGTTTCTATGACTACACCCCACCACTACTTACTGCGCTGTTTTTATACTACTTTTTATGCCTTTTTATATTTTTCTGTTATTTTGAGCCGAGTTTTTACTGCCTTTGCCTGTAATTTTTCGGAGTGTACTCCTTAATAAAGTGCTATAACGCTTTTTACAAATAAGGATTTACACTATGTGGAAGTTTTTTCTTTTCCTTGTTCACTCGTTCATGTGATGGGTCACTGAGGAAACGATCACTCGGCGACCGAAGCCGAATCCTGGAGGCTCCTGATCCCAATTTGGCGTACCATCTGATGACTTCTGACGAGATTCTACACAAGATCTCCTCACAGATCGTCACCCCACACCGCTTGAAGGTACAAGCTCGTATGACTCACCGCCAAGGGCCTGTGAGTCCACCCTATCTGGTAAGGGCATCCTTTTGCTTTTCTTTCTCTATGTTGAGACCATCCACATGAGTGAAGAACCCCCCTGTATTTAAGGATTCCTTTAAAACAGTTTGTGATCACTTCACATGAAGACGGCCTACGCCCAGACAACTGTGGGGTTAGCTAGGAGTACCCCATCTATCTAACAACAGACTTTCAGTATCCATATATGTTTACCCCTCTTTAGGGACTTTGATGTCCTTTCTTTTGGCTTTTGCCCAGACGAATATTATTTTTTCTGAGCTACACACTCAGTATACTGTGACACTCTGTATAATTATTTTGTTGTATCTCTTTTTTGAATATGGTACCTTATGCACAATTATTTCTCAATTAACTTATAGGCTGTTATTGAGTATTCACTCTTTCACACACCTAAGCACTCACTGCTACTATATAGTTTTTATATTTTCCAATGTTTTTGGGATGTTTTACAAAACAATTACCACTCACTTAATAAGTATACACTTCAAGTTTTAACACTCCTCTATAGAGATCACTGTTACTTGACTATTAACATGTGTCCCACCATTTGTTAGCGCCACACTTTATTTTCACTTTTTCATGTTTATCACCATGTACTTCTTCTCCTCATTCCTATTTTTTCATGTCATTCTCTATTCACTAGTGTATAACCTTCTTTTTATTCTGTGTATATTGTATTATCTTGTAGTGCCCCTCCTGTTCACAGTCGGTGCTGTGCTTCTGTCGGCAGACGCTGGGACCTGTTGTCCCATGGCGCTGGCCTATAAATAGCACAGTGCAGACACTTCCCAATTAGGCCTATTGCAGGAGCAGTGGCTCTGAGTGCGTAGCCTTTTCTAAACTCTCCCCAGCCCTCCACCCTGGATGATCCCTCCCCTGGATACTGATACCAGAAGCGATCGGACAATCTGTGATGTCACGTGCGCTCCACGCCGGCCCCAGCCTCTTTCTGTTGGCCACAGAAGGAGCTCCCGGCTGGTAACCCATCCTCTGCAGCCCAGAATCCCTGCAGTGTCACCAGAACAGGACCAGAGGGCATACTGAGGACCGCACACTAATACAGATGAGCCTTTTTATATGTTTTTATCCTGTAAGTGTTATTTTACCTGGTGTCATTAAATAACAGTTGTTAATACTACACTCAGGTGGCGCCTCCTTCTCTACCCTTCTCTTACCCATCACAGAGCCAGCTCTCTGAGGACAGCAGCTGCCTTGTTAACCAGCCGATTTTAACTATTGCACTGCCAGTTACTGCTTAACCCTTGAACTACCAGCCTGTCCATCATGGACTAAGTTGCTCAGCCCTTTATATCTCCTGTATTATATGGACTTGTGTGCTTGCGTTTACAGGTATCAATACCTATTTTATAGATAGGCAACTCCTATCCTCATATTGATTAGTGGTTCCAAATAGGGATGAGCCGAACACCCCCCTGTTCGGTTCGCACCAGAACATGCGAACAGGAAAAAAATTCGTTCGAACACGCGAACACCGTTAAAGTCTATGGGACACGAACATGAATAATCAAAAGTGCTAATTTTAAAGGCTAATATGCAAGTTATTGTCAATAAAAGTGTTTGGGGACCTGGGTCCTGCCCCAGGGGACATGGATCAATGCAAAAAAAAGTTTTAAAAACGGCCATTTTTTCAGGAGCAGTGATTTTAATAATGCTTAAAGTCAAACAATAAAAGTGTAATATCCCTTTAAATTTCGTACCTGGGGGGTGTCTATAGTATGCCTGTAAAGGGGCGCATGTTTCCCGTGTTTAGAACAGTCTGACAGCAAAATGACATTTTGAAGGAAAAAACTCATTTAAAACTACCGCGGCTATTGCATTGCCGACAATACACATAGAAGTTCATTGATAAAAACGGCATGGGAATTCCCCACAGGGCAACCCCGAACCAAAATTAAAAAAAAAAAATGATGTGGGAGTCCCCCTAAATTCCATACAAGGCCCTTCAGGTCTGGTATGGATATTAAGGGGAACCCCAGCCAAAATTTTAAAAAAAAATTGACGTGGGGTTCCCCCTAAATTCCATACCAGACCCTTCAGGTCTGGTATGGATTTTAAGGGGAACCCCGCGCCCAAAAAAAAAAAAAAAAACGGCGTGGGGTCCCCCTAAAAATCCATACCAGACCCTTATCCGAGCACGCAACCTGGCAGGCCGCAGGAAAAGAGGGGGGGACGAGAGTGCGGCCCCCCCCCTCCTGAACCATACCAGGCCACATGCCCTCAACATTGGGAGGGTGCTTTGGGGTAGCCCCCCAAAGCACCTTGTCCCCATGTTGATGAAGACAAGGGCCTCATCCCCACAACCGTGGCCGGTGGTTGTGGGGGTCTGCGGGCGGGGGGCTTATCGGAATCTGGAAGCCCCCTTTAACAAGGGGACCCCCAGATCCCGGCCCCCCCCCTGTGTGAAATGGTAAGGGGGTACTTACCCCTACCATTTCACTAAAAAACTGTCAAAAATGTTAAAAATGACAAGAGACAGTTTTTGACAATTCCTTTATTTAAATGCTTCTTCTTTCTTCCTTCATCTTCTTCTTCTTCTGGTTCTTCTGGCTCTTCTGGTTCTTCCTCCGGCGTTCTCGTCCAGCATCTCCTCCGCGGCGTCTTCTATCTTCTTCTCCTCGGGCCGCTCCGCACCCATGGCATGAGGGGGGAGGCTCCCGCTCTTCTCTTCATCTTCTTCTTCATCTTCATCTTCTTCTTCATCTTCTTCTTCTTCTTCTTCTTCTTCTCTTCTTCATCTCTTCTTCCTTCTTCATTTCTTCTGCGGGCCGCTCCGCATCCATGCATGGAGGGAGGCTCCCGCTGTGTGACGGCGTCTCTTCGTCTGACGGTTCTTAAATAATGGGGGGCGGGGCCATCCGGTGACCCCGCCCCCCTCTGACGCACGGTGAATTGACGGGACTTCCCTGTGACGTCACGGGGAATGCCACAGGGAAGTCCCGTCATGTCCCGTGCGTCAGAGGGGGGCGGGGTCACCGGGTGGCCCCGCCCCCCGTTATTTAAGAACCGTCAGACGAAGAGACGCCGTCACACAGCGGGAGCCTCCCTCCATGCATGGATGCGGAGCGGCCCGCAGAAGAAATGAAGAAGGGAGAAGAGATGAAGAAGAGAAGAAGAAGAAGAAGAAGAAGAAGATGAAGAAGAAGATGAAGATGAAGAAGAAGATGAAGAGAAGAGCGGGAGCCTCCCCCCTCATGCCATGGGTGCGGAGCGGCCCGAGGAGAAGAAGATAGAAGACGCCGCGGAGGAGATGCTGGACGAGAACGCCGGAGGAAGAACCAGAAGAGCCAGAAGAACCAGAAGAAGAAGAAGATGAAGGAAGAAAGAAGAAGCATTTAAATAAAGGAATTGTCAAAAACTGTCTCTTGTCATTTTTAACATTTTTGACAGTTTTTTAGTGAAATGGTAGGGGTAAGTACCCCCTTACCATTTCACACAGGGGGGGGCCGGGATCTGGGGGTCCCCTTGTTAAAGGGGGCTTCCAGATTCCGATAAGCCCCCCGCCCGCAGACCCCCACAACCACTGGCCACGGTTGTGGGGATGAGGCCCTTGTCTTCATCAACATGGGGACAAGGTGTTTTGGGGGGCTACCCCAAAGCACCCTCCCAATGTTGAGGGCATGTGGCCTGGTACGGTTCAGGAGGGGGGGGGGGCCGCACTCTCGTCCCCCCCTCTTTTCCTGCGGCCTGCCAGGTTGCGTGCTCGGATAAGGGTCTGGTATGGATTTTTAGGGGGACCCCACGCCGTTTTTTTTTTTTTTTTTTGGCGCGGGGTTCCCCTTAAAATCCATACCAGACCTGAAGGGTCTGGTATGGAATTTAGGGGGAACCCCACGTCAATTTTTTTTTAAAATTTTGGCTGGGGTTCCCCTTAATATCCATACCAGACCTGAAGGGCCTTGTATGGAATTTAGGGGGACCCCCACATCATTTTTTTTTTATTATTTTGGTTCGGGGTTCCCCTGTGGGGAATTCCCATGCCGTTTTTATCAATGAACTTCTATGTGTATTGTCGGCAATGCAATAGCCGCGGGTAGTTTTAAATGAGTTTTTTCCTTCCAAATGTCATTTTGCTGTCAGACTGTTCTAAACACAGGAAACATGCGCCCCTTTACAGGCATACTATAGACACCCCCCAGGTACGAAATTTAAAGGGATATTACACTTTTATTGTTTGACTTTAAGCATTAATAAAATCACTGCTCCTGAAAAAACGTCCGTTTTTAAAACTTTTTTTTGCATTGATCCATGTCCCCTGGGGCAGGACCCGGGTCCCCAAACACTTTTTATGACAATAACTTGCATATAAGCCTTTAAAATTAGCACTTTTGATTTCTCCCATAGACTTTTAAAGGGTGTTCCGCGGCATTCGAATTTGCCGCGAACACCCCAAATTGTTCGCTGTTCGGCGAACTTGCGAACAGCCAATGTTCGAGTAGAACATGAGTTCGACTCGAACTCGAAGCTCATCCCTAGTTCCAAATTAATAACTACTGCAGTAGGGAACAAACACAAAAGATACACTCCGCATCTTTCCAAATAACTGTTCTGCTTTATTATGACGCAATTGAAGGTATTATTTATACACATGATTACGTAGGTAACACATCAATATTACAATTGTACGTTTATGGTAACAAGGGGTGTATCATAGGCAGACTAATTCTAATCAGGACTTGAAAGAATGCAAACATGTAATGAAAACATTATTAGTGCCGTGTGCACAGTGAGGCCAGTGTGCAATACATACAAAATAGAATACAATTATATACAGAACTTACAAATTTCCTTTACAGTTGCATCACTCAATTGGCTAACCTCCCTTCCTCTTCCTTCCCTGTCACCTTCTTAATTAGAATCTCTTAATGCACCCTTTACAGAGGAAGAAATACTTGGAGTAATCAAATCCTTAAAGCATTCGGTTGCTCCAGGCTCAGATGGGTTTACTGCTAGTTACTATAAACACCATGCCCCTATTTTAACCCCACGCTTAACCACTATGTTTAACAGAATTCTTAACGGTGATCATTTACTGAGTGAAGTGACCTTGGCCAATATGTCCTTATAACCAAAACCCCTTAAAGACCATTCATTCCCACAAAATGCAGGCCGATATCGGTCCTTAACAATGATCTCAACATTTTTAGTTGTGCTTTGGCTGATAGACTGGCTATTATTATAGAAACTTTGACCTCTTCTGATCAATCAGGATTCATTCCGAATATATTCATCAAGGATAATATTCGTCTGACTAGAATATTCAGATGAAGATGCTAACCAGCATACAAAACAGGTCCTACTATTGAATCTTGACATTTACAATGCTTTTGATAGCGTACTCCGGCCTTACTTGTTTTTGGTGCTACAACGTATGGGCTTTAAAGATGAATTTTTGACTGGTGTACAAGCTCTTTAACACCTTCCCAAAACTAGAATGAAATTACCAGGTTGCAACTCGGACTTCTTCACACTGGACAGGGGTACCCAACAGGGATGTCCCTTGTCACCTTTATTATTCACCCCAGCTATAGAACCCTTAGCAATAGCTATTAAACAACACCCAGATATAACTGGATACCCCATTGAATCTTCTTAATTTAAACTCTGCATGTATGCAGGTGACGTTATGCTCCTTTTGACCCATCCCCAAATCTCCCTGCCCAATTTATTCTCTATATTGTCTAAATTCGCATCTGTCTCTGGGCTTTCAGTCAAAATTTCAAAATCTACAGCTCTCTAAATTAATATACATGCTGCTCGGGCACTCCGGAGGATCCTTTCCTTTCCAATAATCAGACAAAATACCTTATCTTGGCATATACATCACAGCCCAGTTACCTTCTATTTTTTTTTTTTTTGACTTTTCAAGTTATTTTTTTAATTGGAAAACCAACTTTATTAAGAAAATATATGCTTGGTACATAAAAAATAATATAAGCCAACATGGCCAGGGCAGCAATACATACATGAGCACATTAAGTTATCTACATCATATCGGGTGAAATATCCACCGGACATGAAGCCAGTACACAGTAGAGAAGAAGGGAGAGGAGGAGAGAAGAAAAAGAAAGGAAGATATCAACATTTCAAGTACATGTTTCACCATCCTCCAGCCATCTGTTCCAGACCTGCTCATATTTAAGCGGGCATCCTCTATGTACATAAATCAGCTTCTTGTATGGGAGAGTGTCATTAATCTCTTTTTTCCAACACTGGATTGTAGGGGGTAGGGCCTGCATCCAATTACGGGCTATCGCTTTTCTCGCTAAGAATATCGTTTCATGTAGAAAGGTACGGAGGGGTTTGTCAGCGTCTAAGTCAGGTAGCAGACCGAGCAGACACATCTTTGGGTCTAGAGTAGCAGGAGAGCCCATCTGATCGTGGAGGAAGCGTATCACTTGTATCCAGTATGTTTGGATAATTGGACAGGACCATATAAGGTGATAGAAAGAGCCTGGGGTGTGGTCGCATAGACGGCATCCTGGATTATGCATGGGTTTGAAAACGCTATCCTCTGAGGAGTCAGATATGTTCTATGTATGATATACAACTGTGTTAGGCAGTCCGACAGTTTAGGGGAAACCTTTTTCACGCCTTCCAAGATCTCATCCCAATCCTCATCTTCAATCATTTCAACCTCCACCTCCCATCTAGTCTTAGCACTATAGGCCAGGGCTATGGAGTTGGGAAGACGGATGGCGGAATAAAGAGTGGAGATTAGTTTGGCTGGCTCAGCACCTGTGATCGTGTCTACTATGGAGGGGACTGTCAGGGATAGGTTGGAGCCAGCAAACTGAGTTTGTATAGCATGGCGAAGTTGTAAGTACCTGAAAAGGAGGTGATTGGGAAGTGAGAATTCATCTTTTAATGTTTGAAATGTTTTAAGTCCCGTAGTCGTCATGATCTGGTGTATATACAAGATCCCGCAACGTATCCAAACTGTGGGGTCTGGGATAGACAACAGCTCAGGTAGGCTTGTGTTGAACCAAAGGGGGGTGTGGGAATGAATCTGTGGAATCCCGAGTTTTTGTAGTGCCAACCGCCACACCCTCCGGTGATGTGTCAACATGCCTGCTTTATGTTGGGGGGTATGTCCTGTCAAGGGGGCCCTTAGGACTGATTGAAGTGGGGTGTGAGCTGGGTTATTAGGGTGTTCACAGAGTAGCAGCTGGTATCTTGGTAGCTCGTTCTTGTCAAAATGATAGAAGTGGGACAGTTGGGAGGCAAGATAATAGTCTTGAAAGTCTGGAAGAGCAACTCCTCCCAATGTCACTGGGTTTTTAAGTATTTTCCAAGATATTTTGTTTCTGCTGGATCCCCATATGAAAGAATTGAGAATAGATTCAATTGTTTTGAAATTTTTTTGTGGTATATACAGGGGAGCATGCCACACCAAATAAAGTATCTTTGGGAGAAGTATCATTTTGACTAGACTGATGCGTCCCATGACACCCAGGGGTAGTCGAGCCCAATTTTGTGTCTTAGTCTTAATCAGGGTGTACAGGGGTTCAATGTTCAAAAGTATGTAGTCTGTAAGCGATCTAGTAACTTGCACGCCAAGGTACTTAATTACAGAGATCCTGGGGAGAGTCAGAGGGGGGGATGTGAGTGAGGGAGGGAAATGGTCAATCGGAAGGATCTGGGATTTAGACCAATTTATGCTTAGACCCAAGTGGCTACCAATATGCTCTATGGAGTGGAGGGCTGCAACGAGGGAGGGACCCGAGTCGGCCAAGTAAAGAAGTGTATCATCTGCGTACATCCCAATCTTTTCTTACAGATTCCCTATTTTCAGGCCTTGAATATTGGTGTCCGCACGAACCATGATGGCCAATGGCTCCACAGCCAATGCGTACAGCATGGGGGAAAGGGGGCAGCCTTGTCGGGTCCCTCTCTCCAGCGGGAATTGATCAGAGAGCCAACCATTTACAAACACCTTGGCCTTCGGGATTGATACAGGAGCTGAACCCAACGAATAAAGTTGGGGCCAAGTCCAAATCTCGAAAGGCACTCCCATAGATAATTCCACTCCATGGAATCGAAGGCCTTGGCGGCGTCTAAGGCCACCACGACCCTCGAGCCGACTGCATCATGGGACCCCTGGATGTTCATAAATAGACGGCGAATATTCATAGCAGTGTTCTTCCCTGGCATAAAGCCTGTCTGATCGGGGTGGATCAGGGAAAGAATAACCTGGTTAAGGCGGGAGGCCAGAATCTTGGCAAGTATTTTAATGTCAACCTGTAGTAAGGAAATGGGTCTATATGATTCTGGGTATTTGGGGTCCTTACCAGGCTTAGGGATTACCACAATTTGGGCTTCTCTCATAGAGGGGGGTAGGATTCCGGTATCAAATATGGATTTGTATAGATCATGGAGTTTAGGGGTTAAAATTTCAGAGTAGGTGGCATAGAATTCAAGTGGCAAGCCATCCGATCCTGGGGCCTTAGATGTAGCCAGACAGGAAATAGCTTCAGAAATATCTTCTTTAGTAATGGGAGCTTCTAACAGTTCACGCTGGGCGTCAGTCAATCTAGGGAATTCAATTTTCTTTGGTATCTTGGGGAGTGTGAGTGACCCAAGAGGTGTAGAGTGCGCGATAGAATCTTTGCAAATTCCTCTGCTACTTTTTGCGGATCGGTGATGTCATTCCCCTGATGATCGGTCAACGACACCACCACAGGGGGACGTGAATCTAAGTGAGCAAGGTATGCAAGAAGTTTGCCTGATCTTTCTCCATACTCAAATACCCTTTGCCTACAGAAAAAGATGCGCTGTTTGGCCTTCTCAATATGTAACTGGGAGACCTGTCACGTCTGAATCTTAAGATTGTTGGCCGTGCTGGGCGAGGGGTCTCGGTGGAATGCCTCCTCCAGCACCTGTAGGTGTTCTGTAGCCTGTTGGACAATGAGTTTCGATGATCGCTTAAGTCTGTTAATACGTGTGGATAGCAGGGAGCGGGCGTGGAGCTTGAACGTCTCCCACACTATGTCAGGTGTGGCTGACTCCCTGTTGGCTGAAAAATAGTATTGCAGTTCTGTGGGGATGTCATCCTGGTCCTGCGGGGAAGTCAGCCAAAATGGGTTTAATCACCAAAGAGGAGCAGGAGAGACCTTCAGGAGCTGAATCGTAACCCAGTAAGGGGCGTGATCTGAGAGTATTCTCGGAGCAAAGCCCACGTCTTCCACTTTAGGTGTCAGGGTCTTTGAAATTATAATAAAATCGATTCGTGACATTGTGTTATGGCTGGCTGAGAAACATGAAAAGACTTTAGAATGTGGGTGCTTGTGGCGCCAAGTGTCTACAAGAGCAAAGTCAGTCAGTATGCGGTGTAGTCTGGTATGGGCCGGTGGGTCTAGAGGGAGGTCTGGTGCGCCCATTCGGTCTAGAGTGGGGATGGGGGTAATATTAAAGTCCCCCATCCACACCGCCAGTACAGAGGTGTGTTGTGCCATAAAGGCAAGGCCCTCCTTAATCACAAGTGAGTTGTATGGAGGGGGGAAATAGCAGGCAAGTATCAGAATAGGGGAGCCGTTAATAGCGGCGTGTATAAACATGTATCTGCCCTGCCGGTCCGCCTGGAGTAGTATTAGGTCGAACGGAACCCTTTTAGCAATCAGGACCGATACACCCCTGGAGTAAGCGGTATGGGTGGGGTGGTATGCCCAACCAATCCAAGGTTTTTTGAGAGAGGATTGTAGAGTGGCCCGTGACGTGGGTCTCAACTAGGGTGATGATGTCAGCATGCTGGGATTTAAGGAATGTCAGGGCGGCTGTGCGTTTAATCTTATTGCGCATGCCTCTAACATTTCACGTAAGGAACTTCAGAGAACTCATGGCGGGTAGAGGGTGCATATGATGAACCGCGGCTGGATCAGGACCGGCAGAGCAGACACAGCCACATCAGATAGCATAAATCACATTGATAAATAGTATCGACAGTGCATGTATGATAATAACATAGTACCGTTAGCATAAGTAAACAGTTGCAAACATGGTGGTGTGAGAAAAATAATAACCACAACATTTTCCCTCCCTCCCAGTCCAATTCCACCCAAACTTGGCACAGACATAGCATCCCATAACCAGGTATCAACAGGGGACATCCAACGTTTAGGACCCGTTGGAGGCAAGAAACTTAATTCCAGAGGAGCATAGATACCCATATGAAAAAGAAAAAAAACAAGGGGGAAAAGAAACCAGTCAAACAAACGGGGAATGAAAAAATTCACATAAACACTAGGGGGGCGACTTCTTCTCTGAGAAGCGCATGAGGTGTAGGAGCCACAGAAGCGCAGCGCCATTACAGCCGTGTAGGGGGGGGGGGCTCCGCTTGCCATCTGGGTGATAAAGTAAAGTAACAGAGTGATTAGTGGCGTTCGATCTACTGTTCTCCACAGGCATTTCTTAGGTATAAGGGAAGTGGGGATCATGAGTCAATGAGGTCACCCGGAGATGGTAGGTACACTGTGAAATCCAGTAAAGGGCTGAAAAGGATTTGAAAATCCGTTCCCCAGTTCCAGCTAAGGATATGTACATACGATGTGCCTACTGAGGGGCTCAGCAGTACAACATTGGATGATATTGCGGGTACGGGGGGGATCAGGGGGGAGAAAAGCAAAATACTCACAGCTTATAGGCAAGGTGTTGCACTCAGTCTCGGCGATCTCTCTGATCAATCCAAGTGGATGCTAACTCAGGGTCTTCAAAGAAGTGGGTTCGGCCCTCACATTCCACACGGAGCTTTTCAGGGTATAGCATAGCGTATTTGAGGTGTAGTACTCGGAGGCGTCGTTTAACATCCTGGAACTTGGATCTTTGACGTTGTACCTCATTGGAAAAGTCCGGAAATACAGCCACCTGTGTGTTGGTGTGGGGGATATTCCCCTTCTCTCTGGTCAGGCGGAGGATCTTGTCGCGGTCCCTGAAGTTGAGGAATTTCGCTATCAGGGTACACGGTGGAGCCCCTGAAGGAGGAGGACGAGCAGGGATTCGATGAGCTCTTTCCACTGCCAACATTACCGAAAATGCATCTCTGCCGAAGGTGGATGTCAGGAGGTTTTCAAGGAAACTTGCCGCGTCGTTGCCCTCAGCAGTCTCAGGGAGGCCGATGAATCGGAGATTACATCTCCGGAGGCGATTTTCCATGTCATCCTGTTTTGCACTAATCTGTTGGAGCTGACGGCGCACCTCATCAGTAGTATGTTGTAGGGGGTGTAAGATGTCTTCCGCTCTGCTAATGCGTGTCTCCGTCTCTGCCACGCGGTCCCGCAGGGTAGAAATGTCCTGTCGGATAAGGGACACATCAATTTTGACTTCCTCGATTTTGGTGGTAAGCATGCTCTGGCAGAGGGCAATAGCATCGAGTACCTTGTTTGTGGCCACCGTAGAATGTTCCGTGTCCAGAGAGGGACCAGCGCCATCCTTAGCCTGTTGCTCTCCCTCAAGGCAGCGGTACTTGGCAAGCTTGTCAGCAGCCTCAGAAGTCTTTTTCAGTGGAGACATAGTCTAAAGATGACCAGCGGGCCTCTGGGGTGAACAAGTATGGCTGCCGCTTACCAGGCCGAATCTTCAAGAATCTCTTCTTGCCACAGTTCCAGAGCTGTCCAGTAAAGGTTACAAGGTGTGGCCGGATAGTTGTGAGAGCAGTGGTTGTGGAAGGGAGAAACTGGGCTCAGGTGATCAGGGAGACCTGCAGCAGCACTCACACAAGCCCACTGTGGGTGAAGCAAGATGGCCGCCGATCTAGGAACCAGGCCAGAGCCACGTGCCGTCCCACTTGCTGCCACTGGATAAGGTGCTGCACTTTTAGAGGAGATCCGGAGGCCCAGGCAGGTGAAGGTCAGTCTTTTAGGGAGCCAGGCAGGCCAGGAGGACCAATAGGGCTGTTGCTGGGTGTAGCAAGATGGCCGCCGCTCCGAGGACCAGGCTGGAGCCGCGGGCCGTCCTACAAGCTGGTGCAGGGTGCAGGGGCTCAGCGCTGGGGGCCACAGGCAATCCGGGGGCCGAGGCAGGCAGAGATCAGTCTCGGGGAGCTTGGTGTGTCCGGGAGATGAATAGGAGCCGTCGCCGGGTGGAGCAAAATGGCCGCCACTCCAAGCAGTAGGCCGAAGCCGGGGACTATCCTACAGGCAAGCCCCAGGGCGGAACGATCCGGTCTTTGCGGCCTCGGGAAGCGCTCTAGGCGGCCAGGCAGCACCAAGGGCCATGCAGCAGACGGGATAAGCCTGTTGGGGTGTAGTTTTCTGGCAGGATTGGTAGGATTAGAGCAGGATGGCTATTACAGGAGTGTGGGCAAGCGGAGCACTCACTGCAAGCGTCCTACTCCATAGCTCCTCAGGCCACGCCCCAGTTACCTTCTATTTTTGCTGCAAACTATCCACCATGTGTATCCCGTCTCCGGAGTTTACTTAAAGTCTGGAGTTCCTATCGAATTTCATTCTTGGGGAGAATCACGGCTGTCAAAATGAATCTGTTACCTAAACTTTTATACCTTTTTAGAGCCCTTCCCCTTATTATCCCAAAAACCTTTATTGATAATCTACAAAAAGATGTTAATAGATTTATCTGGCAAGACAAAAGACCTAGATTCTCTAGACAAGTTTTATATAAATCTCAGTCTACTGGTGGCCTAGGATTACCTAATCTATGGTTATACTTTCTAGCAGCCCACTTTTCTCAGATTACTCAATGGAATATCCCAAACTCAAAGGTACCTTGGGTGAAATTTGAATCCAACTCCATCTGCCCTTATTGCCTTCCATATATTTTATGGTCACCCTCTAACTGTAAACTGTTCCCCCTTAATTCTATTGTAACTCAATCTTTAATCCTCTGGAACCACTATAAAAGTAAATTTAGTCTGATCTCATCTGCACCTCAAGGTTAATCCTTCCTAGGAGAACCATCATTTACCCCAGATTTTGACTACCCAGATAGCTTCCCATGGAGGCAGACTAATTCCCTTTTCACCATAGCAGATCTCCAAATAGGTGGTGCATTTGCCACTTTTGATCTCTTACATTCACAGAAACAAATCCCGCATCAGGAACATTATCACTATGTGCAAATAAGATACTTTTACACCTCACATTATAGCCTTTCCCCATCCTCTCCACCTACATCCTTTACACGGCTTTGCCATGACTCTCCCAGAGGTAAAGGCCTCATTTCAGACCTCTATAAAGCTGCATTAGCTTCCTATTTCTCTAGTGAGCTTCCTTATAGGAACAAGTGGGAAACTGACTGTGATGCACAGTTTACCCAGGAAGATTGGGATATAATGTTTGATAATCTACATAAATGTACAAAATCCCTAGCAGTCAGAGAAACTGCCTTTAAGGTATTGACCAGATGGTATTATACCCCTTCCAGACTCTAAGCCATTTTTCCAGGAACAGCCGGACTCTGTTTTCGGGGATGTCCACTCTTGGGTACCTTCAAACACATATTTTGGTAGTGTGGACTACTCTCTTCAGTATGGAATAAAATAACTTCTATAGCCTCAGCGATATCAGGTACTTCCCTAAATCTCACAATCTCAATGTGTCTCATTGGATGCCCTATTCAAGGTGTCCTCTACGGAGGAAAGATTAATACACACTATTTGTGCATCACCCTTGTGGGCTATTGCTCTACACTGGAAGTCCCCAGCAATACCCCTGTCCTCCATACTAGATAGGGTGGGTGGTGTTATGCTGATGGAAAGGATTTTATATACACTACAGGATAAAATGCACCTGTTTGATCGTAAATGGGAAGCTTGGAAAACTCATAGACATATTCTGCTATCTTAAATTAATATAGTACCAGTTTAAGTTGCCATGATCTGTAAGATCAATGCCCTTTAGGTATATCTCTCTGATTCTTTATGTACCTAAAATATTTGACAGTTATTGATCCATATTTTGTAATGACTCTTCTGTATGCTTCTGAATTGTTCTTTGTTTTTATATTCAAGATATTTGTGACATCTACTCTTTTTTGTATCTTATCACAAGAATGTATATCTTATATACTTTAATAAAAAAAAATGTAAATAAATAAATATTGACAAATTTGATTAGCATGTCATGTGGACAGGTCCAGAGGATTAGAATGTCGTCAATGTATCTTTGGCACTTTTCAGACCAAAATATTGACCGCTCCCACCCCCCCAGGTACAGGTTGGCATAGGTGGGGGCACATGTGGTCCCCATAGCCACCCCGTGCACCTGGAGGTAATGGGAGCGGTCAAACACAAAAAGCGCTGTGTGTAAGTATAAATTCTAATAATTCAAGTATGAAGAGGTTGTACTCATGATATTCCACACTTCTCGCTTCAAGGAACCTGGAAACATCTCGCAGGCCCTGACTGTGTGGTATACATGAGTACAAAGATTCAACATTGATAGACATGAGAACTGTATTGGCATCTACATGTAAACCATCCAAAATCGTTAACAAATGTATAGTGTCTTTTAGGTACATAGGGAGGTTTTCCACATGAGGTCATAAATGGTCCCTTGAAGTGAGACTGTTAATACCTGAGATGATAGGTTGTCCAGGGGGTTACCTAGATCCTTATGTGTTTTGGCTAACAGGTGTGTGATTTTGAGAAAGTCCCTAGTATCCTTGCAGATAATATGTTGTCTATATGCCTTATCAATGATTATAAATGATTTTGAAAAATGCCTCCTGAAAATGAGTAATAGAAATAGGTGATTACTTTTTATATCATGCAGGGTTATCAAGAATGTTGTTACACATTATATATTATATTGATCTTATATTGATCTCTTATATATTGATCTTCTGTCTTTATGACAATGTTCCCCCCTTGTTAGAGGACCTAACGACAATATTATCACATTTCTGTAGACTCTTCAGATCCTCCTGTTGTTCCCTATTCATACATGATCTCTTAGGAATCTTATGATTAAGTTTGTCGATATCTCTTATCACATTAACCACTTCTTCAGGAGCTTTATTGTACAAATACACGTAGATTAAAAGATGGATATCACATACCTATGAAATAAAGAGAACATACAGTACATTAGTACACACAAGGCAAAAGACAGTATTTAAAATAACATATTATAGGTAGAAAAAGCATCTGCTGTAAGCATCCCCCTGTTTAGTTGTCTTACCAAAAGCGCTGGGCTGCTAGGGGCCCAAAGGAGGATGGCCCACCCCAGAGGGGAGCCCCCCAACAAGGCACAGGACACGGAGTAAAGATCTATCAATAGATGAAAGATATTTAGCGTGGTTCTGACCAAGGAAACATATAAGGTCAAAAGTAACAAAGAATAATAAACAACCATGGATTATCATACCAAAAAAGGCTTAGCTCAGTCAGAGGAGCTTCAAAAAATGCTGAAAAGGTCCCTATAGGATGATTTGGGTCTATGAGATAAAGATATAGATATAAATGAAGAGATTTCCATGTTTATCACTGCATGGGATTATACATAAGCCCATACAGGAACATTTATAGATAGATAGATATTAGGGATGAGCTTCGAGTTCGAGTCAAACTCATGTTCGACTCGAACATTGGCTGTTCGCAAGTTCGCCGAACAGCGAACAATTTGGGGTGTTCGGGGCAAATTTGAATGCCGCGGAACACCCTTTAAAAGTCTATGGGAGAAATCAAAAGTGCTAATTTTAAAGGCTAATATGCAAGTTATTGTCATAAAAAGTGTTTGGGGACCTGGGTCCTGCCCCAGGGGACATGGATCAATGCAAAAAAAGTTTTAAAAACGGCCGTTTTTTCAGGAGCAGTGATTTTAATAATGCTTAAAGTCAAACAATAAAAGTGTAATATCCCTTTAAATTTCGTACCTGGAGGTGTCTATAGTATGCCTGTAAAGGGGCGCATGTTTCCTGTGTTTAGAACAGTCTGACAGCAAAATTACATTTTGAAGGAAAAAACCCATTTAAAACTACCCGCGGCTATTGCATTGCCGACAATACACATAGAAGTTCATTGATAAAAACGGCATGGGAATTCCCCAAAGGGGAACCCCGAACCAAAATTAAAAAAAAAAAATGAGGTGGGAGTCCCCCTAAATTCCATACCAGGCCCTTCAGGTCTGGTATGGATATTAAGGGGAACCCCGGCCAAATTTTTTTAAAAAAATGATGTGGGTTACCCCTAAATTCCATACCAGACCCTTCAGGTCTGGTATGGATTTTAAGGGGAACCCCGCGCCAAAAAAACCGGCTTGGGGTCCCCCCAAAAATCCATACCAGACCCTTATCCGAGCATGCAACCTGGCAGGCCGCAGGAAAAGAGGGGGTGCGAGAGTGCGGCCTCCCCCCTCCTGAACTGTACCAGGCCACATGCCCTCAACATTGGGTAATGCGTATTCGGTAAGCCCTACTCACTATATCCAACATATTTCACTATGTCCTTCAAATCTGAAATTCACTGATATGTTTATGTGTATCAATATCATTTTTCCCATACTCTCTTTTTTTCCCCCCTTTTTGAATCTATTTTACAGTTCTTTTGATCACATTCATTCGATTTTTTACATGAACTGACTGCGCTGTGAATCTCCCTTGTGCAACATTGAGTGTCTTGGTTGTGCATATAATTAGGGTATGTAATTGAGGCTTAGGTCCCTTTTGTTAAATAAAATTAAAAGAATTTTCAATACTTATATGCTATACTTCTCTTTTTAGGCGCCCTTTAATTCCCCTGTAGCCAAATACAGGGCTGAGTGCAACTTCCATTTTCAGTGTCTTGGTGGTGTCCCCCTTGCGTTTTGGAGCCCGCATGGTATGTTTTAGGTGTGTGGGGGGTGGGAAGACCGTGGGATATGGGGGGGGGCGGCAACTTGACCACTATGCGATGCGATTGGCTTGCCTCCAGCATTACAAGATTATGCTGATCCAATAATGCATTTTTTCTTTATTATAGTGGTTTTACTCTCTGCAGTACATCTCTACAATCCCCTGATGAAGCCAATGTTTTGGCGAAACTAGTTGGGAACATAAGACTATGATCACACCTCAACATTTTTGGTGACGGTCATTTATTTGAACTGTATATCTGTTATATTTTTTGTACTCTTTCATGTAAACATTTTAGATGTTTTTGATATCAATAAAATAAATGATTTTATATAAAATATTATTTTAGTCATTTTGAATTTTGGTGGCACCGCAATAATCCCATCATCCCCTTTTCCCCCATTTTTTGAGATCTTCTACTCGGGATGAGGTGCCGTATCTGGTAGGACACACCACCCACCATCCAATCCCTTTAAATTTCGTACCTGGGGGGTGTCTATAGTATGCCTGTAAAGGGGCGCATGTTTCCTGTGTTTAGAACAGTCTGACAGCAAAATGACATTTTGAAGGAAAAAACTCATTTAAAACTAACCGCGGCTATTGCATTGCCGACAATACACATAGAAGTTCATTGATAAAAACGGCATGGGAATTCCCCAAAGGGTAACCCCGAACCAAAATTTTTAAAAAAATGACGTGGGAGTCCCCCTAAATTCTATACCAAGCCCTTCAGGTCTGGTATGGATATTAAGGGGAACCCCGGCCAAAATTTAAAAAAAAAATGACGTGGGGTTCCCCCTAAATTCCATACCAGACCCTTCAGGTCTGGTATGGATTTTAAGGGGAACCCCGCGCCAAAAAAAAAAAAAAAAACGGCGTGGGGTCCCCCAAAAGATCCATACCAGACCCTTATCCAAGCACGCAACCTGGCAGGCCGCAGGAAAAGAGGGGGAGACGAGAGTGCGCCCCCCCCCTCAACCGTACCAGGCCACATGCCCTCAACATTGGGAGGGTTCTTCCTCCGGCGGTTCTTCCTGGTTCTTCCTCCGGCGTTCTCGTCCAGCATCTCCTCCGTGGCATCTTCTATCTTCTTCTCCTCGGGTCGCTCCGCACCCATGACATGGGGGGGAGGCTCCCGCTCTTCTCTTCTTCTTTTCTTCTCTTCTTCTCTTCTTGCGGAGTGCGGAGCGGCCCGGAGAAGAAAATGAAGAAGAGAAGAAGAGAAGAAGAGAAGAAAAGAAGAAGAGAAGAGCGGGAGCCTCCCCCCATGCCATGGGTGCGGAGCGGCCCGAGGAGAAGAAGATAGAAGACGCCGCGGAGGAGATGCTGGACGAGAACGCCGGAGGAAGAACCAGAAGAGCCAGAAGAACCAGAAGAACCAGAAGATGAAGGAAGATAGAAGAAAGAAGAAGCATTTAAATAAAGGAATTGTCAAAAACTGTCTCTTGTCATTTTTAACATTTTTGACAGTTTTTTAGTGAAATGGTAGGGGTAAGTACCCCCTTACCATTTCACACAGGGGGGGCCAGGATCTGGGGGTCCCCTTGTTAAAGGGGGCTTCCAGATTCCGATAAGCCCCCCGCCCGCAGACCCCCACAACCACCGGCCAGGGTTGTGGGGATGAGACCCTTGTCCTCATCAACATGGGGACAAGGTGTTTTGGGGGGCTACCCCAAAGCACCCTCCCAATGTTGAGGGCATGTGGCCTGGTACGGTTCAGGAGGGGGGGCCGCACTGTCGTCCCCCCCTCTTTTCCTGCCGCCTGCCAGGTTGCATGCTGGGATAAGGCCGGGGTTCCCCTTAATATCCATACCAGACCTGAAGGGCCTGGTATGGAATTTAGGGGGACTCCCACTTAATTTTTTTTTTAAATTTTGGTTCGGGGTTCCCCTTTGGGGCATTCCCATGCCGTTTTTATCAATGAACTTCTATGTGTATTGTCGGCAATGCAATAGCCGCGGGTAGTTTTAAATGGTTTTTTTCCTTCAAAATGTCATTTTGCTGTCAGACTGTTCTAAACACAGGAAACATGCGCCCCTTTACAGGCATACTATAGACACCCCCCAGGTATGAAATTTAAAGGGATATTACACTTTTATTGTTTGACTTTAAGCATTATTAAAATCACTGCTCCTGAAAAAATTGCCGTTTTTAAAACTTTTTTTTGCATTGATCCATGTCCCCTGGGGCAGGACGTAGGTCCCCAAACACTTTTTATGACAATAACTTGCATATTAGCCTTTAAAATTAGCACTTTTGATTATTCATGTTCGTGTCCCATAGACTTTAACGGTGTTCGCGTGTTCGAACAAACTTTTTTCCTGTTCGCATGTTCTGGTGCGAACCGAACAGGGGGGTGTTCGGCTCATCCCTAATATATATATTTATATATATATATATATATATATATATATATATATATATATATATATATATATAAATACACATATCTATAATATACATATACTATATCTCAGAGCGTAGAGATATCAGCAACGGGTGTATGGTAATTGAAGATGGAGATTTGAGGCAGGATTCAGACTGAGATTATGTATTGGTCTCACATTGGATGGTTATAACAGTCAGACACCCATGAAAAGAGAGGAGGGAGGCATAAAATATATCCACTGGATGATACTGGGAATAATAAGCCCCCTGAAATAAAACACAGTGAGCGCATGGGTACAAATGGGTACAAATCAGGTCTATAAACCATCCGAAATTGGGGAGAATGGAGGTAAGAGGAATAAACCATACATCCGTTAAACCTAAATCTAAATCTAAATGCTTAGGATGCCAGCACAGCCCCAGTGACAGCAGAGAGGTTGAACAATTTATCCTCTCTATTTATGTGCCTGTGCACAAGTGAGCTCCTATCAAAACCATCCTATAGGGACCTTTTCCTCTGACTGAGCTAAGCTTTTTTTTGGTATAATAATCCATGGCTGTTTATTATTATTTGTTACTTTTGACCTTATATGTTTTCTTGGTCAGAACTAGGGATGAGCCGAACACCCCCCCGGTTCGGTTCGCACCAGAACCTGCGAACGGACCGAAAATTTGCACGAACGTTAGAACCCCATTGACGTCTATGGGACTCGAACATTCAAAATCAAAAGTGCTAATTTTAAAGGCTAATTTGCATGGTATTGTCCTAAAAAGTGTTTGAGGACCCGGTCCTACCCCAGGGGACATGTATCAATGCAAAAAAAACTTTTAAAAACGGCCAATTTTTCGGGAGCAGTGATTTTAATGATGCTTAACCACTTCAATACCAGGCACTTAGACACCTTCCCGCCCAGCCCAATTTTCACCTTTCAGCGCTGTTGCAATTTGAATGACAATTGCGCGGTCATACAACACTGTACCCAAACAATTTTTTTATCATTTTGTTCCCACAAATAGAGCTTTCTTTTGGTGGTATTTGATCACCTCTGCGGTTTTTATTTTTTGCGCAACAAATAAAAAAAGATCGAAAATTTTGAAAAAAAACAAATTTTTCTTTGTTTCTGTTAATTTTTTTTGTAAATAAGTACGCTTTCTCCTTCAATAATTGGCACTGATAAAGCTGCACTGATGGGCACTGATACGGTGGCACTGATGGGCACCGATGAGGTGGCACCAATGAGGTGGCACTGATGAGGTGGCACTAACGGGCACTGATGATGGGCACTGATAGGCGGCACTGATGGGCACTGATAGGTGGCAATGATGGACACTGATAGGTGGCACTGGTATGCGGCACTGATGGGCACTCATAGGTGGCACCGATGGGCACACATAGGCGGCACTGATGGGCACTCCTAGGTGGCATTGATTGGTATATATGGGTGGCACTGATGACTTATGTGTGGCACTGATGTGTGGCACTGATGGGCACTGATAGGTGGGCACTGATGGGCACAGATGGGCACTGACAGGTGGCACCGATGGGCAGTGACAGGTGGCACAGATGGGCAATGACAGGTGGCACTGATATAGCATTGCTGGGCATTGCTGGGCATATCCTTGGCATAATAGTGCCAATCAGTGCCCATTTGTGGGCACTGATTGGCACAGATTGGACACATGTGGATGGCCATGGGGTACATACCTGGCCATCCACGTTGCCCCTTCCCTGGTGGTCCTAGTGGCATCCCTGGTAGTCCAGTGGGGTGATCTGCGGGGGGGCTGCGCTGATAAACAATCAGCGCAGACCCCCCCTGCCAGGAGAGCCGCCGATTGGCTCTCCTCTACTTGCGTCTGTCAGACGCGAGTGAGGAAGAGCAGATCAACGGCTCTTCCTATTGACAGCGTGATCAGCCGTGATTGGACACGGCTGATCACATGGTAAAGAGCCTCCGCCGGAGGCTTTTTACCAAGATCAGTGTAGCGGTGTGTCAGACTGACACACCGCTCCACCGATCGCCGCGATGCGCGCCCCCGGGGGCGCGCTGCGGCATGTTATCCTGAAGGACATCATATGACACCCAGTCAGGATAACAGAACCACTTCCCGGACGTCAATCCGTTATAGGGCGGGCGGGAAGTGGTTAAAGTAAAAAAAAAAAGTGAAATATTCCTTTAAATATCGTACCTGGGGTGTGTCTATAGTATGCCTGTAAAGTGGCGCGTGTTTCCCGTGTTTAGAACAGTCCCTGCACAAAATGTCATTTTTAAAGGAAAAAATCTCATTTAAAACTGCTTGCAGGTTTAATGTAATGTCGGGTCCTGGCAATATGGATGAAAATCAGTGAGACAAACGGCATGGCACTGGCATTATATGACCGGCGGAAATGCACACAGACCTGCCTCAGGACATCCTGTAAGCCCGGGTACCTGCTCAAGAACCGCTGCACCAACAAGTTAAGGACGTGAGCCAAACAGGGCACATGGGTCATTTGTCCCTGTCGGAGGGAAGAGAGGAGGTTGGTGCCATTGTCGCAAACCACCATTCCTGCCTTAAGTTGGCATGGCGTCAACCACCTCTGAACCTGCCCCTGCAGAGCTGACAGTACCTCTGCCCCAGTGTGGCTCCTGTCCCCCAAGCACACCAGCTCAAGCACCGCATGGCATCTTTTGGTCTGCGTACTTGCGTAGCCCCTTGAACGGCTACGGAGCACCGCTGGTTCCGAGGACAAAGCACAGGAAGAGGCCATGGAGGAAGAAGAAGAGGAGGGGGTGGAGGAGAGAGGTGTGTCACAATCATTAGCATTTTGGAGGCGTGGTGGCGGAACAACCTCCAACACTACTGCACCTTGTCCTGCATCCTTCCCAGCTGCCAGCAGAGTCACCCAATGCGCCGTGAAACTTAGGTAACGTCCCTGTCCATGCTTGCTGGACCATGAGTCAGCAGTAATATGCACCTTACCGCTGACCGCCCTGTCCAGCGAGGCATGGACATTGCCTTCCACATGGCGGTAGAGAGCCGGAATCGCCTTCCGTGAGAAAAAGTGGCATTTGGGTACCTGCCACTGAGGAACCGCACATTCCACAAACTCACGGAAGGGGGCAGAGTCTACCAACTGAAAAGGCAGCAGTTGAAGTGCTAAGTATAAAATTGATGCGCTTTAAATAAATAGTGCACAATATGCTGCTACGACTAAGCTAAAATCCAGGAATAAAAAATGCATACATGTGAATAAAATAGATAAATAATTATGGTGCTAATACATGTGTGGGCACTGATTGGCACAGATTGGACACATGTGGATGGCCATGGGGTACATACCTGGCCATCCACGTTGCCCCTTCCCTGGTGGTCCTAGTGGCATCCCTGGTAGTCCAGTGGGGTGATCTGCGGGGGGGCTGCGCTGATAAACAATCAGCGCAGACCCCCCCTGCCAGGAGAGCCGCCGATCGGCTCTCCTCTACTTGCGTCTGTCAGACGCGAGTGAGGAAGAGCCGATCAACGGCTCTTCCTATTGACAGCGTGATCAGCCGTGATTGGACACGGCTGATCACATGGTAAAGAGCCTCCGCCGGAGGCTTTTTACCAAGATCAGTGTAGCGGTGTGTCAGACTGACACACCGCTCCACCGATCGCCATGATGCGCGCCCCCGGGGGCGCGCTGCGGCATGTTATCCTGAAGGACGTCATATGACACCCAGTCAGGATAACAGAACCACTTCCCGGACGTCAATCCGTTATAGGGCGGGCAGGAAGTGGTTAAAGTAAAAAAAAAAAGTGAAATATTCCTTTAAATATCGTACCTGGGGTGTGTCTATAGTATGCCTGTAAAGTGGCGCGTGTTTCCCGTGTTTAGAACAGTCCCTGCACAAAATGACATTTTTAAAGGAAAAAATCTCATTTAAAACTGCTTGCGGATTTAATGTAATGTCGGGTCCTGGCAATATGGATGAAAATCAGTGAGACAAACGGCATGGGTACCCCCCAGTCCATTACCAGGCCCTTTGGGTCTTGTATGGATATTAAGCGGAACCCCGCACCCAAATTAAAATAAGGAAAGGTGTGGGGCAAATAGGCCCTATATACTCTGAACAGCAGGATACAGGCGGTGCAAACAAGACAGGGACTGTAGGTTTGTTGTTAAGTAGAATCTGTTTGTAATTTTGAACGGGTACATTTTTAACGTGTTTAGCTCCAGCCAAAAAATCTTTTTTAAGCTTTTTGAAAAACATAGGGAAGGGTTATCACCCCTGTGCCATATGTTTTGCTGTCTGTCCTCCTCTTCAGAAGATTTCACCTCACTTTTTGTCCCAATGACAAATGTTTTTTGAAAATTTGGGTTTTTTTGTGGAACAAGGATTGGAAAGCATCAGTGGAAAGGAGAAATGTTTTTCCCATATTAACTCTTACAGGAGAGAATTTCCCTTCCTAGGGGTAGATTTCATCTCACTTCCTGTTGTCTCCTTCCGTTTGCAAGTAGGAGTCATTTGTAAGTTAGATGTTTGAACGTAGGGGCCTGCCCTATATACTCAGCAGAAATTTGGGCCTTAGGTGTTGTTGTGGCCACAACACTGTAAGCCCTCACAGGGCCCTGCTGTGAAATATTAGATCAAGAATTGTAATTACATGCCCCTGTTGAACAGGGGCAGAAAAATTGGGCCTTTGGTGGTGGTGGTGGTGCTGGTGCCACAACACTGTAAGTCCTCACTCGCTCTTGGTGGGCGCAGAAATGGGCCCTGCTGTGAAATATTAGATCAAGAATTGTAATTACATGCCCCTGTTGAACAAGGGCAGAAAAATTGGGCCTTTGGTGGTGGTGGTGGTGGTGGTGCTGGTGCCACAACACTGTAAGTTCTCACTCGCTCTTGGTGGGTGCAGAAATGGGCCCTGCTGTGAAATATTAGATCAAGAATTGTAATTACATGCCCCTGTTGAACAAGGGCAGAAAAATTGGGCCTTTGGTGGTGGTGGTGCTGGTGCCACAACACTGTAAGTCCTCACTCGCTCTTGGTGGGTGCAGAAATGGGCCCTGCTGTGAAATATTAGATCAAGAATTGTAATTACATGCCCCTGTTGAACAAGGGCAGAAAAATTGGGCCTTTGGTGGTGGTGGTGGTGCTGGTGCCACAACACTGTAAGTCCTCACTCGCTCTTGGTGGGTGCAGAAATGGGCCCTGCTGTGAAAAATTAGATCTAGAATTGTAATTACATGCCCCTGTTGAACAGGGGCTGAAAAATTGGGCCTTAGGCACTGGTGCTGGTGCCACAACACTGCAACCCCTCACAGATACTCTAGTTGGAACGCAGAAATGAGCCCTGCTGCAAAGTATTGCATCAAAAATTGTAATTACACGCCCCTGTTAAACAAGGGCTGAAAAATTGGGCCTTAGGCACTGGTGGTGGCGCCCAGAACCAAAAATGTTCTTACAAGCTATCAGCGTGATCATTGAGGAGGAAGAGGATAATTACTCAGGGATAGTCACTCAGCATCAGCATAGGCAGTCTTTGAAGGGATCTGAGATTTCAAAAAAAATTATTCGGTTACATCAGCATCAGGTGCTTGGTAGCTGGTGGTGATCCAAGACTGATTCATTTGTATGAAGGTCAGTCGATCGACCAAGTCGGTGGACAGACGCACCCTGTGATCGGTTACAAAGCCTCCAGCAGCACTGAATGTGCGTTCCGAAAGAACGCTGGATGCAGGACAGGCCAGTAGCACAATTGCATGCTGTGCAAGCTCTGGCCAGTGATCCATCCTCAAGACCCAGTAACCCAGAGGATTTTCGGTGGGAAAGGTGTCCAAGTCAGATCTTGCCCCTAGGTATTCCTGCACCATGTAAAACAGATGCTGGCAATGGTTGCTGGAACTGATCATACCTTGGGGCTGCGGACCAAAAAATTGTCTGAACGCATCGGTCAGACGGCCACCTTCTCCACCGCTCCTTCTTTGACTGACCGAAGCCTCAGCAACACGTGGTCCAGAAACAGGAGTTTGTAACCTCCCAGTCTCTGGGAACGCGTTGCACAGACCTTTCTGCAAGGCCTCCCGAAGATGTTTTATCCTCTGCTCCCTCTGCGATGGCAAGATAAGGTCCCCAGCCTTACCCTTGTAACGTGGATCAAGGAGGGTTGCCAGCCAGTATTGGTCCTTCTCCTTGATACCACGAATACGAGGATCCTTACGCAGGCTTTGCAGGATCAGGGAGGCCATGCAGCGTAGGTTTGCTGAGGCATTGGTCCGGAGTCCTCTGGGTCACTAAGGACGACATGGTCCGCAGCCACCTCCTCCCAGCCACATACAAGTCCATGTGTTTCTTGGGACTGATCCCTTAAAGACTGCTGCTGATGCTGAGTGCCAGGCTCCACCTCCATACTGACACAATCTTCCTCCTCCTCCTCCTCTTCCTGTGTGATCGGCGGGCACGCAGGAATACTGTCTGGATAAAGGGGACCTTGAGAGCTAAGGAAGTCCTCCTCTTCCTGCCTCTGTTCTGCCTCAAGTGCCCTGTCCATTATTCCATGCAGCGTGTGCTCCAACAGGTGGACAAGGGGGACAGTGTCACTGATGCATGCACTGTCACTGCTCACCATCCTCGTGGCCTCCTCAAATGGTGGCAGCATGGCCAACGTTGAGTTCCACCTGGTGGGCATGTTACAGATCAGGCGGTTCTTGGGCAGGTTAAACTCCTTTTGGAGGTCCGCCAGCCGAGCACTGGCATTATATGACCCGCGGAAATGCACACAGACCTGCCTCAGGACATCCTGTAAGCCCGGGTACCTGCTCAAGAACCGCTGCACCAACAAGTTAAGGACGTGAGCCAAACAGGGCACATGGGTCATTTGTCCCTGTCGGAGGGAAGAGAGGAGGTTGGTGCCATTGTCGCAAACCACCATTCCTGCCTTAAGTTGGCATGGCGTCAACCACCTCTGAACCTGCCCCTGCAGAGCTGACAGAACCTCTGCCCCAGTGTGGCTCCTGTCCCCCAAGCACACCAGCTCAAGCACCGCATGGCATCTTTTGGCCTGCGTACTTGCGTAGCCCCTTGAACGGCTACGGAGCACCGCTGGTTCCGAGGACAAAGCACAGGAAGAGGCCATGGAGGAAGAAGAAGAGGAGGGGGTGGAGGAGAGAGGTGTGTCACAATCATTAGCATTTTGGAGGCGTGGTGGCGGAACAACCTCCAACACTACTGCACCTTGTCCTGCATCCTTCCCAGCTGCCAGCAGAGTCACCCAATGCGCCGTGAAACTTAGGTAACGTCCCTGTCCATGCTTGCTGGACCATGAGTCAGCAGTAATATGCACCTTACCGCTGACCGCCCTGTCCAGCGAGGCATGGACATTGCCTTCCACATGGCGGTAGAGAGCCGGAATCGCCTTCCATGAGAAAAAGTGGCATTTGGGTACCTGCCACTGAGGAACCGCACATTCCACAAACTCACGGAAGGGGGCAGAGTCTACCAACTGAAAAGGCAGCAGTTGAAGTGCTAAGTATAAAATTGATGCGCTTTAAATAAATAGTGCACAATATGCTGCTACGACTAAGCTAAAATCCAGGAATAAAAAATGCATACATGTGAATAAAATAGATAAATAATTATGGTGCTAATACATGTGTTAAAATAGCCAAAATAAATCTTCAAATTGGTGATGTGATGGTGAATATAAATAAATAATAATGACACTCAGATTACAATGTCCAGATAGAGATAAATAGTGGGGGAAAGTAAAAATAATTAAACAGTTCCTTCCCTTAATCCAGATTGATTGACTCACTGGGTTAGATCGTTTGTATTAGGATATTTCGTTTTTCTCACATCCCACTTTAGCCATAATACTGCTGATGATTCGGCTCTCAGGATAAAGGTTTTATGCAAAGCAAACAAAGAAAAAATAGATCATTGTGCAGTGAACTTACTAGATAGTGCACAAGCAAAACAGGGACAAGAGATACACTCACAAACTCCCGGTCTATTAGAAGCATTCAACTATGCAGATTGCAGTCAGCCGCTGTGGACGAAGTTTCCCATAGAGAAACAGCTGCTGTTAACCTTCAGGTGTATTGCAGCACTGATTGTCCTAAGCTCCTCCCACGCGTTACATCACTGACACGTGACTTTTTCAAGGATAAACACAGGAAGCCACAGCCTCTGTATTTAAGTCCTATGGCATTGTGGTTACCATGGAGACAGCGCTGTGTTCATTGGATCATCATACTGCTTTCTGCTACTAATGATATGTAAATATTTTGGCTTAAGCCTTATTTAATTGTTTTACAAATTGTTAAAAGGGGAACATATATTTATAAATACAGGTTTGCAAACAAATATAGAGCACTTCCAGATAAAGAATAAGAACATAAAAATGGGCCTAATTAGTGTGGTCACGAAACTCCCTCCAGTGGTAAATAGTGTTACTACACATTCAATGTTAACACATCAGATCGCATGTCATTACATACTGGGATGGATAGCAAAATCACTAATATGTATGTGTACTTCCGCAAGTAAAAAAACAATTGATCCACATTGTGTAGTTACTAGCAACATATTGGATAGGCCAGTATTACACTCACATCCACTAGTGAAAATTATATAAAAAATATAAAAATTTAAAATAAAAGATTAAGGTTACATTGTTGCGTCACTAGTTCACCATTGCAACAATGTTTCAAAAAAAATAATTTTTTTTATTTTTTATATATAGAAAAATTTAATTAAATAAATTAAAATACATGATTGACTAGATGCACAACCCAAATATTTGATACTATACACTCATTTACAGTAAAATCAAATATATGATCCCTATGATATTATAAAAAATAAATAAAAATTAATTTTATTTAAAATAAACACTAAAATATAGACTATAGTTATTATGATATTAAGTGTAAAGAGACAATAAATTTACGTACCAATTAATACCAACAAAATAAAAATTAAAATTAAAATTAAAAAATTAAAAATTAATATATATGTAATAAATGTTTCAAAATTAGTAAGGCATGTCTTGAGAGTATCACAGAGTATTAAAAATCTGATATGAAGCAATTAAGATCAAATTCTATGTTTAAGCCATTTGGCGCAAGAGTCCCCATCTGGAATATCCATTTAGACTCGCTTTTACTGAGTTCCCTTATCTTATTTGAGCCTCTCCAATGTGGCTTGTATTTCTGAATCGCCCAAAATTTCAACTGTTTGGGGTCACTATTGTGGTGCATAGCAAAATGTCTGGCGACATTATGCTTAGGGAAAGATTTTTTGATGTTCTGGATATGTTCCCTTATGCGTTTCCACATAGGCCTCTTGGTTCTACCAATATATTGTAGTGAGCATGAGCATTGTAAAACATATACTACTCCTTCCGTCCTGCACGATATAAAGTCCTTAATAGTATGTTCATTGCCAGTACTTGTTGCTGTGAATTTATTACACTTTTGCCCATTTTGTTGGGTATTGATGCAAGCGTAACATCTTTTACAGGGGAAGAACCCTTTCCCCTGAAAAAAGGATAATTCCGTCAATCTTTTGGGGGGTTCCGGGACGTTTTTGGTAATTAGATCCCTAATGTGGGGACTCGCCTATAAATGAAGCGAGGCTTATCCGGTAGAATATTGCAGAGAGTTTTATCTGATTTTAAAAGAGGCCAATGTTTTCTGATGATTCTTTCCATTTTTTTATGTTGAATGCTGTAGTTCATTATCAGTGGTATATCGTTATTATCTTTATTATCTTCTCCATTGGTATATTGTTGGTATTCTCTTTGTTCATTTCTCCCAGGGTTTTGGTGATAATCTCTTGATTCATTTCTGTGTGCATATTGGTAGTACTCCCTTGGTCCAGTTCTATAGTTATTAGTTTGGTAATCTCTTGGTTGAAACAGATCATTGTTTAATCCACCGGTACTGAACAATGAGCATATTCAAGTCTTCAATAGAATGGTAATACAAGATCTTGAACAATTAAAATACAAGAAAATATCTGAACCCAACAATATACAAATAGGTATCAAATGGTTAGAACAAAATAAAGAAATTGTAGTGAGACCTGCGGACAAAGGGGTATGCTGTAGTTCATTATCAGTGGTATATCGTTATTATCTTTATTATCGTTGATTTTATCCTGGATCAGCAACTCCCTTGGGGTTTGATTAATCTCCTTGATTTTTTCTGCTATGAATTCCTTGCTATATCCTTTGTCTTCAAATTTTTTTTTTTTTTGTCCCATCAATTGTGCCTGTTTTAGATATTCATTATTGTCTGAGCAATTTCTTCTTAGCCGTATGAATTGCCCCTTGGGAATATTGATAAGCCATGGTTCATGGTGACAACTGTTCACTGGTATGTAACTATTTCTTTCCACTGTTTTAAAATAGGTTTTAGTACTAATGGAATTGTTTACTAGCTGTATTTCTAAATCATTTATTACATATATATTAATTTTTAATTTTTAAATTTAAATTTTAATGTTTATTTTGTTGGTATTAATTGGTACGTAAATTTATTGTCTCTTTACACTTAATATCATAATAACTATAGTCTATATTTTAGTGTTTATTTTAAATAAAATACATTTTTATTTATTTTTTATAATATCATAGGGATCATATATTTGATTTTACTGTAAATGAGTGTATAGTATCAAATATTTGGGTTGTGCATCTAGTCAATCATGTATTTTAATTTATTTAATTAAATTTTTCTATATATAAAAAAAAATATATATTTTTTTTGAAACATTGTTGCAATGGTGAACTAGTGGCGCAACAATGTAACCTTAATCTTTTATTTTAATTTTTTATATTTTTTATATCATTTTCACTAGTGGATGTGAGTGTAATACTGGCCTATCCAATATGTTGCTAGTAACTACACAATGTGGATCAATTGGTTTTTTACTTGCAGAAGTACACATACATATTAGTGATTTTGCTATCCATCCCAGTATGTAATGACATGCGATCTGATGTGTTAACATTGAATGTGTAGTAACACTATTTACCACTGGAGGGAGTTTCATGACCGCACTAATTAGGTCCATTTTTATGTTCTTATTCTTTATCTGGAAGTGCTCTATATTTGTTTGCAAACCTGTATTTATAAATATATGTTCCCCTTTTAACAATTTGTAAAACAATTAAATAAGGCTTAAGCCAAAATATTTACATATCATTAGTAGCAGAAAGCAGTATGATGATCCAATGAACACAGCGCTGTCTCCATGGTAACCACAATGCCATAGGACTTAAATACAGAGGCCGTGGCTTCCTGTGTTTATCCTTGAAAAAGTCACGTGTCAGTGATGTAACGCGTGGGAGGAGCTTAGGACAATCAGTGCTGCAATACACCTGAAGGTTAACAGCAGCTGTTTCTCTATGGGAAACTTCATCCACAGCGGCTGACTGCAATCTGCATAGTTGAATGCTTCTAATAGACCGGGAGTTTGTGAGTGTATCTCTTGTCCCAGTTTTGCTTCTGCACTATCTAGTAAGTTCACTGCACAATGATCTATTTTTTCTTTGCTTGCTTTGCATAAAACCTTTATCCTGAGAGCAGAATCATCAGCAGTATTATGGCTAAAGTGGGATGCGAGAAAAACTAAATATCCTGATACAAGCGATCTAACCCAGTGAGTCAATCAATCTGGATTAAGGGAAGGAACTGTTTAATTATTTTTACTTTCCCCCACTATTTATCTCTATCTGGACATTGTAATCTGAGTGTCATTATTATTTATTTATATTCACCGTCACATCACCAATTTGAAGATTTATTTTGGCTATTTTAACCACTTGCTGACCGCCTCACGCCTATATACGTGAGCAGGTCGGCACGGGCAGGCAAAATCACGTACCTGAAACGTGATGCCTTCCCGCGGGCGGGGGGTCCGATCGGACCCCCCCCCGGTGCCCTGGGTGGTCGGGTCTTGTTCGCGGGCGATTGGGGGTCAGGGGGAGGCCATCCATTGATTGCCACCCCCTCCCGATCGCTCCCACGAATCAAATGCTTCCTCTCCCTCTGTAATGTAAACAGAGGGAGAGGAAGTGATGTCATCTCTCCTGGAGCCGGTCTTTTTGATCCGACGCCGAGGAGAGAAGACATCCAAGTAAGTGCACCAACACCACACGCTCAGTAGAACACGCCAGGCACACTTTTCACCCCCCTGTCACCCCCCGATCACCCCCCGATCACCCCCCTGTACCCACTGTCACTCTGACACCAATAGCAGTGTTTTGTTTTTTTTTGCATTGGTGTCAGTTTGTCAGTTATAAGTGTTAGGGCAGTTAGGTTAGCCCCCTTTAGGTCTAGGGTACCCCCCCTTAGGTCCAGGGTACCCCCTAACCCCCCTAATAAAAGTTAACCCCTTGATTACCCCCCGTCACCAGTGTCACTAAGCGATCGTTTTTCTGATCGCTGTATTAGTGACACAGGTGACGCTAGTTAGGGAGGTAAGTATATAGGTTCGCTGTCAGTGTTTTATAGCGACAGGGACCCCCATATACTACCTGCTAAAGGTTTTAACCCCCTGATTGCCCCCTAGTTAACCCTTTCACCAGCGATCACCGTATAAGTGTTACGGGTGACGCTGGTTAGATAGTTTGTTTTTTGTAGTTTATTATAGTTTATTACAGTTTATTATAGTTTTAGGGCACCCGCCGTTTATTACCTTATAAAGGTTTAACCCCCTAATTGCCCGGCGGTGATAGAAGTTAAGTTTTTAGGATCAGATAAGGCATACACCTCCCTTAGTGCTATAGTATCTGAACGGATCGATATCTGATCCGATCAGATCTATACTCCCCAGCAGTTTAGGGTTCCCTGAAACGCAGTGTTAGCGGGATCAGCCCAGATACCTGCTAGCACCTGCGTTTTGCTCCTCGGCCCAGCCCAGCCCAGCCCACCCAAGTGCAGTATCGATCGATTACTGACACTTACAAAACACTAAGCACACATAACTGCAGCGGTCGCAGAGTCAAGCCTGATCCCTGCGATCGCTAACAGTTTTTTGGTAGCGTTTTGAATCAGTCGCTGACAGTCGGGAGCTTTTTTGCCTGTGAGTCTCACTAGTGTACCCCTAAATTTAGAGGCCAAAATGGCAAATCGAAGGTACACTAGTGAAGAGGCCTACAGGATTCTGAGCATGACAGATAGTGAAGAGGAAGTCACTCATCTGTCAGATTCAGGCTCAGAATACGATCCTGTAGAGGACAGCGGCTCCATGACAGATAGCTCTGACGACGGAGTTGTGGTCCCTGCTAAGGTCAGGCGTACCAGACCCCGAACTTATGCTGTCCTTGAAGTGCAAGAACCGCAGGGCTCTCGTATGGAGCAGAGAAGTACTAGCGCCGCTACTCCTTCTGGTGAACTGGCAAGCACCAGCGGCCTAGTACACCCTGGTCGTACATCCAGCACTGCAGTATCACGTGGTGACGTGGCGAGTCCCATAAGTGCAGTTCAAGCTGGCGAGGTGGCAAGCACTAGTAGTGTCCCGCTGCCACCAAGAAGACGAACACAGGCCCGTCGTGCCCATAGTGCCCTTCCTGCTGCATTGGCCAATCCGAATTGGGTACCCACCACTTCTGCAGCACCCGTACTTCCCCCTTTCACTGGCCAACCCGGAATTCAGGTGGAAACAGTTGACTTTATGCCACTGGATTTTTATTCGCTGTTTTTCACCGAAGATCTCTATAGATCTATTGTGGACCAAAGCAATTTATACGCTGGTCAACACATCGCCACTATGCCCCAGTCCACCCTTGCCAGAGATTGGAGACCAATTACGGTCTCCGAATTTAAGATCTTTCTGGGCCTTTCCCTCCTCATGGGGTTGAATAAAAAGAGTGAGTTGCGGTCATATTGGTCCACTGACCCAATTTACCATTCACCCTTGTTCTCTGCTTCCATGGCCAGGGCACGATACGAGCAGATTTTGCGGTTCATGCACTTCAACAACAATGAACTCTGTCGTCCTCGTGGAGACCCTGGATACGATCGGCTCTACAAAATTCGGCCCCTCGTAAACCACTTCAACCAACGTTTTGCAGACTTGTTTACCCCCCATCAAGTTGTCTGCGTTGATGAGTCCCTGGTTAAATTTTCTGGCCGCTTGTCATTCAAACAGTACCTTCCCAGCAAGCGTGCCAGATACGGGGTCAAGATGTATAAGCTCTGTGACAGGGCCACAGGCTATACATGTAGATTTATGGTTTACGAGGGAAAAGATAGTCACGTAGAGCCGACAAACTGCCCTGACTACATAGGAAGCGCTGGCAAGATAGTGTGGGACTTGGTGTCACCCTTATTCGGAAAGGGGTACCACTTGTACGTGGACAATTATTATACGAGCGTGCCACTTTTTAGCCACCTTTTTGATCATCAGATTGGAGCATGTGGCACCGTGCGACCTAATCGCCGGGGCTTTCCCCAGCGGCTTGTAGATTCCCGTCTTAGGCTGGGGGAGAGAGCCTGCTTGAAGTATAATAATTTGCTCGCTATGAAGTGGAGGCATAAGAAGAATGTTTTCGTTCTCACCTCCCTTCATGCAGACACGACGGTCCAAATTCCTACGGCGACTGGTGTTGTGGAGAAACCCCTCTGTGTCCACGAATACAACCTTAATATGGGAGGGGTGGACCTCAACGACCAGTTGTTGGCGCCGTACCTAGTTGCCGTAAGGCCAGACGCTGGTACAAAAACGTGTCTGTTTATTTATTTCAATTGGCTTTGCTGAACGCTCATGTGCTATACAGAGCTTCAGGACGGACTGGATCCTTCCTTACATTCCAGGAAGAGATCGTCAGAGCCCTTCTGTATCCAGACGGTGCTCCACCTCACCATCCCCAACCGAATGCAGTAAGCCGGCTGCATGAGAGGCATTTTCTTTATGCCCTCCCGAGTACCCCTACCCAACGAACCCCCCAAAAAAGATGTCGTGTCTGCAGCAAGCGCGGATTTAGGCGTGACACCCGGTATTGTTGTCCCCTCTGTCCTGGCATTCCTGGTCTTTGCATTGGTGAATGTTTTGAACGCTACCACACACTAGTGGAGTATTAGCGTAGGGTACAGCACTGCACAGACTAGGCACACTTCCACAGGGTCTCCCAAGATGCTGTCGCATTTTGAGAGACCCAAACCTGGTACCAGTTAAAAAAGTTAAAGTTACAAAAAAAGTGTAAAAAAGACAAAAAAAAGTAAAAAAAAGAAAAAAACACAAAAAAAATATAAAATAAAAAAAACAAAAATAGTTGTTGTTTTATTGTTCTCTCTCTATTGTTCTGCATTCTATACTGCAATGTTTTATTGTTATGTTTTTATCATGTTTGCTTTATAGGTATGCAATTTTTTTATACTTTGTTTTTTTTATTGTTAACCACCTTTGTGTTTTCAGGTACGCCATTCAGCTGCAGAGCGGATTTATTTATCTTGACAGCAACAGCGTTTGCTCCCACGATACATAAAGCCGCGACTCCAGCGCTGTCGGAGGTGATTTCACCACCACAGTTACATACTTCAGCATATATGCCGAAGCGTGGGGGCAGCAGTGGGTGGAGGAGCGATTTGCTCCTGCCTTTTGCGGGAGGATGCCCCCATGCTTCGGCATATATATTTTTTAGGTAGGCACAGGTTGCGTTAAATGTTTTATTTTTTACTATTTTTTTTTGTATTTTGCTTTGCAGGTATGGTAAGTATTACTGTTATACTGTAATGTTACTTTGTTTTTTTGTTAACCATCATTTGCTTCGCAGGTACGCCATTCAGTTGCAGCACGGATTTATTTATCTTGACAGCAACAGCGTTTGCTCCCACGATACATAAAGCCGTGACTCCAGCGCTGTCGGAGGTGATTTCACCACCACAGTTACATACTTCAGCATATATGCCGAAGCGTGGGGGCAGCAGTGGGTGGAGGAGCGATTTGCTCCTGCCTTTTGCGGGAGGATGCCCCCATGCTTCGGCATATATATATTTTTAGGTAGGCACAGGTTGCGTTAAATGTTTTATTTTTTACTATGTTTTTTTTGTATTTTGCTTTGCAGGTATGGTAAGTAATACTGTTATACTGTAATGTTACTTTGTTTTTTTGTTAACCATCATTTGCTTAGCAGGTACGCCATTCAGTTGCAGCACGGATTTATTTATCTTGACAGCAACAGCGTTTGCTCCCACGATACATAAAGCCGTGACTCCAGCGCTGTCGGAGGTGATTTCACCACCACAGTTACATACTTCAGCATATATGCCGAAGCGTGGGGGCAGCAGTGGGTGGAGGAGCGATTTGCTCCTGCCTTTTGCGGGAGGATGCCCCCATGCTTCGGCATATATATACGGTGCATGTATGCCCATCATTAGAAGTGGGTGGATGAAGGGAGGTATTCTAATGGTGGGCATACCCACCGATCAATATCTTTTTTTCGTTCAGCCCACAGGCTGCATGAAAAAAAGTTTACAATGTATGCCCAACAAGGACCAGCAACGTACTGGTATGTTGCTGGACTTTGAGTGGTTATACCAGAATGATGCCTGCAGGTTTAGGTATCATCTTGGTATCATTCTTTTCAGCCAGTGGTCGGCTTTCTTGTAAAAGCAATCCTAGCGGCTAATTAGCCTCTAGACTGCTTTTACAAGCAGTGGGAGGGAATGCCCCCCCCCCACACCGTCGTCCATGTTTTTCTCTGGCTCTCCTGTCCCAACAGGGAACTTGAGAATGCAGCCGGTGATTCAGCCAGCTGACCATAGAGCTGATCAGAGACCAGAATGGCTCCAAACATCTCTATGGCCTAAGAAACTGGAAGCTACAAGCATTTCATGACTTAGATTTCGCCGGATTTAAACAGCGCCATTGGGAAATTGGGAAAGCATTTTATCACACCGATCTTGGTGTGGTCAGATGCTTTGAGGGCAGAGGAGAGATCTAGGGTCTAATAGACCCCAATTTTTTCTAAAAAGAGTACCTGTCACTACCTATTGCTATCATGGGGGATATTTACATTCCCTGAGATAACAATAAAAATGATAAAAAAAATAAAAAAATGAAAGGAACAGTTTAAAAATAAGATAAAAAAGCAAAAAAAATAATAAAAAAAAAATAAAAAAAAAAAGCACCCCTGCCCCCCCCCCCCCTGCTCTCGCACAAAGGCGAACGCAAGCGTCGGGCGTCAAATGTAAACAGCAATTGCACCATGCATGTGAGGTATCACCGCGAAGGTCACACCGAGGGCAGTAATTTTAGCAGTAGACCTCCTCTGTAAATCTAAAGTGGTAACCTGTAAAGGCTTTTAAAGGCTTTTAAAAATGTATTTAGTTTGTCGCCATTGCACGTTTGTGCGCAATTTTAAAGCATGTCATGTTTGGTATCCATGTACTCGGCCTAAGATCATCTTTTTTATTTCATCAAACATTTTGACAAAATAGTGTGTTTTAGTGTATTAAAATTTAAAAAAGTGTGTTTTTTCCCCAAAAAATGCGTTTGAAAAATCGCTGCGCAAATACTGTGTGAAAAAATAAAAATAAACACCCACCATTTTAATCTGTAGGGCATTTGCTTTAAAAAAATATATAATGTTTGGGGGTTCAAAGTAATTTTTTTGCAAAAAAAAATAAATTTTTCATGTAAACAATAAGTGTCAGAAAGGGCTTTGTCTTCAAGTGGTTAGAAGAGTGGATGATGTGTGACATAAGCTTCTAAATGTTGTGCATAAAATGCCAGGACAGTTCAAAACCCCCCCAAATGACCCCATTTTGGAAAGTAGACACCCCAAGCTATTTGCTGAGAGGCATGTCGAGTCCATGGAATATTTTATATTGTGACACAAGTTGCGGGAAAAAGACAAATTTTTTTTTTATTTTTTTTTTTTTGCACAAAGTTGTCACTAAATGATATATTGCTCAAACATGCCATGGGAATATGTGAAATTACACCCCAAAATACATTCTGTTGCTTCTCCTGAGTACGCGGATACCACATGTGTGAGACTTTTTGGGAGCCTAGCCGCGTACGGGACCCCGAAAACCAAGCCCCGCCTTCAGGCTTTCTAAGGGCGTAAATTTTTGATTTCACTCTTCACTGCCTATCACAGTTTCGGAGGCCATGGAATGCCCAGATGGCACAACCCCCCCCCAAATGACCCCATTTTGGAAAATAGACACCCAAAGCTATTTGCTGAGCGGTATAGTGAGTATTTTGCAGACCTCACTTTTTGTCACAAAGTTTTGAAAATTGAAAAAAGAAAAAAAAAATACGTTTTTCTTGCCTTTCTTCATTTTCAAAAACAAATGAGAGCTGCAAAATACTCACCATGCCTCTCAGCAAATAGCTTGGGGTGTCTACTTTCCAAAATGGGGTCATTTGGGGGGGTTTTGTGCCATCTTGGCATTTTATGGCCTTCAAAAGTGTGATAGGTAGTGAGGAGTAAAATCAAAAATGTATGTCCTTAGAAATCCTGAAGGCGGTGCTTGGTTTTCGGGGCCCCGTGCGCGGCTAGGCTCCCAAAAAGTCCCACACATGTGGTATCCCCGTACTCAGGAGAAGCAGCAGAATATATTTTGGGGTGCAATTCCACATATGCCCATGGCATGTTTGAACAATATATCATTTAGTGACAACTTTGTGCAAAAAAAAAAAAAAAAAAAAAAAAAATTGTCACATTCCCGCAACTTGTGTCAAAATATAAAATATTCCATGGACTCAACATGCCTCTCAGCAAATAGCTTGGGGTGTCTACTTTCCAAAATGGGGTCAATTGGGGGGGGGTTTGTGCCATCTGGGCATTTTATGGCCTTCAAAAATGTGATAGGTAGTGGGGAGTGAAATTACAACTTTACGCCCTTAGAAATCCTGAAGGCGGTGCTGGGTTTTCGGGGCCCCGTACGCAGCTAGGCTCCCAAAAAGTCCCACACATGTGGTATCCCCGTACTCAGGAGAAGCAGCAGAATATATTTTGGGGTGTAATTCCACATATGCCCATGGCCTGTGTGAGCAATATATCATTTAGTGACAACTTTGTGCAAAAAAAAAAAAATTCTCACATTCCCGCAACTTGTGTCAAAAAATAAAATATTCCATGGACTCAACATGCCTCTCAGCAAATAGCTTGGGGTGTCTACTTTCCAAAATGGGGTCATTTGGGGGGGTTTTGTGCCATCTTGGCATTTTATGGCCTTCAAAACTGTGATAGGTAGTGAGAAGTGAAATCAAAAATTTATGCCCTTAGAAATCCTGAAGGCGGTGCTTGGTTTTCGGGGCCCCGTACGCAGCTAGGCTCCCAAAAAGTCCCACACATGTGGTATCCCCGTACTCAGGAGAAGCAGCAGAATATATTTTGGGGTGCAATTCCACATATGCCCATGGCATGTTTGAGCAATATATCATTTAGTGACAACTTTGTGCAAAAAAAAAAAAAAAAAATTGTCACTTTCCAGCAACTTGTGTCAAAATATAAAATATTCCATGGACTCAACATGCCTCTCAGCAAATAGCTTGGGGTGTCTACTTTCCAAAATGGGGTCATTTGGGGGGGTTTTGTGCCATCTTGGCATTTTATGGCCTTCAAAACTCTGATAGGTAGTGAGGAGTGAAATTACAACTTTATGCCCTTAGAAATCCTAAAGGCGGTGATTGGTTTTCGGGGCCCCGTACGCGGCTAGGCTCCCAAAAAGTCCCACACATGTGGTATCCCCATACTCAGGAGAATCAGCAGAATGTATTTTGGGGTGCAATTCCACATATGCCCATGGCCTGTGTGAGCAATATATCATTTAGTGACAACTTTGTGCAAAAAAAAAAAAATTGTCACATTCCCACAACTTGTGTCAAAAAATAAAATATTCCATGGACTCAACATACCTCTCAGCAAATAGCTTGGGGTGTCTACTTTCCAAAATGGGGTCATTTGGGGGTGTTTTGTGCCATCTTGGCATTTTATGGCCTTCAAAACTGTGATAGGTAGTGAGGAGTGTAATCAAAAATCTATGCCCTTAGAAATCCTGAAGGCGGTGCTTGCTTTTCGGGGCCCCATACGCGGCTAGGCTCCCAAAAAGTCCCACACATGTGGTATCCCCATACTCAGGAGAAGCAGCTGAATGTATTTTGGGGTGCAATTCCACATATGCCCATGGCCTGTGTGAGCAATATATCATTTAGTGACAACTTTTTGTAAATTTTTTTTTTTTTTTTTTTTGTCATTATTCAATCACCTGGGACAAAAAAAATAAATATTCAATGGGTTCAACATGCCTCTCAGCAATTTCCTTGGGGTGTCTACTTTCCAAAATGGGGTCATTTGGGGGGGTTTTGTACTGCCCTGCCATTTTAGCACCTCATGAAATGACATAGGCAGTCATAAACTAAAAGCTGTGTAAATTCCAGAAAATGTACCCTAGTTTGTAGGCGCTATAACTTTTGCGCAAACCAATAAATATACGCTTATTGACTTTTTTTTTACCAAAGACATGTGGCCGAATACATTTTGGCCTAAATGTATGACTAAAATTGAGTTTATTGGATTTTTTTTAGAACAAAAAGTAGAAAATATCATTTTTTTTCAAAATTTTCGGTCTTTTTCCGTTTATAGCGCAAAAAATAAAAATGGCAGAGGTGATCAAATACCATCAAAAGAAAGCTCTATTTGTGGGAAGAAAAGGACGCAAATTTCGTTTGGGTACACCATTGCATGACCGCGCAATTAGCAGTTAAAGCGACGCAGTGCCAAATTGTAAAAAGTGCTCTGGTCAGGAAGGGGGTAAATCCTTCCGGGGCTGAAGTGGTTAACACATGTATTAGCACCATAATTATTTATCTATTTTATTCACATGTATACATTTTTTATTCCTGGATTTTAGCTTATGCCGCGTACACACGAGCGGACTTTACGGCGGACTTTGCCCGGCGGATTTTTCGACGTACTTTCCGACGGACTTTCTGAATGAACGGACTTGCCTACACACAATCCACCAAAGTCCGTCGAATTCGTACGTGATGACGTACGACCGGACTAAAACAAGGAAATTCATAGCCAGTAGCCAATAGCTGCCCTAGCGTGGCTTTTTAGTCCGTCGAACTAGCATACAGACGGCGGACTTTTCGACCGGACTCGATTTCAACGGATACATTTTACACAAGTTTCAAATCTAATTCCGTCCAACTTTTGAGAAAACAAAGTCCGCTGGAGCCCACACACATCGAATTGTCCGACGAAATCCAGTCCGCCGGGCAAAGTCCGCCGTAAAGTCCGCTCGTGTGTACGCGGCATTAGTCGTAGCAGCATATTGTGCACTATTTATTTAAAGCGCATCAATTTTATACTTAGTACTATTTGTTTGGTTATCTGATCACCCTATATTGATAGCAGCTTTAATTTACTGATTTTATTATAGCACTAACTATATTGGTTTATATATATATATTTTTTAGCACAATTTATTTATATCACACATATCTATCCACATCAGCGCTTGGTTTTTATTCATTTTTTTAGTTGAAGTGCTAGCAATTTTGCCAAGCTAGCATTCAACCGCTGGGCATGTGGATGGCTGGGAGCAAACTTCTTTCGGCGTTGCAGCAGCTGGGGCAGGGAAATTTGCCTGGTACAATCTGACGTCGGTGTACCGAAAGCAGATTGCCCACAAGTACTTGGCTGTGACACACCTAATTCTACACCTTCATTCCTCTCAGTGCAGGTCTCAGAGAGGACTGAAGGTATAGTGGGGTTGGAGATATCAGCTGATGAGGAGCAAGGAGAGGTCCTCTTTGTTCTTTGGTGTGGGTCTTTTAGATACGCTTGCCAATGAACTGCATGGCAGGTCAACATATGTCTGGTCAAGCATGTGGTACCCAAGCGGGAGATGTTTTGGCCACGCGAGATACGCTTGAGATATATGTTGCAAATAGCAGCGGTGCGATCTGATGCAATCCTCTCTAAAAAGGCCCACACCAAAGAACTTTTTGAATGACGCGCAGAGACTGCAGCACCCTGCACATGTGGAGCTTTGGGGTGTGATGCAGTCAATGTGCTGCCCTTAGGCTGGCCCCTGGAGGGCATCCTGCCTCGTTGGTGATGTGCCGCCTCCTCCTCCTCCTCCTCTCTCCTATCAGGCACCCACGTTGTGTCAGTGCCCTCATCATCCCCTCCCTCCTAATCACTGGAGCAAACCTGGAAGTATGCTGCAGCAGGGGGAGCATGAGTGCCAGATTGCTGTCCTTCTTGGGCACCCCCTCTGTCCGTGCTCACGTTACTGCCTTCATCGAGCTCAGTATCATCATCAGAGCCTTCCAAACGCTGGGCATCCTCCTGGAGCATGTACCCAACACTGTGGTCAAACAGTTCGAGGGACTCCTCAGGAGGACATGGTGGGGCTAGGGAAGGAGTCACTGATGACATTGAGCCAAGGGAAGAGGCCGCTGCTTTGCCAGACAAAGTACCCTGGGCATGGGTGAGAGAGGATGAGGAGGATGAGGACGGCTTGGTCATCCACTCGACCAAGTCTTCCGCATGTTGTGGCTCAACACGGCCAGCTGCCGAAAAAAAGGCCAAGCGTGTCCCACGGCCACGTGCTGATGAGGATGCCCCGTCTCTACGACCAGCACTAGACACAGAGCCTGCTTGCCCTCTCTTATTGGCTTGTGACTGTCTGCCTCTCCTTCTTGGCCTTCCAGACATACTAATGGCCTGTAGCTGCACTAAGCTGGGATATATACAAATATATATGTATATATATATATATATATATATATGTACTGATACTGCAGCTAGCATAATCAACTGCCTGCCTGTAGTATGAGAACACCACCAACCTTCTACAGGTAGCTTTAGCTGAACACTGTGCAGAGCTCGCAAAAAACTAACTTGTAGCTTTTTTAGCTGCCTGCGGTAGTGATAGGATCAGGAAAACACCACCAACCTTCTACAGGTAGCTTTAGCTGAACACTGTGCAGAGCTCGCAAAAAAATAACTTGTAGGTTTAGCTGGACACTGTGAGGAGGACGCAACACACTAACTTGTAGTTTTAGCTGAACACTGTGAGCAGGATGTTTTCCGAGAATTGTGTCATATCATTGGCAGAACATTTTAATGTCAACTGGTCAGCCACATGTGTTGCAATAGCAAAAGAATTCAGAAACATTTCTACAGAAAAACAAATATAATAAGAACTATCAAAAATACAGCTTTATGTTGAAGAGGAACTCTGGATACATAAAAAGATATGGTTCCTATATTTCCTATATTTCATATCTTCACAGTTGAGCTGGACACTGTGAGGAGGACGCACCACACTAACTTGTAGTTTTAGCTTAACACTGCGAGCAGGACGCACAGCACTAACTTGTAGTTTTAGCTGAACACTGTGAGCAGGGCGCACTACACTAACTTGTAGGTTTAGCTGAACACTGGGAGGCGGACGCACTGCACTAACTTGTAGGTTTAGCTGAACACTGTGAGGTGGACGCACCACACTAACTTGTAGGTTTAGCTGAACACTGTGAGCAGGATGCACCGCACTAACTTGTAGGTTTAGCTGAACACTGTGAGGTGGACGCACAACACTAACTTGTACGTTTAGCTGAACACTGTGAGCAGGACGCACCGCGCTAACTTGTAGTTTTAGCTGAACACTGTGAGCAGGACGCACCGCAATAACTTGTAGGTTTAGCTGAACACTGTGAGGTGGACGCACCACACTAACTTGTAGGTTTAGCTGAACACTGTAAGCAGGACGCACCCCACTAACTTGTAGATTTAGCTGAACACTGTGAGCAGGACGCACTGCACTAACTTGTAGCTTTAGATGAACACTGTGCAGAGGTCTCACTACACTAACTTGTAGGTTTAGCTGAACACTGTGAGGTGGACGCACAAAACTAACTTGTAGTTTTAGCTGAACACTGTGAGCAGGACGCACAGCACTAACTTGTAGTTTTAGCTGAACACTGTGAGCAGGGCGCACCGCACTAACTTGTAGGTTTAGCTGAACACTGTGAGGTGGACGCACCGCACTAACTTGTAGTTTTAGCTGAACACTGTGAGCAGGACGCACCACACTAACTTGTAGTTTTAGCTGAACACTGTGAGCAGGACGCACCGCACTAACTTGTAGTTTTAGCTGAACACTGTGAGGTGGACGCACCACACTAACTTGTAGTTTTAGCTGAACACTGTGAGCAGGACGCACTGCACTAACTTGTAGCTTTAGATGAACACTGTGCAGAGGTCTCACTACACTAACTTGTAGGTTTAGCTGAACACTGTGAGGTGGACGCACCACACAAACTTGTAGTTTTAGCTGAACACTGTGAGCAGGACACACAGCACTAACTTGTAGTTTTAGCTGAACACTGTGAGCAGGACGCACCGCACTAACTTGTAGGTTTAGCTGAACACTGTGAGGTGGATGCACCGCACTAACTTGTAGTTTTAGCTGAACACTGTGAGCAGGACGAACCACACTAACTTGTAGGTTTAGCTGAACACTGTGAGGTGGACGCACCACACTAACTTGTAGTTTTAGCTGAACTCTGTGAGCAGGATGCACCGCACTAACTTGTAGGTTTAGCTGAACACTGTGAGGTGGACGCACCACACTAACTTGTAGTTTTAGCTGAACACTGTGAGCAGGACGCACCGCACTAACTTGTAGTTTTAGCTGAACACTGTGAGCAGGACGCACCGCACTAACTTGTAGTTTTAGCTGAACACTGTGAGGTGGACGCACCACACTAACTTGTAGTTTTAGCTGAACACTGTGAGCAGGACACACTACACTAACTTGTAGGTTTAGCTGAACACTGGGAGGCGGACGCACTGCACTAACTTGTAGGTTTAGCTGAACACTGTGAGCAGGACGCACCGCGCTAACTTGTAGGTTTAGCTGAACACTGTGAGGTGGATGCACCACACTAACTTGTAGGTTTAGCTGAACACTGTGAGCAGGATGCACCGCACTAACTTGTAGGTTTAGCTGAACACTGTGAGGTGGACGCACCACACTAACTTGTAGGTTTAGCTGAACACTGTGAGCAGGACACACCGCACTAACTTGTAGTTTTAGCTGAACACTGTGAGCAGGATGCACCACAATAACTTGTAGGTTTAGCTGAACACTGTGAGGTGGACGCACCACACTAACTTGTAGGTTTAGCTGAACACTGTAAGCAGGACGCACCCCACTAACTTGTAGATTTAGCTGAACACTGTGAGCAGGACGCACTGCACTAACTTGTAGCTTTAGATGAACACTGTGCAGAGGTCTCACTACACTAACTTGTAGGTTTAGCTAAACACTGTGAGGTGGACGCACAAAACTAACTTGTAGTTTTAGCTGAACACTGTGAGCAGGACGCACCGCACTAACTTGTAGTTTTAGCTGAACACTGTGAGCAGGATGCACCGCACTAACTTGTAGGTTTAGCTGAACACTGTGAGGTGGACGCACCGCACTAACTTGTAGTTTTAGCTGAACACTGTGAGCAGGACGCACCGCACTAACTTGTAGTTTTAGCTGAACACTGTGAGCAGGACACACCGCACTAACTTGTAGTTTTAGCTGAACACTGTGAGGTGGACGCACCACACTAACTTGTAGCTTTAGCTGAACACTGTGAGCAGGACGCACTGCACTAACTTGTAGCTTTAGATGAACACTGTGCAGAGGTCTCACTACACTAACTTGTAGGTTTAGCTGAACACTGTGAGGTGGACGCACCACACAAACTTGTAGTTTTAGCTGAACACTGTGAGCAGGACACACAGCACTAACTTGTAGTTTTAGCTGAACACTGTGAGCAGGACGCACCGCACTAACTTGTAGGTTTAGCTGAACACTGTGAGGTGGATGCACCGCACTAACTTGTAGTTTTAGCTGAACACTGTGAGCAGGACGAACCACACTAACTTGTAGGTTTAGCTGAACACTGTGAGGTGGACGCACCACACTAACTTGTAGTTTTAGCTGAACACTGTGAGCAGGATGCACCGCACTAACTTGTAGGTTTAGCTGAACACTGTGAGGTGGACGCACCACACTAACTTGTAGTTTTAGCTGAACACTGTGAGCAGGACGCACCGCACTAACTTGTAGTTTTAGCTGAACACTGTGAGCAGGACGCACCGCACTAACTTGTAGTTTTAGCTGAACACTGTGAGGTGGACGCACCACACTAACTTGTAGTTTTAGCTGAACACTGTGAGCAGGACGCACTGCACTAACTTGTAGCTTTAGATTAACACTGTGCAGAGGTCTCACTACACTAACTTGTAGGTTTAGCTGAACACTGTGAGGTGGACGCACCACACAAACTTGTAGTTTTAGCTGAACACTGTGAGCAGGACACACAGCACTAACTTGTAGTTTTAGCTGAACACTGTGAGCAGGACGCACCGCACTAACTTGTAGGTTTAGCTGAACACTGTGAGGTGGACGCACCGCACTAACTTGTAGTTTTAGCTGAACACTGTGAGCAGGACAAACCGCACTAACTTGTAGGTTTAGCTGAACACTGTGAGGTGGACGCACCACACTAACTTGTAGTTTTAGCTGAACACTGTGAGCAGGATGCACCACACTAACTTGTAGTTTTAGCTGAACACTGTGAGCAGGGCACACCGCACTAACTTGTAGGTTTATCTGAACACTGTGAGGAGGACGCACCACACTAACTTGTAGGTTTAGCTGAACACTGTGAGCAGGACGCACCGCACTAACTTGTAGTTTTAGCTAAACACTGTGAGCAGGACGCACCGCACTAACTTGCAGGTTTAGCTGAACACTGTGAGGTGGACGCACCGCACTAACTTGTAGGTTTAGCTGAACACTGTGAGCAGGACGCACCGCACTAACTTGTAGGTTTAGCTGAACACTGTGAGCAGGACGCACCGCACTAACTTGTAGTTTTAGCTGAACACTGTGAGCAGGACGCACCGCGCTAACTTGTAGTTTTAGCTGAACACTGTGAGGTGGACGCACCCCACTAACTTGTAGTTTTAGCTGAACACAGTGAGCAGGACGCACCGCGCTAACTTGTAGTTTTAGCTGAACACTGTGAGGTGGACACACCACACTAACTTGTAGTTTTAGCTGAACACTGTGAGCAGGACGCACCCCACTAACTTGTAGGTTTAGCTGAACACTGTAAGCAGGACGCACCGCACTAACTTGTAGTTTTAGCTGAACACTGTGAGCAGGACAAACCGCACTAACTTGTAGGTTTAGCTGAACACTGTGAGGTGGATGCACCACACTAACTTGTAGTTTTAGCTGAACACTGTGAGCAGGATGCACCACACTAACTTGTAGTTTTAGCTGAACACTGTGAGCAGGGCACACCGCACTAACTTGTAGGTTTATCTGAACACTGTGAGGAGGACGCACCACACTAACTTGTAGGTTTAGCTGAACACTGTGAGCAGGGCGCACCGCACTAACTTGTAGTTTTAGCTAAACACTGTGAGCAGGACGCACCGCACTAACTTGCAGGTTTAGCTGAACACTGTGAGGTGGACGCACCGCACTAACTTGTAGGTTTAGCTGAACACTGTGAGCAGGACGCACCGCACTAACTTGTAGGTTTAGCTGAACACTGTGAGCAGGACGCACCGCACTAACTTGTAGTTTTAGCTGAACACTGTGAGCAGGACGCACCGCACTAACTTGTAGTTTTAGCTGAACACTGTGAGGTGGACGCACCCCACTAACTTGTAGTTTTAGCTGAACACTGTGAGCAGGACGCACCGCGCTAACTTGTAGTTTTAGCTGAACACTGTGAGGTGGACACACCACACTAACTTGTAGTTTTAGCTGAACACTGTGAGCAGGACGCACCCCACTAACTTGTAGGTTTAGCTGAACACTGTAAGCAGGACGCACCAAACTAACTTGTAGTTTTAACTGAACACTGTGAGCAGGACGCACCGCACTAACTTGTAGTTTTAGCTGAACACTGTGAGCAGGACGCACCGCACTAACTTGTAGTTTTAGCTGAACACTGTGAGGTGGACACACCACACTAACTTGTAGTTTTAGCTGAACACTGTGAGCAGGACACACTACACTAACTTGTAGGTTTAGCTGAACACTGGGAGGCGGACGCACTGCACTAACTTGTAGGTTTAGCTGAACACTGTGAGCAGGACGCACCGCGCTAACTTGTAGGTTTAGCTGAACACTGTGAGGTGGACGCACCACACTAACTTGTAGGTTTAGCTGAACACTGTGAGCAGGATGCACCGCACTAACTTGTAGGTTTAGCTGAACACTGTGAGGTGGACGCACCACACTAACTTGTAGGTTTAGCTGAACACTGTGAGCAGGACACACCGCACTAACTTGTAGTTTTAGCTGAACACTGTGAGCAGGACGCACCGCAATAACTTGTAGGTTTAGCTGAACACTGTGAGGTGGACGCACCACACTAACTTGTAGGTTTAGCTGAACACTGTAAGCAGGACGCACCCCACTAACTTGTAGATTTAGCTGAACACTGTGAGCAGGACGCACTGCACTAACTTGTAGCTTTAGATGAACACTGTGCAGAGGTCTCACTACACTAACTTGTAGGTTTAGCTGAACACTGTAAGGTGGACGCACAAAACTAACTTGTAGTTTTAGCTGAACACTGTGAGCAGGACGCACCGCACTAACTTGTAGTTTTAGCTGAACACTGTGAGCAGGATGCACCGCACTAACTTGTAGGTTTAGCTGAACACTGTGAGGTGGATGCACCGCACTAACTTGTAGTTTTAGCTGAACACTGTGAGCAGGACGCACCGCACTAACTTGTAGTTTTAGCTGAACACTGTGAGCAGGACACACCGCACTAACTTGTAGTTTTAGCTGAACACTGTGAGGTGGACGCACCACACTAACTTGTAGCTTTAGCTGAACACTGTGAGCAGGACGCACTGCACTAACTTGTAGCTTTAGATGAACACTGTGCAGAGGTCTCACTACACTAACTTGTAGGTTTAGCTGAACACTGTGAGGTGGACGCACCACACAAACTTGTAGTTTTAGCTGAACACTGTGAGCAGGACACACAGCACTAACTTGTAGTTTTAGCTGAACACTGTGAGCAGGACGCACCGCACTAACTTGTAGGTTTAGCTGAACACTGTGAGGTGGATGCACCGCACTAACTTGTAGTTTTAGCTGAACACTGTGAGCAGGACGAACCACACTAACTTGTAGGTTTAGCTGAACACTGTGAGGTGGACGCACCACACTAACTTGTAGTTTTAGCTGAACACTGTGAGCAGGATGCACCGCACTAACTTGTAGGTTTAGCTGAACACTGTGAGGTGGACGCACCACACTAACTTGTAGTTTTAGCTGAACACTGTGAGCAGGACGCACCGCACTAACTTGTAGTTTTAGCTGAACACTGTGAGCAGGACGCACCGCACTAACTTGTAGTTTTAGCTGAACACTGTGAGGTGGACGCACCACACTAACTTGTAGTTTTAGCTGAACACTGTGAGCAGGACGCACTGCACTAACTTGTAGCTTTAGATGAACACTGTGCAGAGGTCTCACTACACTAACTTGTAGGTTTATCTGAACACTGTGAGGAGGACACACCACACTAACTTGTAGGTTTAGCTGAACACTGTGAGCAGTACGCACCGCACTAACTTGTAGTTTTAGCTAAACACTGTGAGCAGGACGCACCGCACTAACTTGCAGGTTTAGCTGAACACTGTGAGGTGGACGCACCGCACTAACTTGTAGGTTTAGCTGAACACTGTGAGCAGGACGCACCGCACTAACTTGTAGTTTTAGCTGAACACTGTGAGCAGGACGCACCGCACTAACTTGTCATTTTAGCTGAACACTGTGAGGTGGACGCACCCCACTAACTTGTAGTTTTAGCTGAACACTGTGAGCAGGACGCACCGCGCTAACTTGTAGTTTTAGCTGAACACTGTGAGGTGGACACACCACACTAACTTGTAGTTTTAGCTGAACACTGTGAGCAGGACGCACCCCACTAACTTGTAGGTTTAGCTGAACACTGTAAGCAGGACGCACCAAACTAACTTGTAGTTTTAGCTGAACACTGTGAGCAGGACGCACTGCACAAACTTGTAGCTTTAGATGAACTCTGTGCAGAGGTCTCACTACACTAACTTGTAGGTTTAGCTGAACACTGTGAGGTGGATGCACCACACTAACAGGTAGTTTTAGCTGAACACTGTGAGCAGGACGCACCCCACTAACTTGTAGGTTTAGCTGAACACTGTGAGGTGGACGCACCACACTAACTTGTAGTTTTAGCTGAACACTGTGAGCAGGACGCACTGCACTAACTTGTAGCTTTAGATGAACACTGTGCAGAGGTCTCACTACACTAACTTGTAGGTTTAGCTGAACACTGTGAGGTGGACACACCACACAAACTTGTAGTTTTAGCTGAACACTGTGAGCAGGACACACAGCACTAACTTGTAGTTTTAGCTGAACACTGTGAGCAGGACGCACCGCACTAACTTGTAGGTTTAGCTGAACACTGTGAGGTGGACGCACCGCACTAACTTGTAGTTTTAGCTGAACACTGTGAGCAGGATGCACCACACTAACTTGTAGTTTTAGCTGAACACTGTGAGCAGGGCACACCGCACTAACTTGTAGGTTTATCTGAACACTGTGAGGAGGACGCACCACACTAACTTGTAGGTTTAGCTGAACACTGTGAGCAGGACACACCGCACTAACTTGTAGTTTTAGCTGAACACTGTGAGCAGGACGCACCGCAATAACTTGTAGGTTTAGCTGAACACTGTGAGGTGGACGCACCACACTAACTTGTAGGTTTAGCTGAACACTGTAAGCAGGACGCACCCCACTAACTTGTAGATTTAGCTGAACACTGTGAGCAGGACGCACTGCACTAACTTGTAGCTTTAGATGAACACTGTGCAGAGGTCTCACTACACTAACTTGTAGGTTTAGCTGAACACTGTGAGGTGGACGCACAAAACTAACTTGTAGTTTTAGCTGAACACTGTGAGCAGGACGCACCGCACTAACTTGTAGTTTTAGCTGAACACTGTGAGCAGGATGCACCGCACTAACTTGTAGGTTTAGCTGAACACTGTGAGGTGGACGCACCGCACTAACTTGTAGTTTTAGCTGAACACTGTGAGCAGGACGCACCGCACTAACTTGTAGTTTTAGCTGAACACTGTGAGCAGGACACACCGCACTAACTTGTAGTTTTAGCTGAACACTGTGAGGTGGACGCACCACACTAACTTGTAGCTTTAGCTGAACACTGTGAGCAGGACGCACTGCACTAACTTGTAGCTTTAGATGAGCACTGTGCAGAGGTCTCACTACACTAACTTGTAGGTTTAGCTGAACACTGTGAGGTGGACGCACCACACAAACTTGTAGTTTTAGCTGAACACTGTGAGCAGGACACACAGCACTAACTTGTAGTTTTAGCTGAACACTGTGAGCAGGACGCACCGCACTAACTTGTAGGTTTAGCTGAACACTGTGAGGTGGATGCACCGCACTAACTTGTAGTTTTAGCTGAACACTGTGAGCAGGACGAACCACACTAACTTGTAGGTTTAGCTGAACACTGTGAGGTGGACGCACCACACTAACTTGTAGTTTTAGCTGAACACTGTGAGCAGGATGCACCGCACTAACTTGTAGGTTTAGCTGAACACTGTGAGGTGGACGCACCACACTAACTTGTAGTTTTAGCTGAACACTGTGAGCAGGACGCACCGCACTAACTTGTAGTTTTAGCTGAACACTGTGAGCAGGACGCACCACACTAACTTGTAGTTTTAGCTGAACACTGTGAGGTGGACGCACCACACTAACTTGTAGTTTTAGCTGAACACTGTGAGCAGGACGCACTGCACTAACTTGTAGCTTTAGATGAACACTGTGCAGAGGTCTCACTACACTAACTCGTAGGTTTAGCTGAACACTGTGAGATGGACGCACCACACAAACTTGTAGTTTTAGCTGAACACTGTGAGCAGGACACACAGCACTAACTTGTAGTTTTAGCTGAACACTGTGAGCAGGACGCACCGCACTAACTTGTAGGTTTAGCTGAACACTGTGAGGTGGACGCACCGCACTAACTTGTAGTTTTAGCTGAACACTGTGAGCAGGACAAACCGCACTAACTTGTAGGTTTAGCTGAACACTGTGAGGTGGACGCACCACACTAACTTGTAGTTTTAGCTGAACACTGTGAGCAGGATGCACCACACTAACTTGTAGTTTTAGCTGAACACTGTGAGCAGGGCACACCGCACTAACTTGTAGGTTTATCTGAACACTGTGAGGAGGACGCACCACACTAACTTGTAGGTTTAGCTGAACACTGTGAGCAGGACGCACCGCACTAACTTGTAGTTTTAGCTAAACACTGTGAGCAGGACGCACCGCACTAACTTGCAGGTTTAGCTGAACACTGTGAGGTGGACGCACCGCACTAACTTGTAGGTTTAGCTGAACACTGTGAGCAGGACGCACCGCACTAACTTGTAGTTTTAGCTGAACACTGTGAGCAGGACGCACCGCACTAACTTGTAGGTTTAGCTGAACACTGTGAGGTGGACGCACCGCACTAACTTGTAGTTTTAGCTGAACACTGTGAGCAGGATGCACCACACTAACTTGTAGTTTTAGCTGAACACTGTGAGCAGGGCACACCACACTAACTTGTAGGTTTATCTGAACACTGTGAGGAGGACGCACCACACTAACTTGTAGGTTTAGCTGAACACTGTGAGCAGGACACACCGCACTAACTTGTAGTTTTAGCTGAACACTGTGAGCAGGACGCACCGCAATAACTTGTAGGTTTAGCTGAACACTGTGAGGTGGACGCACCACACTAACTTGTAGGTTTAGCTGAACACTGTAAGCAGGACGCACCCCACTAACTTGTAGATTTAGCTGAACACTGTGAGCAGGACGCACTGCACTAACTTGTAGCTTTAGATGAACACTGTGCAGAGGTCTCACTACACTAACTTGTAGGTTTAGCTGAACACTGTGAGGTGGACGCACAAAACTAACTTGTAGTTTTAGCTGAACACTGTGAGCAGGACGCACCGCACTAACTTGTAGCTTTAGCTGAACACTGTGAGCAGGATGCACCGCACTAACTTGTAGGTTTAGCTGAACACTGTGAGGTGGACGCACCGCACTAACTTGTAGTTTTAGCTGAACACTGTGAGCAGGACGCACCGCACTAACTTGTAGTTTTAGCTGAACACTGTGAGCAGGACACACCGCACTAACTTGTAGTTTTAGCTGAACACTGTGAGGTGGACGCACCACACTAACTTGTAGCTTTAGCTGAACACTGTGAGCAGGACGCACTGCACTAACTTGTAGCTTTAGATGAGCACTGTGCAGAGGTCTCACTACACTAACTTGTAGGTTTAGCTGAACACTGTGAGGTGGACGCACCACACAAACTTGTAGTTTTAGCTGAACACTGTGAGCAGGACACACAGCACTAACTTGTAGTTTTAGCTGAACACTGTGAGCAGGACGCACCGCACTAACTTGTAGGTTTAGCTGAACACTGTGAGGTGGATTCACCGCACTAACTTGCAGTTTTAGCTGAACACTGTGAGCAGGACGAACCACACTAACTTGTAGGTTTAGCTGAACACTGTGAGGTGGACGCACCACACTAACTTGTAGTTTTAGCTGAACACTGTGAGCAGGATGCACCGCACTAACTTGTAGGTTTAGCTGAACACTGTGAGGTGGACGCACCACACTAACTTGTAGTTTTAGCTGAACACTGTGAGCAGGACGCACCGCACTAACTTGTAGTTTTAGCTGAACACTGTGAGCAGGACGCACCGCACTAACTTGTAGTTTTAGCTGAACACTGTGAGGTGGACGCACCACACTAACTTGTAGTTTTAGCTGAACACTGTGAGCAGGACGCACTGCACTAACTTGTAGCTTTAGATGAACACTGTGCAGAGGTCTCACTACACTAACTTGTAGGTTTAGCTGAACACTGTGAGGTGGACGCACCACACAAACTTGTAGTTTTAGCTGAACACTGTGAGCAGGACACACAGCACTAACTTGTAGTTTTAGCTGAACACTGTGAGCAGGACGCACCGCACTAACTTGTAGGTTTAGCTGAACACTGTGAGGTGGACGCACCGCACTAACTTGTAGTTTTAGCTGAACACTGTGAGCAGGACAAACCGCACTAACTTGTAGGTTTAGCTGAACACTGTGAGGTGGACGCACCACACTAACTTGTAGTTTTAGCTGAACACTGTGAGCAGGATGCACCACACTAACTTGTAGTTTTAGCTGAACACTGTGAGCAGGGCACACCGCACTAACTTGTAGGTTTATCTGAACACTGTGAGGAGGACGCACCACACTAACTTGTAGGTTTAGCTGAACACTGTGAGCAGGACGCACCGCACTAACTTGTAGTTTTAGCTAAACACTGTGAGCAGGACGCACCGCACTAACTTGCAGGTTTAGCTGAACACTGTGAGGTGGACGCACCGCACTAACTTGTAGGTTTAGCTGAACACTGTGAGCAGGACGCACCGCACTAACTTGTAGTTTTAGCTGAACACTGTGAGCAGGACGCACCGCGCTAACTTGTAGTTTTAGCTGAACACTGTGAGGTGGACGCACCCCACTAACTTGTAGTTTTAGCTGAACACTGTGAGCAGGACGCACCGCGCTAACTTGTAGTTTTAGCTGAACACTGTGAGGTGGACACAACACACTAACTTGTAGTTTTAGCTGAACACTGTGAGCAGGACGCACCCCACTAACTTGTAGGTTTAGCTGAACACTGTAAGCAAGACGCACCAAACTAACTTGTAGTTTTAGCTGAACACTGTGAGCAGGACGCACTGCACAAACTTGTAGCTTTAGATGAACTCTGTGCAGAGGTCTCACTACACTAACTTGTAGGTTTAGCTGAACACTGTGAGGTGGATGCACCACACTAACAGGTAGTTTTAGCTGAACACTGTGAGCAGGACGCACCCCACTAACTTGTAGGTTTAGCTGAACACTGTGAGGTGGACGCACCACACTAACTTGTAGTTTTAGCTGAACTCTGTGAGCAGGACGCACTGCACTAACTTGTAGCTTTAGATGAACACTGTGCAGAGGTCTCACTACACTAACTTGTAGGTTTAGCTGAACACTGTGAGGTGGACGCACCACACAAACTTGTAGTTTTAGCTGAACACTGTGAGCAGGACACACAGCACTAACTTGTAGTTTTAGCTGAACACTGTGAGCAGGATGCACCGCACTAACTTGTAGGTTTAGCTGAACACTGTGAGGTGGACGCACCGCACTAACTTGTAGTTTTAGCTGAACACTGTGAGCAGGATGCACCACACTAACTTGTAGTTTTAGCTGAACACTGTGAGGTGGACGCACCCCACTAACTTGTAGTTTTAGCTGAACACTGTGAGCAGGACGCACCGCGCTAACTTGTAGTTTTAGCTGAACACTGTGAGGTGGACACACCACACTAACTTGTAGTTTTAGCTGAACACTGTGAGCAGGACGCACCCCACTAACTTGTAGGTTTAGCTGAACACTGTAAGCAGGACGCACCGCACTAACTTGTAGTTTTAGCTGAACACTGTGAGCAGGACAAACCGCACTAACTTGTAGGTTTAGCTGAACACTGTGAGGTGGACGCACCACACTAACTTGTAGTTTTAGCTGAACACTGTGAGCAGGATGCACCACACTAACTTGTAGTTTTAGCTGAACACTGTGAGCAGGGCACACCGCACTAACTTGTAGGTTTATCTGAACACTGTGAGGAGGACGCACCACACTAACTTGTAGGTTTAGCTGAACACTGTGAGCAGGACGCACCGCACTAACTTGTAGTTTTAGCTAAACACTGTGAGCAGGACGCACCGCACTAACTTGCAGGTTTAGCTGAACACTGTGAGGTGGACGCACCGCACTAACTTGTAGGTTTAGCTGAACACTGTGAGCAGGACGCACCGCACTAACTTGTAGGTTTAGCTGAACACTGTGAGCAGGACGCACCGCACTAACTTGTAGTTTTAGCTGAACACTGTGAGCAGGACGCACCGCGCTAACTTGTAGTTTTAGCTGAACACTGTGAGGTGGACGCACCACACTAACTTGTAGTTTTAGCTGAACACTGTGAGCAGGACGCACTGCACTAACTTGTAGCTTTAGATGAACACTGTGCAGAGGTCTCACTACACTAACTTGTAGGTTTAGCTGAACACTGTGAGGTGGACGCACCACACAAACTTGTAGTTTTAGCTGAACACTGTGAGCAGGACACACAGCACTAACTTGTAGTTTTAGCTGAACACTGTGAGCAGGACGCACCGCACTAACTTGTAGGTTTAGCTGAACACTGTGAGGTGGACGCACCGCACTAACTTGTAGTTTTAGCTGAACACTGTGAGCAGGACAAACCGCACTAACTTGTAGGTTTAGCTGAACACTGTGAGGTGGACGCACCACACTAACTTGTAGTTTTAGCTGAACACTGTGAGCAGGATGCACCACACTAACTTGTAGTTTTAGCTGAACACTGTGAGCAGGGCACACTGCACTAACTTGTAGGTTTATCTGAACACTGTGAGGAGGACGCACCACACTAACTTGTAGGTTTAGCTGAACACTGTGAGCAGGACGCACCGCACTAACTTGTAGTTTTAGCTAAACACTGTGAGCAGGACGCACCGCACTAACTTGCAGGTTTAGCTGAACACTGTGAGGTGGACGCACCGCACTAACTTGTAGGTTTAGCTGAACACTGTGAGCAGGACGCACCGCACTAACTTGTAGTTTTAGCTGAACACTGTGAGCAGGACGCACCGCGCTAATTTGTAGTTTTAGCTGAACACTGTGAGGTGGACGCACCCCACTAACTTGTAGTTTTAGCTGAACACTGTGAGCAGGACGCACCGCGCTAACTTGTAGTTTTAGCTGAACACTGTGAGGTGGACACAACACACTAACTTGTAGTTTTAGCTGAACACTGTGAGCAGGACGCACCCCACTAACTTGTAGGTTTAGCTGAACACTGTAAGCAGGACGCACCAAACTAACTTGTAGTTTTAGCTGAACACTGTGAGCAGGACGCACTGCACAAACTTGTAGCTTTAGATGAACTCTGTGCAGAGGTCTCACTACACTAACTTGTAGGTTTAGCTGAACACTGTGAGGTGGATGCACCACACTAACAGGTAGTTTTAGCTGAACACTGTGAGCAGGACGCACCCCACTAACTTGTAGGTTTAGCTGAACACTGTGAGGTGGACGCACCACACTAACTTGTAGTTTTAGCTGAACTCTGTGAGCAGGACGCACTGCACTAACTTGTAGCTTTAGATGAACACTGTGCAGAGGTCTCACTACACTAACTTGTAGGTTTAGCTGAACACTGTGAGGTGGACGCACCACACAAACTTGTAGTTTTAGGCTGAACACTGTGAGCAGGACACACAGCACTAACTTGTAGTTTTAGCTGAACACTGTGAGCAGGATGCACCGCACTAACTTGTAGGTTTAGCTGAACACTGTGAGGTGGACGCACCGCACTAACTTGTAGTTTTAGCTGAACACTGTGAGCAGGATGCACCACACTAACTTGTAGTTTTAGCTGAACACTGTGAGGTGGACGCACCCCACTAACTTGTAGTTTTAGCTGAACACTGTGAGCAGGACGCACCGCGCTAACTTGTAGTTTTAGCTGAACACTGTGAGGTGGACACACCACACTAACTTGTAGTTTTAGCTGAACACTGTGAGCAGGACGCACCCCACTAACTTGTAGGTTTAGCTGAACACTGTAAGCAGGACGCACCGCACTAACTTGTAGTTTTAGCTGAACACTGTGAGCAGGACAAACCACACTAACTTGTAGGTTTAGCTGAACACTGTGAGGTGGACGCACCACACTAACTTGTAGTTTTAGCTGAACACTGTGAGCAGGATGCACCACACTAACTTGTAGTTTTAGCTGAACACTGTGAGCAGGGCACACCGCACTAACTTGTAGGTTTATCTGAACACTGTGAGGAGGACGCACCACACTAACTTGTAGGTTTAGCTGAACACTGTGAGCAGGACGCACCGCACTAACTTGTAGTTTTAGCTAAACACTGTGAGCAGGACGCACCGCACTAACTTGCAGGTTTAGCTGAACACTGTGAGGTGGACGCACCGCACTAACTTGTAGGTTTAGCTGAACACTGTGAGCAGGACGCACCGCACTAACTTGTAGGTTTAGCTGAACACTGTGAGCAGGACGCACCGCACTAACTTGTAGTTTTAGCTGAACACTGTGAGCAGGACGCACCGCGCTAACTTGTAGTTTTAGCTGAACACTGTGAGGTGGACGCACCACACTAACTTGTAGTTTTATCTGAACACTGTGAGCAGGACACACTACACTAACTTGTAGGTTTAGCTGAACACTGGGAGGCGGACGCACTGCACTAACTTGTAGGTTTAGCTGAACACTGTGAGCAGGACGCACCGCGCTAACTTGTAGGTTTAACTGAACACTGTGAGGTGGACGCACCACACTAACTTGTAGGTTTAGCTGAACACTGTGAGCAGGATGCACCGCACTAACTTGTAGGTTTAGCTGAACACTGTGAGGTGGACGCACCACACTAACTTGTAGGTTTAGCTGAACACTGTGAGCAGGACACACCGCACTAACTTGTAGTTTTAGCTGAACACTGTGAGCAGGACGCACCGCAATAACTTGTAGGTTTAGCTGAACACTGTGAGGTGGACGCACCACACTAACTTGTAGGTTTAGCTGAACACTGTAAGCAGGACGCACCCCACTAACTTGTAGATTTAGCTGAACACTGTGAGCAGGACGCACTGCACTAACTTGTAGCTTTAGATGAACACTGTGCAGAGGTCTCACTACACTAACTTGTAGGTTTAGCTGAACACTGTGAGGTGGACGCACAAAACTAACTTGTAGTTTTAGCTGAACACTGTGAGCAGGACGCACCGCACTAACTTGTAGTTTTAGCTGAACACTGTGAGCAGGATGCACCGCACTAACTTGTAGGTTTAGCTGAACACTGTGAGGTGGACGCACCGCACTAACTTGTAGTTTTAGCTGAACACTGTGAGCAGGACGCACCGCACTAACTTGTAGTTTTAGCTGAACACTGTGAGCAGGACACACCGCACTAACTTGTAGTTTTAGCTGAACACTGTGAGGTGGACGCACCACACTAACTTGTAGCTTTAGCTGAACACTGTGAGCAGGACGCACTGCACTAACTTGTAGCTTTAGATGAACACTGTGCAGAGGTCTCACTACACTAACTTGTAGGTTTAGCTGAACACTGTGAGGTGGACGCACCACACAAACTTGTAGTTTTAGCTGAACACTGTGAGCAGGACACACAGCACTAACTTGTAGTTTTAGCTGAACACTGTGAGCAGGACGCACCGCACTAACTTGTAGGTTTAGCTGAACACTGTGAGGTGGATGCACCGCACTAACTTGTAGTTTTAGCTGAACACTGTGAGCAGGACGAACCACACTAACTTGTAGGTTTAGCTGAACACTGTGAGGTGGACGCACCACACTAACTTGTAGTTTTAGCTGAACACTGTGAGCAGGATGCACCGCACTAACTTGTAGGTTTAGCTGAACACTGTGAGGTGGACGCACCACACTAACTTGTAGTTTTAGCTGAACACTGTGAGGCAGGACGCACCGCACTAACTTGTAGTTTTAGCTGAACACTGTGAGCAGGACGCACCGCACTAACTTGTAGTTTTAGCTGAACACTGTGAGGTGGACGCACCACACTAACTTGTAGTTTTAGCTGAACACTGTGAGCAGGACGCACTGCACTAACTTGTAGCTTTAGATGAACACTGTGCAGAGGTCTCACTACACTAACTTGTAGGTTTAGCTGAACACTGTGAGGTGGACGCACCACACAAACTTGTAGTTTTAGCTGAACACTGTGAGCAGGACACACAGCACTAACTTGTAGTTTTAGCTGAACACTGTGAGCAGGACGCACCGCACTAACTTGTAGGTTTAGCTGAACACTGTGAGGTGGACGCACCGCACTAACTTGTAGTTTTAGCTGAACACTGTGAGCAGGACAAACCGCACTAACTTGTAGGTTTAGCTGAACACTGTGAGGTGGACGCACCACACTAACTTGTAGTTTTAGCTGAACACTGTGAGCAGGATGCACCACACTAACTTGTAGTTTTAGCTGAACACTGTGAGCAGGGCACACCGCACTAACTTGTAGGTTTATCTGAACACTGTGAGGAGGACGCACCACACTAACTTGTAGGTTTAGCTGAACACTGTGAGCAGGACGCACCGCACTAACTTGTAGTTTTAGCTAAACACTGTGAGCAGGACGCACCGCACTAACTTGCAGGTTTAGCTGAACACTGTGAGGTGGACGCACCGCACTAACTTGTAGGTTTAGCTGAACACTGTGAGCAGGACGCACCGCACTAACTTGTAGTTTTAGCTGAACACTGTGAGCAGGACGCACCGCGCTAACTTGTAGTTTTAGCTGAACACTGTGAGGTGGACGCACCCCACTAACTTGTAGTTTTAGCTGAACACTGTGAGCAGGACGCACCGCGCTAACTTGTAGTTTTAGCTGAACACTGTGAGGTGGACACAACACACTAACTTGTAGTTTTAGCTGAACACTGTGAGCAGGACGCACCCCACTAACTTGTAGGTTTAGCTGAACACTGTAAGCAGGACGCACCAAACTAACTTGTAGTTTTAGCTGAACACTGTGAGCAGGACGCACTGCACAAACTTGTAGCTTTAGATGAACTCTGTGCAGAGGTCTCACTACACTAACTTGTAGGTTTAGCTGAACAGTGTGAGGTGGATGCACAACACTAACAGGTAGTTTTAGCTGAACACTGTGAGCAGGACGCACCCCACTAACTTGTAGGTTTAGCTGAACACTGTGAGGTGGACGCACCACACTAACTTGTAGTTTTAGCTGAACTCTGTGAGCAGGACGCACTGCACTAACTTGTAGCTTTAGATGAACACTGTGCAGAGGTCTCACTACACTAACTTGTAGGTTTAGCTGAACACTGTGAGGTGGACGCACCACACAAACTTGTAGTTTTAGCTGAACACTGTGAGCAGGACACACAGCACTAACTTGTAGTTTTAGCTGAACACTGTGAGCAGGATGCACCGCACTAACTTGTAGGTTTAGCTGAACACTGTGAGGTGGACGCACCGCACTAACTTGTAGTTTTAGCTGAACACTGTGAGCAGGATGCACCACACTAACTTGTAGTTTTAGCTGAACACTGTGAGGTGGACGCACCCCACTAACTTGTAGTTTTAGCTGAACACTGTGAGCAGGACGCACCGCGCTAACTTGTAGTTTTAGCTGAACACTGTGAGGTGGACACACCACACTAACTTGTAGTTTTAGCTGAACACTGTGAGCAGGACGCACCCCACTAACTTGTAGGTTTAGCTGAACACTGTAAGCAGGACGCACCGCACTAACTTGTAGTTTTAGCTGAACACTGTGAGCAGGACAAACCGCACTAACTTGTAGGTTTAGCTGAACACTGTGAGGTGGACGTACCACACTAACTTGTAGTTTTAGCTGAACACTGTGAGCAGGATGCACCACACTAACTTGTAGTTTTAGCTGAACACTGTGAGCAGGGCACACCGCACTAACTTGTAGGTTTATCTGAACACTGTGAGGAGGACGCACCACACTAACTTGTAGGTTTAGCTGAACACTGTGAGCAGGACGCACCGCACTAACTTGTAGTTTTAGCTAAACACTGTGAGCAGGACGCACCGCACTAACTTGCAGGTTTAGCTGAACACTGTGAGGTGGACGCACCGCACTAACTTGTAGGTTTAGCTGAACACTGTGAGCAGGACGCACCGCACTAACTTGTAGGTTTAGCTGAACACTGTGAGCAGGACGCACCGCACTAACTTGTAGTTTTAGCTGAACACTGTGAGCAGGACGCACCGCGCTAACTTGTAGTTTTAGCTGAACACTGTGAGGTGGACGCACCACACTAACTTGTAGTTTTAGCTGAACACTGTGAGCAGGACGCACTGCACTAACTTGTAGCTTTAGATGAACACTGTGCAGAGGTCTCACTACACTAACTTGTAGGTTTAGCTGAACACTGTGAGGTGGACGCACCACACAAACTTTTAGTTTTAGCTGAACACTGTGAGCAGGACACACAGCACTAACTTGTAGTTTTAGCTGAACACTGTGAGCAGGACGCACCGCACTAACTTGTAGGTTTAGCTGAACACTGTGAGGTGGACGCACCGCACTAACTTGTAGTTTTAGCTGAACACTGTGAGCAGGACAAACCGCACTAACTTGTAGGTTTAGCTGAACACTGTGAGGTGGACGCACCACACTAACTTGTAGTTTTAGCTGAACACTGTGAGCAGGATGCACCACACTAACTTGTAGTTTTAGCTGAACACTGTGAGCAGGGCACACCGCACTAACTTGTAGGTTTATCTGAACACTGTGAGGAGGACGCACCACACTAACTTGTAGGTTTAGCTGAACACTGTGAGCAGGACGCACCGCACTAACTTGTAGTTTTAGCTAAACACTGTGAGCAGGACGCACCGCACTAACTTGCAGGTTTAGCTGAACACTGTGAGGTGGACGCACCGCACTAACTTGTAGGTTTAGCTGAACACTGTGAGCAGGACACACAGCACTAACTTGTAGTTTTAGCTGAACACTGTGAGCAGGACGCACTGCACTAACTTGTAGCTTTAGATGAACACTGTGCAGAGGTCTCACTACACTAACTTGTAGGTTTAGCTGAACACTGTGAGGTGGACGCACCACACAAACTTTTAGTTTTAGCTGAACACTGTGAGCAGGACACACAGCACTAACTTGTAGTTTTAGCTGAACACTGTGAGCAGGACGCACCGCACTAACTTGTAGGTTTAGCTGAACACTGTGAGGTGGACGCACCGCACTAACTTGTAGTTTTAGCTGAACACTGTGAGCAGGACAAACCGCACTAACTTGTAGGTTTAGCTGAACACTGTGAGGTGGACGCACCACACTAACTTGTAGTTTTAGCTGAACACTGTGAGCAGGATGCACCACACTAACTTGTAGTTTTAGCTGAACACTGTGAGCAGGGCACACCGCACTAACTTGTAGGTTTATCTGAACACTGTGAGGAGGACGCACCACACTAACTTGTAGGTTTAGCTGAACACTGTGAGCAGGACGCACCGCACTAACTTGTAGTTTTAGCTAAACACTGTGAGCAGGACGCACCGCACTAACTTGCAGGTTTAGCTGAACACTGTGAGGTGGACGCACCGCACTAACTTGTAGGTTTAGCTGAACACTGTGAGCAGGACGCACCGCACTAACTTGTAGTTTTAGCTGAACACTGTGAGCAGGACGCACCGCGCTAACTTGTAGTTTTAGCTGAACACTGTGAGGTGGACGCACCCCACTAACTTGTAGTTTTAGCTGAACACTGTGAGCAGGACGCACCGCGCTAACTTGTAGTTTTAGCTGAACACTGTGAGGTGGACACAACACACTAACTTGTAGTTTTAGCTGAACACTGTGAGCAGGACGCACCCCACTAACTTGTAGGTTTAGCTGAACACTGTAAGCAGGACGCACCAAACTAACTTGTAGTTTTAGCTGAACACTGTGAGCAGGACGCACTGCACAAACTTGTAGCTTTAGATGAACTCTGTGCAGAGGTCTCACTACACTAACTTGTAGGTTTAGCTGAACACTGTGAGGTGGATGCACCACACTAACAGGTAGTTTTAGCTGAACACTGTGAGCAGGACGCACCCCACTAACTTGTAGGTTTAGCTGAACACTGTGAGGTGGACGCACCACACTAACTTGTAGTTTTAGCTGAACTCTGTGAGCAGGACGCACTGCACTAACTTGTAGCTTTAGATGAACACTGTGCAGAGGTCTCACTACACTAACTTGTAGGTTTAGCTGAACACTGTGAGGTGGACGCACCACACAAACTTGTAGTTTTAGCTGAACACTGTGAGCAGGACACACAGCACTAACTTGTAGTTTTAGCTGAACACTGTGAGCAGGATGCACCGCACTAACTTGTAGGTTTAGCTGAACACTGTGAGGTGGACGCACCGCACTAACTTGTAGTTTTAGCTGAACACTGTGAGCAGGATGCACCACACTAACTTGTAGTTTTAGCTGAACACTGTGAGGTGGACGCACCCCACTAACTTGTAGTTTTAGCTGAACACTGTGAGCAGGACGCACCGCGCTAACTTGTAGTTTTAGCTGAACACTGTGAGGTGGACACACCACACTAACTTGTAGTTTTAGCTGAACACTGTGAGCAGGACGCACCCCACTAACTTGTAGGTTTAGCTGAACACTGTAAGCAGGACGCACCGCACTAACTTGTAGTTTTAGCTGAACACTGTGAGCAGGACAAACCGCACTAACTTGTAGGTTTAGCTGAACACTGTGAGGTGGACGCACCACACTAACTTGTAGTTTTAGCTGAACACTGTGAGCAGGATGCACCACACTAACTTGTAGTTTTAGCTGAACACTGTGAGCAGGGCACACCGCACTAACTTGTAGGTTTATCTGAACACTGTGAGGAGGACGCACCACACTAACTTGTAGGTTTAGCTGAACACTGTGAGCAGGACGCACCGCACTAACTTGTAGTTTTAGCTAAACACTGTGAGCAGGACGCACCGCACTAACTTGCAGGTTTAGCTGAACACTGTGAGGTGGACGCACCGCACTAACTTGTAGGTTTAGCTGAACACTGTGAGCAGGACGCACCGCACTAACTTGTAGGTTTAGCTGAACACTGTGAGCAGGACGCACCGCACTAACTTGTAGTTTTAGCTGAACACTGTGAGCAGGACGCACCGCGCTAACTTGTAGTTTTAGCTGAACACTGTGAGGTGGACGCACCACACTAACTTGTAGTTTTATCTGAACACTGTGAGCAGGACACACTACACTAACTTGTAGGTTTAGCTGAACACTGGGAGGCGGACGCACTGCACTAACTTGTAGGTTTAGCTGAACACTGTGAGCAGGACGCACCGCGCTAACTTGTAGGTTTAACTGAACACTGTGAGGTGGACGCACCACACTAACTTGTAGGTTTAGCTGAACACTGTGAGCAGGATGCACCGCACTAACTTGTAGGTTTAGCTGAACACTGTGAGGTGGACGCACCACACTAACTTGTAGGTTTAGCTGAACACTGTGAGCAGGACACACCGCACTAACTTGTAGTTTTAGCTGAACACTGTGAGGTGGACGCACCGCAATAACTTGTAGGTTTAGCTGAACACTGTGAGGTGGACGCACCACACTAACTTGTAGGTTTAGCTGAACACTGTAAGCAGGACGCACCCCACTAACTTGTAGATTTAGCTGAACACTGTGAGCAGGACGCACTGCACTAACTTGTAGCTTTAGATGAACACTGTGCAGAGGTCTCACTACACTAACTTGTAGGTTTAGCTGAACACTGTGAGGTGGACGCACAAAACTAACTTGTAGTTTTAGCTGAACACTGTGAGCAGGACGCACCGCACTAACTTGTAGTTTTAGCTGAACACTGTGAGCAGGATGCACCGCACTAACTTGTAGGTTTAGCTGAACACTGTGAGGTGGACGCACCGCACTAACTTGTAGTTTTAGCTGAACACTGTGAGCAGGACGCACCGCACTAACTTGTAGTTTTAGCTGAACACTGTGAGCAGGACACACCGCACTAACTTGTAGTTTTAGCTGAACACTGTGAGGTGGACGCACCACACTAACTTGTAGCTTTAGCTGAACACTGTGAGCAGGACGCACTGCACTAACTTGTAGCTTTAGATGAACACTGTGCAGAGGTCTCACTACACTAAATTGTAGGTTTAGCTGAACACTGTGAGGTGGACGCACCACACAAACTTGTAGTTTTAGCTGAACACTGTGAGCAGGGCACACCGCACTAACTTGTAGTTTTAGCTAAACACTGTGAGCAGGACGCACCGCACTAACTTGCAGGTTTAGCTGAACACTGTGAGGTGGACGCACCGCACTAACTTGTAGGTTTAGCTGAACACTGTGAGCAGGACGCACCGCACTAACTTGTAGTTTTAGCTGAACACTGTGAGCAGGACGCACCCCACTAACTTGTAGTTTTAGCTGAACACTGTGAGCAGGACGCACCGCGCTAACTTGTAGTTTTAGCTGAACACTGTGAGGTGGACACACCACACTAACTTGTAGTTTTAGCTGAACACTGTGAGCAGGACGCACCGCACTAACTTGTAGTTTTAGCTGAACACTGTGAGCAGGACAAACCGCACTAACTTGTAGGTTTAGCTGAACACTGTGAGGTGGACGCACCACACTAACTTGTAGTTTTAGCTGAACACTGTGAGCAGGGCACACCGCACTAACTTGTAGTTTTAGCTAAACACTGTGAGCAGGACGCACCGCACTAACTTGCAGGTTTAGCTGAACACTGTGAGGTGGACGCACCGCACTAACTTGTAGGTTTAGCTGAACACTGTGAGCAGGACGCACCGCGCTAACTTGTAGTTTTAGCTGAACACTGTGAGGTGGACGCACCCCACTAACTTGTAGTTTTAGCTGAACACTGTGAGCAGGACGCACCGCGCTAACTTGTAGTTTTAGCTGAACACTGTGAGGTGGACACACCACACTAACTTGTAGTTTTAGCTGAACACTGTGAGCAGGACGCACCCCACTAACTTGTAGGTTTAGCTGAACACTGTAAGCAGGACGCACCAAACTAACTTGTAGTTTTAGCTGAACACTGTGAGCAGGACGCACTGCACAAACTTGTAGCTTTAGATGAACTCTGTGCAGAGGTCTCACTACACTAACTTGTAGGTTTAGCTGAACACTGTGAGGTGGATGCACCACACTAACAGGTAGTTTTAGCTGAACACTGTGAGCAGGACGCACCCCACTAACTTGTAGGTTTAGCTGAACACTGTGAGGTGGACGCACCACACTAACTTGTAGTTTTAGCTGAACACTGTGAGCAGGACGCACTGCACTAACTTGTAGCTTTAGATGAACACTGTGCAGAGGTCTCACTACACTAACTTGTAGGTTTAGCTGAACACTGTGAGGTGGACGCACCACACAAACTTGTAGTTTTAGCTGAACACTGTGAGCAGGACACACAGCACTAACTTGTAGTTTTAGCTGAACACTGTGAGCAGGACGCACCGCACTAACTTGTAGGTTTAGCTGAACACTGTGAGGTGGACGCACCGCACTAACTTGTAGTTTTAGCTGAACACTGTGAGCAGGATGCACCACACTAACTTGTAGTTTTAGCTGAACACTGTGAGCAGGGCACACCGCACTAACTTGTAGGTTTATCTGAACACTGTGAGGAGGACGCACCACACTAACTTGTAGGTTTAGCTGAACACTGTGAGCAGGACGCACCGCACTAACTTGTAGTTTTAGCTAAACACTGTGAGCAGGACGCACCGCACTAACTTGCAGGTTTAGCTGAACACTGTGAGGTGGACGCACCGCACTAACTTGTAGGTTTAGCTGAACACTGTGAGCAGGACGCACCGCACTAACTTGTAGGTTTAGCTGAACACTGTGAGCAGGACGCACCGCACTAACTTGTAGTTTTAGCTGAACACTGTGAGCAGGACGCACCGCGCTAACTTGTAGTTTTAGCTGAACACTGTGAGGTGGACGCACCCCACTAACTTGTAGTTTTAGCTGAACACTGTGAGCAGGACGCACCGCGCTAACTTGTAGTTTTAGCTGAACACTGTGAGCAGGACGCACCCCACTAACTTGTAGGTTTAGCTGAACACTGTAAGCAGGACGCACCAAACTAACTTGTAGTTTTAGCTGAACACTGTGAGCAGGACGCACTGCACAAACTTGTAGCTTTAGATGAACTCTGTGCAGAGGTCTCACTACACTAACTTGTAGGTTTAGCTGAACACTGTGAGGTGGATGCACAACACTAACAGGTAGTTTTAGCTGAACACTGTGAGCAGGACGCACCCCACTAACTTGTAGGTTTAGCTGAACACTGTGAGGTGGACGCACCACACTAACTTGTAGTTTTAGCTGAACACTGTGAGCAGGACGCACTGCACTAACTTGTAGCTTTAGATGAACACTGTGCAGAGGTCTCACTACACTAACTTGTAGGTTTAGCTGAACACTGTGAGGTGGACGCACCACACAAACTTGTAGTTTTAGCTGAACACTGTGAGCAGGACACACAGCACTAACTTGTAGTTTTAGCTGAACACTGTGAGCAGGACGCACCGCACTAACTTGTAGGTTTAGCTGAACACTGTGAGGTGGACGCACCGCACTAACTTGTAGTTTTAGCTGAACACTGTGAGCAGGACGCACCACACTAACTTGTAGGTTTAGCTGAACACTGTGAGCAGGACGCACCGCACTAACTTGTAGTTTTAGCTAAACACTGTGAGCAGGACGCACCGCACTAACTTGCAGGTTTAGCTGAACACTGTGAGGTGGACGCACCGCACTAACTTGTAGGTTTAGCTGAACACTGTGAGCAGGACGCACCGCACTAACTTGTAGGTTTAGCTGAACACTGTGAGCAGGACGCACCGCACTAACTTGAAGTTTTAGCTGAACACTGTGAGCAGGACGCACCGCGCTAACTTGTAGTTTTAGCTGAACACTGTGAGGTGGACGCACCACACTAAGTTGTAGTTTTAGCTGAACACTGTGAGCAGGACGCACTGCACTAACTTGTAGCTTTAGATGAACACTGTGCAGAGGTCTCACTATACTAACTTGTAGGTTTAGCTGAACACTGTGAGGTGGACGCACCACACAAACTTGTAGTTTTAGCTGAACACTGTGAGCAGGACGCACCGCACTAACTTGTAGGTTTAGCTGAACACTGTGAGGTGGATGCACCGCACTAACTTGTAGTTTTAGCTGAACACTGTGAGCAGGGCACACTACACTAACTTGTAGGTTTATCTGAACACTGTGAGGAGGACGCACCACACTAACTTGTAGGTTTAGCTGAACACTGTGAGCAGGACGCACCGCACTAACTTGTAGTTTTAGCTAAACACTGTGAGCAGGACGCACCGCACTAACTTGCAGGTTTAGCTGAACACTGTGAGGTGGACGCACCGCACTAACTTGTAGGTTTAGCTGAACACTGTGAGCAGGACGCACCGCACTAACTTGTAGTTTTAGCTGAACACTGTGAGCAGGACGCACCGCGCTAACTTGTAGTTTTAGCTGAACACTGTGAGGCGGACGCACCCCACTAACTTGTAGTTTTAGCTGAACACTGTGAGCAGGACGCACCGCGCTAACTTGTAGTTTTAGCTGAACACTGTGAGGTGGACACAACACACTAACTTGTAGTTTTAGCTGAACACTGTGAGCAGGAAGCACCCCACTAACTTGTAGGTTTAGCTGAACACTGTAAGCAGGACGCACCAAACTAACTTGTAGTTTTAGCTGAACACTGTGAGCAGGACGCACTGCACAAACTTGTAGCTTTAGATGAACTCTGTGCAGAGGTCTCACTACACTAACTTGTAGGTTTAGCTGAACACTGTGAGGTGGATGCACCACACTAACAGGTAGTTTTAGCTGAACACTGTGAGCAGGACGCACCCCACTAACTTGTAGGTTTAGCTGAACACTGTGAGGTGGACGCACCACACTAACTTGTAGTTTTAGCTGAACACTGTGAGCAGGACGCACTGCACTAACTTGTAGCTTTAGATGAACACTGTGCAGAGGTCTCACTACACTAACTTGTAGGTTTAGCTGAACACTGTGAGGTGGACGCACCACACAAACTTGTAGTTTTAGCTGAACACTGTGAGCAGGACACACAGCACTAACTTGTAGTTTTAGCTGAACACTGTGAGCAGGACGCACCGCACTAACTTGTAGGTTTAGCTGAACACTGTGAGGTGGACGCACCGCACTAACTTGTAGTTTTAGCTGAACACTGTGAGCAGAACGCACCGCACTAACTTGCAGGTTTAGCTGAACACTGTGAGCAGGGCACACCGCACTAACTTGTAGGTTTATCTGAACACTGTGAGGAGGACGCACCACACTAACTTGTAGGTTTAGCTGAACACTGTGAGCAGGACGCACCGCACTAACTTGTAGTTTTAGCTAAACACTGTGAGCAGAACGCACCGCACTAACTTGCAGGTTTAGCTGAACACTGTGAGGTGGACGCACTGCACTAACTTGTAGGTTTAGCTGAACACTGTGAGCAGGACGCACCGCGCTAACTTGTAGGGTTAGCTGAACACTGTGAGCAGGACGCACCGCACTAACTTGTAGTTTTAGCTGAACACTGTGAGCAGGACACACCGCGCTAACTTGTAGTTTTAGCTGAACACTGTGAGGTGGACGCACCCCACTAACTTGTAGTTTTAGCTGAACACTGTGAGCAGGACGCACCGCGCTAACTTGTAGTTTTAGCTGAACACTGTGAGGTGGACACACCACACTAACTTGTAGTTTTAGCTGAACACTGTGAGCAGGACGCACCCCACTAACTTGTAGGTTTAGCTGAACACTGTAAGCAGGACGCACCGCACTAACTTGTAGTTTTAGCTGAACACTGTGAGCAGGACAAACCGCACTAACTTGTAGGTTTAGCTGAACACTGTGAGGTGGACGCACCACACTAACTTGTAGTTTTAGCTGAACACTGTGAGCAGGATGCACCACACTAACTTGTAGTTTTAGCTGAACACTGTGAGCAGGGCACACCGCACTAACTTGTAGGTTTATCTGAACACTGTGAGGAGGACGCACCACACTAACTTGTAGGTTTAGCTGAACACTGTGAGCAGGACGCACCGCACTAACTTGTAGTTTTAGCTAAACACTGTGAGCAGGACGCACCGCACTAACTTGCAGGTTTAGCTGAACACTGTGAGGTGGACGCACCGCACTAACTTGTAGGTTTAGCTGAACACTGTGAGCAGGACGCACCGCACTAACTTGTAGTTTTAGCTGAACACTGTGAGCAGGACGCACCGCGCTAACTTGTAGTTTTAGCTGAACACTGTGAGGTGGACGCACCCCACTAACTTGTAGTTTTAGCTGAACACTGTGAGCAGGACGCACCGCGCTAACTTGTAGTTTTAGCTGAACACTGTGAGGTGGACACAACACACTAACTTGTAGTTTTAGCTGAACACTATGAGCAGGAAGCACCCCACTAACTTGTAGGTTTAGCTGAACACTGTAAGCAGGACGCACCAAACTAACTTGTAGTTTTAGCTGAACACTGTGAGCAGGACGCACTGCACAAACTTGTAGCTTTAGATGAACTCTGTGCAGAGGTCTCACTACACTAACTTGTAGGTTTAGCTGAACACTGTGAGGTGGATGCACCACACTAACAGGTAGTTTTAGCTGAACACTGTGAGCAGGACGCACCCCACTAACTTGTAGGTTTAGCTGAACACTGTGAGGTGGACGCACCACACTAACTTGTAGTTTTAGCTGAACACTGTGAGCAGGACGCACTGCACTAACTTGTAGCTTTAGATGAACACTGTGCAGAGGTCTCACTACACTAACTTGTAGGTTTAGCTGAACACTGTGAGGTGGACGCACCACACAAACTTGTAGTTTTAGCTGAACACTGTGAGCAGGACACACAGCACTAACTTGTAGTTTTAGCTGAACACTGTGAGGTGGACGCACCCCACTAACTTGTAGTTTTAACTGAACACTGTGAGCAGGACGCACCGCGCTAACTTGTAGTTTTAGCTGAACACTGTGAGGTGGACGCACCACACTAACTTGTAGTTTTAGCTGAACACTGTGAGCAGGACGCACCCCACTAACTTGTAGGTTTAGCTGAACACTGTAAGCAGGACGCACCAAACTAACTTGTAGTTTTAGCTGACCACTGTGAGCAGGACGCACTGCACAAACTTGTAGCTTTAGATGAACTCTGTGCAGAGGTCTCACTACACTAACTTGTAGGTTTAGCTGAACACTGTGAGGTGGATGCACCACACTAACAGGTAGTTTTAGCTGAACACTGTGAGCAGGACGCACCCCACTAACTTGTAGGTTTAGCTGAACACTGTGAGGTGGACGCACCACACTAACTTGTAGTTTTAGCTGAACACTGTGAGCAGGACGCACTGCACTAACTTGTAGCTTTAGATGAACACTGTGCAGAGGTCTCACTACACTAACTTGTAGGTTTAGCTGAACACTGTGAGGTGGACGCACCACACAAACTTGTAGTTTTAGCTGAACACTGTGAGCAGGACACACAGCACTAACTTGTAGTTTTAGCTGAACACTGTGAGCAGGACGCACCGCACTAACTTGTAGGTTTAGCTGAACACTGTGAGGTGGACGCACCACACTAACTTGTAGTTTTAGCTGAACACTGTGAGCAGGATGCACCACACTAACTTGTAGTTTTAGCTGAACACTGTGAGCAGGACGCACCGCACTAACTTGTAGGTTTATCTGAACACTGTGAGGAGGACGCACCACACTAACTTGTAGGTTTAGCTGAACACTGTGAGCAGGACGCACCGCACTAACTTGTAGTTTTAGCTAAACACTGTGAGCAGGACGCACCGCACTAACTTGCAGGTTTAGCTGAACACTGTGAGGTGGACGCACCGCACTAACTTGTATTTTTAGCTGAACACTGTGAGCAGGTCGCACCGCACTAACTTGTAGGTTTAGCTGAACACTGTGAGCAGGACGCACCGCACTAACTTGTAGTTTTAGCTGAACACTGTGAGCAGGACGCACCGCGCTAACTTGTAGTTTTAGCTGAACACTGTGAGGTGGACGCACCCCACTAACTTGTAGTTTTAGCTGAACACTGTGAGCAGGACGCACCACGCTAACTTGTAGTTTTAGCTGAACACTGTGAGGTGGACACACCACACTAACTTGTAGTTTTAGCTGAACACTGTGAGCAGGACGCACCCCCCAACTTGTAGGTTTAGCTGAACACTGTAAGCAGGACGCACCGCACTAACTTGTAGTTTTAGCTGAACACTGTGAGCAGGACAAACCGCACTAACTTGTAGGTTTAGCTGAACACTGTGAGGTGGATGCACCACACTAACTTGTAGTTTTAGCTGAACACTGTAAGCAGGACGCACCAAACTAACTTGTAGTTTTAGCTGACCACTGTGAGCAGGACGCACTGCACAAACTTGTAGCTTTAGATGAACTCTGTGCAGAGGTCTCACTACACTAACTTGTAGGTTTAGCTGAACACTGTGAGGTGGATGCACCACACTAACAGGTAGTTTTAGCTGAACACTGTGAGCAGGACGCACCCCACTAACTTGTAGGTTTAGCTGAACACTGTGAGGTGGACGCACCACACTAACTTGTAGTTTTAGCTGAACACTGTGAGCAGGACGCACTGCACTAACTTGTAGCTTTAGATGAACACTGTGCAGAGGTCTCACTACACTAACTTGTAGGTTTAGCTGAACACTGTGAGGTGGACGCACCACACAAACTTGTAGTTTTAGCTGAACACTGTGAGCAGGACACACAGCACTAACTTGTAGTTTTAGCTGAACACTGTGAGCAGGACGCACCGCACTAACTTGTAGGTTTAGCTGAACACTGTGAGGTGGACGCACCACACTAACTTGTAGTTTTAGCTGAACACTGTGAGCAGGATGCACCACACTAACTTGTAGTTTTAGCTGAACACTGTGAGCAGGGCACACCACACTAACTTGTAGTTTTAGCTGAACACTGTGAGCAGGGCACACCACACTAACTTGTAGGTTTAGCTGAACACTGTGAGCAGGACGCACCGCACTAACTTGTAGTTTTAGCTAAACACTGTGAGCAGGACGCACCGCACTAACTTGCAGGTTTAGCTGAACACTGTGAGGTGGACGCACCGCACTAACTTGTATTTTTAGCTGAACACTGTGAGCAGGTCGCACCGCACTAACTTGTAGGTTTAGCTGAACACTGTGAGCAGGACGCACCGCACTAACTTGTAGTTTTAGCTGAACACTGTGAGCAGGACGCACCGCGCTAACTTGTAGTTTTAGCTGAACACTGTGAGGTGGACGCACCCCACTAACTTGTAGTTTTAGCTGAACACTGTGAGCAGGACGCACCGCGCTAACTTGTAGTTTTAGCTGAACACTGTGAGGTGGACACACCACACTAACTTGTAGTTTTAGCTGAACACTGTGAGCAGGACGCACCCCCCAACTTGTAGGTTTAGCTGAACACTGTAAGCAGGACGCACCGCACTAACTTGTAGTTTTAGCTGAACACTGTGAGCAGGACAAACCGCACTAACTTGTAGGTTTAGCTGAACACTGTGAGGTGGATGCACCACACTAACTTGTAGTTTTAGCTGAACACTGTAAGCAGGACGCACCAAACTAACTTGTAGTTTTAGCTGAACACTGTGAGCAGGACGCACTGCACAAACTTGTAGCTTTAGATGAACTCTGTGCAGAGGTCTCACTACACTAACTTGTAGGTTTAGCTGAACACTGTGAGGTGGATGCACCACACTAACAGGTAGTTTTAGCTGAACACTGTGAGCAGGACGCACCCCACTAACTTGTAGGTTTAGCTGAACACTGTGAGCAGGACGCACCCCACTAACTTGTAGTTTTAGCTGAACACTGTGAGCAGGACGCACTGCAAAAACTTGTAGCTTTAGATGAACTCTGTGCAGAGGTCTCACTACACTAACTTGTAGGTTTAGATGAACTCTGTGCAGAGGTCTCACTACACTAACTTGTAGGTTTAGCTGAACACTGTGAGGTGGACGCACCGCACTAACTTGTAGTTTTAGTTGAACACTGTGAGCAGGACGCACCGCACTAACTTGTAGGTTTAGCTGAACACTGTGAGGTGGACGCACCACACTAACTTGTAGGTTTAGCTGAACACTGTGAGCAGGATGCACCCCACTAACTTGTAGTTTTAGCTGAACACTGTGAGCAGGACGCACTGCACTAACATGTAGCTTTAGATGAACACTGTGCAGAGGTCTCACTACACTAACTTCTAGGTTTAGCTGAACACTGTGAGGTGGATGCACCACACTAACTTGAAGTTTTAGCTGAACACTGTGAGCAGGGCGCACCACACTAACTTGTAGGTTTAGCTGAACACTGTGAGGTGGACGCACCACACTAACTTGTAGTTTTAGCTGAACACTGTGAGCAGGATGCACCGCACTAACTTGTAGGTTTAGCTGAACACTGTGAGGTGGACGCACCACGCTAACTTGTAGGTTTAGCTGAACACTGTGAGCAGGACGCACCCCACTAACTTGTAGTTTTAGCTGAACACTGTGAGCAGGACGCACTGCACTAACTTGTAGCTTTAGATGAACACTGTGCAGAGGTCTCACTACACTAACTTGTAGGTTTAGCTGAACACTGTGAGGTGGACGCACCACACTAACTTGTAGTTTTAGCTGAACACTGTGAGGTGGACGCACCACACTAACTTGTAGTTTTAACTGAACACTGTGAGCAGGACGCACTGCACTAACTTGTAGCTTTAGATGAACACTGTGCAGAGGTCTCACTACACTAACTTGTAGGTTTAGCTGAACACTGTGAGGTGGACGCACCGCACTAACTTGTAGTTTTAGCTGAACACTGTGAGCAGGACGCACCGCACTAACTTGTAGGTTTAGCTGAACACTGTGAGGTGGACGCACCACACTAACTTGTAGGTTTAGCTGAACACTGTGAGCAGGACGCACCCCACTAACTTGTATTTTTAGCTGAACACTGTGAGCAGGACGCACTGCACTAACGTGTAGCTTTAGATGAACACTGTGCAGAGGTCTCACTGCACTAACTTGTAGGTTTAGCTGAACACTGTGAGGTGGATGCACCACACTAACTTGAAGTTTTAGCTGAACACTGTGAGCAGGGCGCACCAAACTAACTTGTAAGTTTAGCTGAACACTGTGAGGTGGACGCACCACACTAACTTGTAGTTTTAGCTGAACACTGTGAGCAGGATGCACCGCACTAACTTTTAGGTTTAGCTGAACACTGTGAGGTGGACGCACCACGCTAACTTGTAGGTTTAGCTGAACACTGTGAGCAGGACGCACCGCACTAACTTGTAGTTTTAGCTGAACACTGTGAGCAGGACGCACTGCACTAACTTGTAGCTTTAGATGAACACTGTGCAGAGGTCTCACTACACTAACTTGTAGTTTTAGCTGAACACTGTGAGGTGGACGCACCACACTAACTTGTAGTTTTAGCTGAACACTGTGAGCAGGATGCACCACACTAACTTGTAGGTTTAGCTGAACACTGTGAGGTGGACGCACCGCACTAACTTGTAGTTTTAGCTGAACACCGTGAGCAGGACGCACCGCACTAACTTGTAGGTTTAGCTGAACACTGTAAGGTGGATGCACCGCACTAACTTGTAGGTTTAGCTGAACACTGTGAGAAGGATGCACCGCACTAACTTGTAGGTTTAGCTGAACACTGTGAGGTGGATGCACCACACTAACTTGTAGTTTTAGCTAAACACTATGAGCAGGAAGCACCGCACTAACTTGTAGGTTTAGCTGAACACTGTGAGGTGGACGCACCAAACTAACTTGTAGGTTTAGCTGAACACTGTGAGCAGGACGCACCGCACTAACTTGTAGTTTTAGCTGAACACTGTGAGCAGGACGCACCACACTAACTTGTAGGTTTAGCTGAACACTGTGAGGTGGACGCACCACACTAACTTGTAGGTTTAGCTGAACACTGTGAGCAGGACGCACCCCACTAATTTGTAGTTTTAGCTGAACACTGTGAGCAGGACGCACTGCATTAACTTGTAGCTTTAGATGAACACTGTGCAGAGGTCTCACTACACTAACTTGTAGGTTTAGCTCAACACTGTGAGGTGGACGCACCACACTAACTTGTAGTTTTAGCTGAACACTGTGAGCAGGATGCACCACACTAACTTGTAGGTGTAGCTGAACACTGTGAGGTGGACGCACCGCACTAACTTGTAGTTTTAGCTGAACACTCTGAGCAGGACGCACCGCACTAACTTGTAGGTTTAGCTGAACATTGTGTGGTGGATGCACCACACTAACTTGTAGTTTTAGCTGAACACTGTGAGCAGGACGCACCGCACTAAGTTGTAGGTTTAGCTGAACACTGTGAGGTGGACGCACCACACCAACATGTAGGTTTAGCTGAACACTGTGAGCAGGATGCACCACACTAACTTGTAGGTTTAGCTGAACACTGTGAGCAGGACGCACCGCACTGACTTGTAGGTTTAGCTGAACACTGTAAGCAGGACGCACCGCACTAACTTGTAGGTTTAGCTGAACAATGTGAGGTGGACGCACCACACTAACTTGTAGTTTTAGCTGAACACTGTGAGCAGGACGCACCACACTAACTTGTAGGTTTAGCTGAACACTGTGAGGTGGACGCACCGCACTAACTTGTAGTTTTAGCTGAACACTGTGAGCAGGACGCACTGCACTAACTTGTAGCTTTAGATGAACACTGTGCAGAGGTCTCACTGCACTAACTTGTAGGTTTAGTTGAACACTGTGAGGTGGCCGCACCACACTAACTTGAAGTTTTAGCTGAACACTGTGAGCAGGATGCACCCCACTAACTTGTAGGTTTAGCTGAACACTGTGAGCAGGACGCACCCCACTAACTTGTAGTTTTAGCTGAACACTGTGCAGATGTCTCACTACAATAACTTGTAGGTTTAGCTGAACACTGTGAGCTGGATGTACCGCACTAACTTGTAGTTTTAGCTGAACACTGTGAGCAGGACGCACCGCACTAACTTGTAGGTTTAGCTGAACACAGTGAGGTGGACGCACCACACTAACTTGTAGTTTTAGCTGAACACTGTGAGCAGGACGCAACGCACTAACTTGTAGTTTTAGCTGAACACTATATGCAGAACGCACTGCACTAACTTGTAGGTTTAGCTGAACACTGTGAGCAGGACGCACCGCACTAACTTTTAGTTTTAGCTTAACACTGTGAGCAGGACGCACCGCACTAACTTGTAGTTTTAGCTGAACACTGTGAGCAGGATGCACCACACTAACTTGTAGTTTTAGCTGAACACTGTGAGCAGGACGCACCGCACTAACTTGTAGGTTTAGCTGAACACTGTGAGGTGGACGCACCACACTAACTTGTAGTTTTAGCTGAACACTGTGAGCAGGACGCACTGCACTAACTTGTAGCTTTAGATGAACACTGTGCAGAGGTCTCACTACACTAACTTGTAGGTTTAGCTGAACACTGTGAGGTGGACACACCACACTAACTTGTAGTTTTAGCTGAACACCGTGAGCAGGACGCACCGCACTAACTTGTAGGTTTAGCTGAACACTGTGAGGTGGACGCACCGCACTAACTTATAGTTTTAGCTTAACACTGTGAGCAGGATACACCACACTAACTTGTAAATTTAGCTGAACACTGTGAGGTGGATGCACCACACTAACTTGTAGTTTTAGCTAAACACTGTGAGCAGGAAGCACCGCACTAACTTGTAGGTTTAGCTGAACACTGTGAGGTGGACGCACCACACTAACTTGTAGGTTTAGCTGAACAATGTGAGCAGGACACACCGCACTAACTTGTAGTTTTAGCTGAACACTGTAAGCAGAACGCACTGCACTAACTTGTAGGTTTAGCTGAACACTGTGAGCAGGACGCACCGCACTAACTTGTAGTTTTATCTGAACACTGTGAGCAGGACGCACCGCACTAACTTGTAGTTTTATCTGAACACTGTGAGCAGGACGCACCGCACTAACTTGTAGGTTTAGCTGAACACTGTGAGGTGGACGCACCACACTAACTTGTAGTTTTAGCTGAACACTGTGAGCAGGATGCACCGCACTAACTTGTAGGTTTAGCTGAACACTGTGAGGTGGACGCACCACACTAACTTGTAGGTTTATCTGAACACTGTGAGCAGGATGCACCGCACTAACTTGTAGTTTTAGCTGAACACTGTGAGCAGGACGCACCGCACTAACTTGTAGGTTTAGCTGAACACTGTGAGCAGGACGCACCACACTAACTTGTAGGTTTAGCTGAACACTGTGAGGTGGACGCACCACACTAACTTGTAGGTTTAGCTGAACACTGTGCAGAGGTCTCACTACACTAACTTGTAGGTTTAGCTGAACACTGTGAGCTGGACGCACCGCACTAACTTGTAGTTTTAGCTGAACACTGTGAGCAGGACGCACCGCACTAACTTGTAGGTTTATCTGAACACTGTGAGGTGGACGCACCACACTAACTTGTAGTTTTAGCTGAACACTGTGAGCAGGACGCACCGCACTAACTTGAAGGTTTAGCTGAACACTGTGAGGTGGACGCACCACACTAACTTGTAGTTTTAGCTGAACACTGTGAGCAGGACGCACCACACTAACTTGTAGTTTTAGCTGAACACTGTGAGCAGGATGCACCGCACTAACTTGTAGGTTTAGCTGAACACTGTAAGGTGGACGCACCACACTAACTTGTAGTTTTAGCTGAACACTGTGAGCAGGACGCACTGCACTAACTTGTAGCTTTAGATGAACACTGTGCAGAGGTCTCTCTACATTAACTTGTAGGTTTAGCTGAACACTGTAAGCAGAACGCACTGCACTAACTTGTAGGTTTAGCTGAACACTGTGAGCAGGAAGCACCGCACTAACTTGTAGGTTTAGCTGAACACTGTGAGGTGGACGCACCACACTAACTTGTAATTTTAGCTGAACACTGTGAGCAGGATGTACCGCACTAACTTGTAAATTTAGCTAAACACTGTGAGGTGGACGCACCACACTAACTTGTAGGTTTTTCTGAACACTGTGAGCAGGACGCACCGCACTAACTTGTAGTTTTAGCTGAACACTGTGAACAGGACGCACCGCACTAACTTGTATGTTTAGCTGAAAACTGTGAGCAGGACGCACCACACTAATTTGTAGGTTTAGCTGAACACTGTGAGGTGGACGCACCACACTAACTTGTAGGTTTAGCTGAACACTGTGAGCAGGACGCACCCCACTAATTTGTAGTTTTAGCTGAACACTGTGAGCAGGAAGCACTGCACTAACTTGTAGCTTTAGATGAACACTGTGCAGAGGTCTCACTACACTAACTTGTAGGTTTAGCTCAACACTGTGAGGTGGACGCCCCACACTAACTTGTAGTTTTAGCTGAACACTGTGAGCAGGACGCACCGCACTAACTTGTAGGTTTAGCTGAACACTGTGAGGTGGACGCACCGCACTAACTTGTAGCTTTAGATGAACACTGTGAGCAGGACGCACCGCACTAACTTGTATGTTTAGCTGAACACTGTGAGGTGGACGCACCGCACTTACTTGTAGCTTTAGCTGAACACTGAGAGCAGGATGCACCGCACTAACTTGTAGGTTTAGCTGAACACTGTGAGCAGGATGCACCACACTAACTTGTAGGTTTAGCTGAACACTGTGAGCAGGACACACCGCACTGACTTGTAGGTTTAGCTGAACACTGTGAGGTGGATGCACCATACTAACTTGTAGTTTTAGCTGAACACTGTAAGCAGGACGCACCACACTAAGTTGTAGGTTTAGCTGAACACTGTGAGCAGGGCGCACCGCACTAACTTGTAGTTTCAGCTGAACACTGTGAGCAGGACGCACTGCACTAACTTGTAGCTTTAGATGAACACTGTGCAGAGGTCTCACTACACTAACTTGTAGGTTTAGCTGAACACTGTGAGGTGGACGCACCACACTAACTTGTAGGTTTAGCTGAACACTGTGCAGAGGTCTCACTACACTAACTTGTAGGTTTAGCTGAACACTGTGAGCTGGACGCACCGCACTAACTTGTAGTTTTAGCTGAACACTGTGAGCAGGACGCACCGCACTAACTTGTAGGTTTATCTGAACACTGTGAGGTGGACGCACCACACTAACTTGTAGTTTTAGCTGAACACTGTGAGCAGGACGCACCGCACTAACTTGAAGGTTTAGCTGAACACTGTGAGGTGGACGCACCACACTAACTTGTAGTTTTAGCTGAACACTGTGAGCAGGACGCACCACACTAACTTGTAGTTTTAGCTGAACACTGTGAGCAGGATGCACCGCACTAACTTGTAGGTTTAGCTGAACACTGTAAGGTGGACGCACCACACTAACTTGTAGTTTTAGCTGAACACTGTGAGCAGGACGCACTGCACTAACTTGTAGCTTTAGATGAACACTGTGCAGAGGTCTCTCTACATTAACTTGTAGGTTTAGCTGAACACTGTAAGCAGAATGCACTGCACTAACTTGTAGGTTTAGCTGAACACTGTGAGCAGGAAGCACCGCACTAACTTGTAGGTTTAGCTGAACACTGTGAGGTGGACGCACCACACTAACTTGTAATTTTAGCTGAACACTGTGAGCAGGATGTACCGCACTAACTTGTAAATTTAGCTAAACACTGTGAGGTGGACGCACCACACTAACTTGTAGGTTTTTCTGAACACTGTGAGCAGGACGCACCGCACTAACTTGTAGTTTTAGCTGAACACTGTGAACAGGACGCACCGCATTAACTTGTATGTTTAGCTGAAAACTGTGAGCAGGACGCACCACACTAATTTGTAGGTTTAGCTGAACACTGTGAGGTGGACGCACCACACTAACTTGTAGGTTTAGCTGAACACTGTGAGCAGGACGCACCCCACTAATTTGTAGTTTTAGCTGAACACTGTGAGCAGGAAGCACTGCACTAACTTGTAGCTTTAGATGAACACTGTGCAGAGGTCTCACTACACTAACTTGTAGGTTTAGCTCAACACTGTGAGGTGGACGCCCCACACTAACTTGTAGTTTTAGCTGAACACTGTGAGCAGGACGCACCGCACTAACTTGTAGGTTTAGCTGAACACTGTGAGGTGGACGCACCGCACTAACTTGTAGCTTTAGATGAACACTGTGAGCAGGACGCACCGCACTAACTTGCAGGTTTAGCTGAACACTGTGAGGTGGACGCACCGCACTAACTTGTAGCTTTAGCTGAACACTGAGAGCAGGATGCACCGCACTAACTTGTAGGTTTAGCTGAACACTGTGAGCAGGATGCACCACACTAACTTGTAGGTTTAGCTGAACACTGTGAGCAGGACACACCGCACTGACTTGTAGGTTTAGCTGAACACTGTGAGGTGGATGCACCATACTAACTTGTAGTTTTAGCTGAACACTGTAAGCAGGACGCACCACACTAAGTTGTAGGTTTAGCTGAACACTGTGAGCAGGGCGCACCGCACTAACTTGTAGTTTCAGCTGAACACTGTGAGCAGGACGCACTGCACTAACTTGTAGCTTTAGATGAACACTGTGCAGAGGTCTCACTACACTAACTTGTAGGTTTAGCTGAACACTGTGAGGTGGACGCACCACACTAACTTGTAGGTTTAGCTGAACACTGTGCAGAGGTCTCACTACACTAACTTGTAGGTTTAGCTGAACACTGTGAGCTGGACGCACCGCACTAACTTGTAGTTTTAGCTGAACATTGTGAGCAGGACGCACCGCACTAACTTGTAGGTTTATCTGAACACTGTGAGGTGGACGCACCACACTAACTTGTAGTTTTAGCTGAACACTGTGAGCAGGACGCACCGCACTAACTTGTAGTTTTAGCTGAACACTGTGAGCAGGATGCACCGCACTAACTTGTAGGTTTAGCTGAACACTGTAAGGTGGACGCACCACACTAACTTGTAGTTTTAGCTGAACACTGTGAGCAGGACGCACTGCACTAACTTGTAGCTTTAGATGAACACTGTGCAGAGGTCTCTCTACATTAACTTGTAGGTTTAGCTGAACACTGTAAGCAGAACGCACTGCACTAACTTGTAGGTTTAGCTGAACACTGTGAGCAGGAAGCACCGCACTAACTTGTAGGTTTAGCTGAACACTGTGAGGTGGACGCACCACACTAACTTGTAATTTTAGCTGAACACTGTGAGCAGGATGTACCGCACTAACTTGTAAATTTAGCTAAACACTGTGAGGTGGACGCACCACACTAACTTGTAGGTTTTTCTGAACACTGTGAGCAGGACGCACCGCACTAACTTGTAGTTTTAGCTGAACACTGTGAACAGGACGCACCGCACTAACTTGTATGTTTAGCTGAAAACTGTGAGCAGGACGCACCACACTAATTTGTAGGTTTAGCTGAACACTGTGAGGTGGACGCACCACACTAACTTGTAGGTTTAGCTGAACACTGTGAGCAGGACGCACCCCACTAATTTGTAGTTTTAGCTGAACACTGTGAGCAGGAAGCACTGCACTAACTTGTAGCTTTAGATGAACACTGTGCAGAGGTCTCACTACACTAACTTGTAGGTTTAGCTCAACACTGTGAGGTGGATGCCCCACACTAACTTGTAGTTTTAGCTGAACACTGTGAGCAGGACGCACCGCACTAACTTGTAGGTTTAGCTGAACACTGTGAGGTGGACGCACCGCACTAACGTGTAGCTTTAGATGAACACTGTGAGCAGGACGCACCGCACTAACTTGTAGGTTTAGCTGAACACTGTGAGGTGGACGCACCGCACTAACTTGTAGCTTTAGCTGAACACTGAGAGCAGGATGCACCGCACTAACTTGTAGGTTTAGCTGAACACTGTGAGCAGGATGCACCACACTAACTTGTAGGTTTAGCTGAACACTGTGAGCAGGACACACCGCACCGACTTGTAGGTTTAGCTGAACACTGTGAGGTGGATGCACCATACTAACTTGTAGTTTTAGCTGAACACTGTAAGCAGGACGCACCACACTAAGTTGTAGGTTTAGCTGAACACTGTGAGCAGGGCGCACCGCACTAACTTGTAGTTTCAGCTGAACACTGTGAGCAGGACGCACTGCACTAACTTGTAGCTTTAGATGAACACTGTGCAGAGGTCTCACTACACTAACTTGTAGGTTTAGCTGAACACTGTGAGGTGGACGCACCACACTAACTTGTAGTTTTAGCTGAACACCGTGAGCAGGGACGCACCCCACTAACTTGTAGGTTTAGCTTAACACTGTGAGCAGGACGCACCCCACTAAATTGTAGTTTTAGCTGAACACTATGAGCAGGACGCACTGAACTAACTTGTAGCTTTAGATGAACACTGTGCAGAGGTCTCACTACACTAACTTGTAGGTTTAGCTGAACACTGTGAGGTGGACGCACCACACTAACTTGTAGTTTTAGCTGAACACTGTGAGCAGGACGCACCGCACTAACTTGTATGTTTAGCTGAACACTGTGAGGTGGACGCACCGCACTAACTTGTAGTTTTAACTGAACACTGTGAGCAGGATGCACCGTACTAACTTGTAGGTTTAGCTGAACACTGTGAGGTGGACGCACCAAACTAACTTGTAGGTTAGCTGAACACTGTGAGCAGGACGCACCACACTAACTTGTAGGTTTAGCTGAACACTGTGAGGTGGGCGCACCGCACAAACTTGTAGTTTTAGCTGAACACTGTGAGCAGGATGCACCGCACTATCTTGTAGGTTTAGCTGAACACTGTGAGGTGGACGCACCAAACTAACTTGTAGTTTTAGCTGAACACTGTGAGCAGGACCACACAGCACTAACTTGTAGTTTTAGCTGAACACTGTGAGAAGGATGCACCGCACTAAATTGTAGGTTTAACTGAACACTGTGAGGTGGATGCACCACACTAACTTGTATTTTTAGCTGAACACTGTGAGAAGGATACACCGCACTAACTTGTAGTTTTAGCTGAACACTGTGAGCAGGACGCACCGCACTAACTTGTAATTTTAGCTAAACACTGTGAGCAGGACGCACCGCACTAACTTGTAGGTTTAGCTTAACACTCTGAGCAGGACGCACCCCACTAACTTGTAGTTTTAGCTGAACACTATGAGCAGGACGCACCTGCACTAACTTGTAGCTTTAGATGAACACTGTGCAGAGGTCTAACTACACTAACTTGTAGGTTAAGCTGAACACTGTGAGGTGGACGCACCGCACTAACTTGTAGTTTGAGCTGAACACTGTGAGCAGGACGCACCGCACTAACTTGTAGGTTTATCTGAACACTGTGAGGTGGACGCACCACACTAACTTGTAGTTTTAGCTGAACACTGTGAGCAGGACACACCGCACTAACTTGAAGGTTTAGCTGAACACTGTGAGGTGGACGCACCACACTAACTTGTAGTTTTAGCTGAACACTGTGAGCAGGACGCACCACACTAACTTGTAGTTTTAGCTGAACACTGTGAGCAGGATGCACCGCACTAACTTGTAGGTTTAGCTGAACACTGTGAGGTGGACGCACCACACTAACTTGTAGTTTTAGCTGAACACTGTGAGCAGGACGCACTGCACTAACTTGTAGCTTTAGATGAACACTGTGCAGAGGTCTCTCTACATTAACTTGTAGGTTTAGCTGAACACTGTAAGCAGAACGCACTGCACTAACTTGTAGGTTTAGCTGAACACTGTGAGCAGGACGCACCGCACTAACTTGTAGGTTTAGCTGAACACTGTGAGGTGGACGCACCACACTAACTTGTAATTTTAGCTGAACACTGTGAGCAGGATGTACCGCACTAACTTGTAAATTTAGCTAAACACTGTGAGGTGGACGCACCACACTAACTTGTAGGTTTTTCTGAACACTGTGAGCAGGACGCACCGCACTAACTTGTAGTTTTAGCTGAACACTGTGAACAGGACGCACCGCACCGCACTAACTTGTATGTTTAGCTGAAAACTGTGAGCAGGACGCACCACACTAACTTGTAGGTTTAGCTGAACACTGTGAGGTGGACGCACCACACTAACTTGTAGGTTTAGCTGAACAATGTGAGCAGGACACACCGCACTAACTTGTAGTTTTAGCTGAACACTGTAAGCAGAACGCACTGCACTAACTTGTAGGTTTAGCTGAACACTGTGAGCAGGACGCACCGCACTAACTTGTAGTTTTATCTGAACACTGTGAGCAGGACGCACCGCACTAACTTGTAGTTTCATCTGAACACTGTGAGCAGGACGCACCGCACTAACTTGTAGGTTTAGCTGAACACTGTGAGGTGGACGCACCACACTAACTTGTAGTTTTAGCTGAACACTGTGAGCAGGATGCACCGCACTAACTTGTAGGTTTAGCTGAACACTGTGAGGTGGACGCACCACACTAACTTGTAGGTTTATCTGAACACTGTGAGCAGGATGCACCGCACTAACTTGTAGTTTTAGCTGAACACTGTGAGCAGGACGCACCGCACTAACTTGTAGGTTTAGCTGAACACTGTGAGCAGGACGCACCACACTAACTTGTAGGTTTAGCTGAACACTGTGAGGTGGACGCACCACACTAACTTGTAGGTTTAGCTGAACACTGTGCAGAGGTCTCACTACACTAACTTGTAGGTTTAGCTGAACACTGTGAGCTGGACGCACCGCACTAACTTGTAGTTTTAGCTGAACACTGTGAGCAGGACGCACCGCACTAACTTGTAGGTTTATCTGAACACTGTGAGGTGGACGCACCACACTAACTTGTAGTTTTAGCTGAACACTGTGAGCAGGACGCACCGCACTAACTTGAAGGTTTAGCTGAACACTGTGAGGTGGACGCACCACACTAACTTGTAGTTTTAGCTGAACACTGTGAGCAGGACGCACCACACTAACTTGTAGTTTTAGCTGAACACTGTGAGCAGGATGCACCGCACTAACTTGTAGGTTTAGCTGAACACTGTAAGGTGGACGCACCACACTAACTTGTAGTTTTAGCTGAACACTGTGAGCAGGACGCACTGCACTAACTTGTAGCTTTAGATGAACACTGTGCAGAGGTCTCTCTACATTAACTTGTAGGTTTAGCTGAACACTGTAAGCAGAACGCACTGCACTAACTTGTAGGTTTAGCTGAACACTGTGAGCAGGAAGCACCGCACTAACTTGTAGGTTTAGCTGAACACTGTGAGGTGGACGCACCACACTAACTTGTAATTTTAGCTGAACACTGTGAGCAGGATGTACCGCACTAACTTGTAAATTTAGCTAAACACTGTGAGGTGGACGCACCACACTAACTTGTAGGTTTTTCTGAACACTGTGAGCAGGACGCACCGCACTAACTTGTAGTTTTAGCTGAACACTGTGAACAGGATGCACCGCACTAACTTGTATGTTTAGCTGAAAACTGTGAGCAGGACGCACCACACTAACTTGTAGGTTTAGCTGAACACTGTGAGGTGGACGCACCACACTAACTTGTAGGTTTAGCTGAACACTGTGAGCAGGACGCACCCCACTAATTTGTAGTTTTAGCTGAACACTGTGAGCAGGAAGCACTGCACTAACTTGTAGCTTTAGATGAACACTGTGCAGAGGTCTCACTACACTAACTTGTAGGTTTAGCTCAACACTGTGAGGTGGACGCCCCACACTAACTTGTAGTTTTAGCTGAACACTGTGAGCAGGACGCACCGCACTAACTTGTAGGTTTAGCTGAACACTGTGAGGTGGACGCACCGCACTAACTTGTAGCTTTAGATGAACACTGTGAGCAGGACGCACCGCACTAACTTGTAGGTTTAGCTGAACACTGTGAGGTGGACGCACCGCACTAACTTGTAGCTTTAGCTGAACACTGAGAGCAGGATGCACCGCACTAACTTGTAGGTTTAGCTGAACACTGTGAGCAGGATGCACCACACTAACTTGTAGGTTTAGCTGAACACTGTGAGCAGGACACACCGCACTGACTTGTAGGTTTAGCTGAACACTGTGAGGTGGATGCACCATACTAACTTGTAGTTTTAGCTGAACACTGTAAGCAGGACGCACCACACTAAGTTGTAGGTTTAGCTGAACACTGTGAGCAGGGCGCACCGCACTAACTTGTAGTTTCAGCTGAACACTGTGAGCAGGACGCACTGCACTAACTTGTAGCTTTAGATGAACACTGTGCAGAGGTCTCACTACACTAACTTGTAGGTTTAGCTGAACACTGTGAGGTGGACGCACCACACTAACTTGTAGTTTTAGCTGAACACTGTGAGCAGGACGCACCCCACTAACTTGTAGGTTTAGCTTAACACTGTGAGCAGGACGCACCCCACTATTTTTGTAGTTTTAGCTGAACACTATGAGCAGGACGCACTGAACTAACTTGTAGCTTTAGATGAACACTGTGCAGAGGTCTCACTACACTAACTTGTAGGTTTAGCTGAACACTGTGAGGTGGACGCACCACACTAACTTGTAGTTTTAGCTGAACACTGTGAGCAGGACGCACCGCACTAACTTGTATGTTTAGCTGAACACTGTGAGGTGGACGCACCGCACTAACTTGTAGTTTTAACTGAACACTGTGAGCAGGATGCACCGTACTAACTTGTAGGTTTAGCTGAACACTGTGAGGTGGACGCACCAAACTAACTTGTAGTTTTAGCTGAACACTGTGAGCAGGACGCACCACACTAACTTGTAGGTTTAGCTGAACACTGTGAGGTGGGCGCACCGCACAAACTTGTAGTTTAGCTGAACACTGTGAGCAGGATGCACCGCACTATCTTGTAGGTTTAGCTGAACACTGTGAGGTGGACGCACCAAACTAACTTGTAGTTTTAGCTGAACACTGTGAGCAGGACACACAGCACTAACTTGTAGTTTTAGCTGAACACTGTGAGAAGGATGCACCGCACTAAATTGTAGGTTTAACTGAACACTGTGAGGTGGATGCACCACACTAACTTGTATTTTTAGCTGAACACTGTGAGAAGGATACACCGCACTAACTTGTAGTTTTAGCTGAACACTGTGAGCAGGACACACCGCACTAACTTGTAATTTTAGCTAAACACTGTGAGCAGGACGCACCGCACTAACTTGTAGGTTTAGCTTAACACTCTGAGCAGGACGCACCCCACTAACTTGTAGTTTTAGCTGAACACTATGAGCAGGACGCACTGCACTAACTTGTAGCTTTAGATGAACACTGTGAGCAGGACGCACTGCACTAACTTGTAGCTTTAGATGAACACTGTGCAGAGGTCTCTCTACATTAACTTGTAGGTTTAGCTGAACACTGTAAGCAGAACGCACTGCACTAACTTGTAGGTTTAGCTGAACACTGTGAGCAGGACGCACCGCACTAACTTGTAGGTTTAGCTGAACACTGTGAGGTGGACGCACCACACTAACTTGTAATTTTAGCTGAACACTGTGAGCAGGATGTACCGCACTAACTTGTAAATTTAGCTAAACACTGTGAGGTGGACGCACCACACTAACTTGTAGGTTTTTCTGAACACTGTGAGCAGGACGCACCGCACTAACTTGTAGTTTTAGCTGAACACTGTGAACAGGGCGCACCGCACTAACTTGTATGTTTAGCTGAAAACTGTGAGCAGGACGCACCACACTAACTTGTAGGTTTAGCTGAACACTTTGAGGTGGACGCACCACACTAACTTGTAGGTTTAGCTGAACACTGTGAGCAGGACGCACCCCACTAATTTGTAGTTTTAGCTGAACACTGTGAGCAGGAAGCACTGCACTAACTTGTAGCTTTAGATGAACACTGTGCAGAGGTCTCACTACACTAACTTGTAGGTTTAGCTCAACACTGTGAGGTGGACGCCCCACACTAACTTGTAGTTTTAGCTGAACACTGTGAGCAGGACGCACCGCACTAACTTGTAGGTTTAGCTGAACACTGTGAGTGGACGCACCGCACTAACTTGTAGCTTTAGATGAACACTGTGAGCAGGACGCACCGCACTAACTTGTAGGTTTAGCTGAACACTGTGAGGTGGACGCACCGCACTAACTTGTAGGTTTAGCTGAACATTGTGAGGGGGACGCACCACACTAACTTGTAGTTTTAGCTGAACACTGTGAGCAGGACGCACCGCACTAACTTGTAGGTTTAGCTGAACACTGTGAGGTGGACGCACCGCACTAACTTGTAGTTTTAGCTGAACACTGTGAGCAGGATGCACCACACTAACTTGTAGGTTTAGCTGAACACTGTGAGCAGGACACACCGCACTGACTTGTAGGTTTAGCTGAACACTGTGAGGTGGATGCACCACACTAACTTGTAGTTTTAGCTGAACACTGTAAGCAGGACGCACCACACTAAGTTGTAGGTTTAGCTGAACACTGTGAGCAGGGCGCACCGCACTAACTTGTAGTTTCAGCTGAACACTGTGAGCAGGACGCACTGCACTAACTTGTAGCTTTAGATGAACACTGTGCAGAGGTCTCACTACACTAACTTGTAGGTTTAGCTGAACACTGTGAGGTGGACGCACCACACTAACTTGTAGTTTTAGCTGAACACTGTGAGCAGGACGCACCCCACTAACTTGTAGGTTTAGCTTAACACTGTGAGCAGGACGCACCCCACTAAATTGTAGTTTTAGCTGAACACTATGAGCAGGACGCACTGAACTAACTTGTAGCTTTAGATGAACACTGTGCAGAGGTCTCACTACACTAACTTGTAGGTTTAGCTGAACACTGTGAGGTGGACGCACCACACTAACTTGTAGTTTTAGCTGAACACTGTGAGCAGGACGCACCGCACTAACTTGTATGTTTAGCTGAACACTGTGAGGTGGACGCACCGCACTAACTTGTAGTTTTAACTGAACACTGTGAGCAGGATGCACCGTACTAACTTGTAGGTTTAGCTGAACACTGTGAGGTGGACGCACCAAACTAACTTGTAGTTTTAGCTGAACACTGTGAGCAGGACGCACCGCACTAACTTGTAGGTTTAGCTGAACACTGTGAGGTGGGCGCACCGCACAAACTTGTAGTTTTAGCTGAACACTGTGAGCAGGATGCACCGCACTATCTTGTAGGTTTAGCTGAACACTGTGAGGTGGACGCACCAAACTAACTTGTAGTTTTAGCTGAACACTGTGAGCAGGACACACAGCACTAACTTGTAGTTTTAGCTGAACACTGTGAGAAGGATGCACCGCACTAAATTTGTAGGTTTAACTGAACACTGTGAGGTGGATGCACCACACTAACTTGTATTTTTAGCTGAACACTCTGAGAAGGATACACCGCACTAACTTGTAGTTTTAGCTGAACACTGTGAGCAGGACGCACCGCACTAACTTGTAGGTTTAGCTTAACACTCTGAGCAGGACGCACCCCACTAACTTGTAGTTTTTAGCTGAACACTATGAGCAGGACGCACTGCACTAACTTGTAGCTTTAGATGAACACTGTGAGCAGGACGCACTGCACTAACTTGTAGCTTTAGATGAACACTGTGCAGAGGTCTCTCTACATTAACTTGTAGTTTAGCTGAACACTGTAAGCAGAACGCACTGCACTAACTTGTAGGTTTAGCTGAACACTGTGAGCAGGACGCACCGCACTAACTTGTAGGTTTAGCTGAACACTGTGAGGTGGACGCACCACACTAACTTGTAATTTTAGCTGAACACTGTGAGCAGGATGTACCGCACTAACTTGTAAATTTAGCTAAACACTGTGAGGTGGACGCACCACACTAACTTGTAGGTTTTTCTGAACACTGTGAGCAGGACGCACCGCACTAACTTGTAGTTTTAGCTGAACACTGTGAACAGGGCGCACCGCACTAACTTGTATGTTTAGCTGAAAACTGTGAGCAGGACGCACCACACTAACTTGTAGGTTTAGCTGAACACTGTGAGGTGGACGCACCACACTAACTTGTAGGTTTAGCTGAACACTGTGAGCAGGACGCACCCCACTAATTTGTAGTTTTAGCTGAACACTGTGAGCAGGAAGCACTGCACTAACTTGTAGCTTTAGATGAACACTGTGCAGAGGTCTCACTACACTAACTTGTAGGTTTAGCTCAACACTGTGAGGTGGACGCCCCACACTAACTTGTAGTTTTAGCTGAACACTGTGAGCAGGACGCACCGCACTAACTTGTAGGTTTAGCTGAACACTGTGAGGTGGACGCACCGCACTAACTTGTAGCTTTAGATGAACACTGTGAGCAGGACGCACCGCACTAACTTGTAGGTTTAGCTGAACACTGTGAGGTGGACGCACCGCACTAACTTGTAGGTTTAGCTGAACATTGTGAGGGGGACGCACCACACTAACTTGTAGTTTTAGCTGAACACTGTGAGCAGGACGCACCGCACTAACTTGTAGGTTTAGCTGAACACTGTGAGGTGGACGCACCACACTAACTTGTAGGTTTAGCTGAACACTGTGAGCAGGATGCACCACACTAACTTGTAGGTTTAGCTGAACACTGTGAGCAGGACACACCGCACTGACTTGTAGGTTTAGCTGAACACTGTGAGGTGGATGCACCACACTAACTTGTAGTTTTAGCTGAACACTGTAAGCAGGACGCACCACACTAAGTTGTAGGTTTAGCTGAACACTGTGAGCAGGGCGCACCGCACTAACTTGTAGTTTCAGCTGAACACTGTGAGCAGGACGCACTGCACTAACTTGTAGCTTTAGATGAACACTGTGCAGAGGTCTCACTACACTAACTTGTAGGTTTAGCTGAACACTGTGAGGTGGACGCACCACACTAACTTGTAGTTTTAGCTGAACACTGTGAGCAGGACGCACCCCACTAACTTGTAGGTTTAGCTTAACACTGTGAGCAGGACGCACCCCACTAAATTGTAGTTTTAGCTGAACACTATGAGCAGGACGCACTGAACTAACTTGTAGCTTTAGATGAACACTGTGCAGAGGTCTCACTACACTAACTTGTAGGTTTAGCTGAACACTGTGAGGTGGACGCACCACACTAACTTGTAGTTTTAGCTGAACACTGTGAGCAGGACGCACCGCACTAACTTGTATGTTTAGCTGAACACTGTGAGGTGGACGCACCGCACTAACTTGTAGTTTTAACTGAACACTGTGAGCAGGATGCACCGTACTAACTTGTAGGTTTAGCTGAACACTGTGAGGTGGACGCACCAAACTAACTTGTAGTTTTAGCTGAACACTGTGAGCAGGACGCACCGCACTAACTTGTAGGTTTAGCTGAACACTGTGAGGTGGGCGCACCGCACAAACTTGTAGTTTTAGCTGAACACTGTGAGCAGGATGCACCGCACTATCTTGTAGGTTTAGCTGAACACTGTGAGGTGGACGCACCAAACTAACTTGTAGTTTTAGCTGAACACTGTGAGCAGGACACACAGCACTAACTTGTAGTTTTAGCTGAACACTGTGAGAAGGATGCACCGCACTAAATTGTAGGTTTAACTGAACACTGTGAGGTGGATGCACCACACTAACTTGTATTTTTAGCTGAACACTCTGAGAAGGATACACCGCACTAACTTGTAGTTTTAGCTGAACACTGTGAGCAGGACGCACCGCACTAACTTGTAATTTTAGCTAAACACTGTGAGCAGGACGCACCGCACTAACTTGTAGGTTTAGCTGAACACTGTGAGGTGGACGCACCGCACTAACTTGTAGCTTTAGATGAACACTGTGAGCAGGACGCACCGCACTAACTTGTAGGTTTAGCTGAACACTGTGAGGTGGACGCACCGCACTAACTTGTAGCTTTAGCTGAACACTGAGAGCAGGATGCACCGCACTAACTTGTAGGTTTAGCTGAACATTGTGAGGGGGACGCACCACACTAACTTGTAGTTTTAGCTGAACACTGTGAGCAGGACGCACCGCACTAACTTGTAGGTTTAGCTGAACACTGTGAGGTGGACGCACCACACTAACTTGTAGGTTTAGCTGAACACTGTGAGCAGGATGCACCACACTAACTTGTAGGTTTAGCTGAACACTGTGAGCAGGACACACCGCACTGACTTGTAGGTTTAGCTGAACACTGTGAGGTGGATGCACCACACTAACTTGTAGTTTTAGCTGAACACTGTAAGCAGGACGCACCACACTAAGTTGTAGGTTTAGCTGAACACTGTGAGCAGGGCGCACCGCACTAACTTGTAGTTTCAGCTGAACACTGTGAGCAGGACGCACTGCACTAACTTGTAGCTTTAGATGAACACTGTGCAGAGGTCTCACTACACTAACTTGTAGGTTTAGCTGAACACTGTGAGGTGGACGCACCACACTAACTTGTAGTTTTAGCTGAACACTGTGAGCAGGACGCACCCCACTAACTTGTAGGTTTAGCTTAACACTGTGAGCAGGACGCACCCCACTAAATTGTAGTTTTAGCTGAACACTATGAGCAGGACGCACTGAACTAACTTGTAGCTTTAGATGAACACTGTGCAGAGGTCTCACTACACTAACTTGTAGGTTTAGCTGAACACTGTGAGGTGGACGCACCACACTAACTTGTAGTTTTAGCTGAACACTGTGAGCAGGATGCACCGTACTAACTTGTAGGTTTAGCTGAACACTGTGAGGTGGACGCACCAAACTAACTTGTAGTTTTAGCTGAACACTGTGAGCAGGATGCACCGCACTAACTTGTAGGTTTAGCTGAACACTGTGAGGTGGGCGCACCGCACAAACTTGTAGTTTTAGCTGAACACTGTGAGCAGGACGCACCAAACTAACTTGTAGTTTTAGCTGAACACTGTGAGCAGGGCACACAGCACTAACTTGTAGTTTTAGCTGAACACTGTGAGAAGGATGCACCACACTAAATTGTAGGTTTAACTGAACACTGTGAGGTGGATGCACCACACTAACTTGTATTTTTAGCTGAACACTGTGAGAAGGATACACCGCACTAACTTGTAGTTTTAGCTGAACACTGTGAGCAGGACGCACCGCACTAACTTGTAATTTTAGCTAAACACTGTGAGCAGGACGCACCGCACTAACTTGTAGGATTAGCTTAACACTCTGAGCAGGACGCACCCCACTAACTTGTAGTTTTAGCTGAACACTATGAGCAGGACGCACTGCACTAACTTGTAGCTTTAGATGAACACTGTGCAGAGGTCTAACTACACTAACTTGTAGGTTAAGCTGAACACTGTGAGGTGGACGCACCACACTAACTTGTAGTTTTAGCTGAACACTGTGAGCAGGACGCACCGCACTAACTTGTATGTTTAGCTGAACACTGTGAGGTGGACGCACCGCACTAACATGTAGTTTTAACTGAACACTGTGAGCAGGATGCACCGCACTAACTTGTAGGTTTAGCTGAACACTGTGAGGTGGATGCACCAAACTAACTTGTAGTTTTATCTGAACACTGTGAGCAGGACGCACAACACTAACTTGTAGTTTTAGCTGAACACTGTGAGAAGGACGCACCGCACTAAATTGTAGGTTTAGCTGAACACTGTGAGGTGGATGCACCACACTAACTTGTAGTTTTAGCTGAACACTGTGAGAAGGACGCACCACACTAACTTGTAGTTTTAGTTGAACACTGTGAGCAGGACGCACCGCAGTAACTTGTAGTTTTAGCTGAACACTGTGAGCAGGACGCACCTCACTAACTTGTAGCTTTAGATGAACACTGTGCAGAGGTCTCACTACACTATTTTGTAGGTTTAGCTGAACACTGTGAGGTGGACGCACCACACTAACTTGTAGTTTTAGCTGAACACTGTGAGCAGGACGTACCACACTAACTTGTAGGTTTAGCTGAACACTGTGAGGTGGATGCACCGCACTAACTTGTAGTTTTAGCTGAACACTGTGAGCAGGATGCACCGCACTAACTTGTAGGTTTAGCTGAACACTGTGAGGTGGGCGCACCGCACAAACTTGTAGTTTTAGCTGAACACTGTGAGCAGGACGCACCAAACTAACTTGTAGTTTTAGCTGAACACTGTGAGCAGGGCACACAGCACTAACTTGTAGTTTTAGCTGAACACTGTGAGAAGGATGCACCACACTAAATTGTAGGTTTAACTGAACACTGTGAGGTGGATGCACCACACTAACTTGTATTTTTAGCTGAACACTGTGAGAAGGATACACCGCACTAACTTGTAGTTTTAGCTGAACACTGTGAGCAGGACGCACCGCACTAACTTGTAATTTTAGCTAAACACTGTGAGCAGGACGCACCGCACTAACTTGTAGGATTAGCTTAACACTCTGAGCAGGACGCACCCCACTAACTTGTAGTTTTAGCTGAACACTATGAGCAGGACGCACTGCACTAACTTGTAGCTTTAGATGAACACTGTGCAGAGGTCTAACTACACTAACTTGTAGGTTAAGCTGAACACTGTGAGGTGGACGCACCACACTAACTTGTAGTTTTAGCTGAACACTGTGAGCAGGACGCACCGCACTAACTTGTATGTTTAGCTGAACACTGTGAGGTGGACGCACCGCACTAACATGTAGTTTTAACTGAACACTGTGAGCAGGATGCACCGCACTAACTTGTAGGTTTAGCTGAACACTGTGAGGTGGATGCACCAAACTAACTTGTAGTTTTATCTGAACACTGTGAGCAGGACGCACAACACTAACTTGTAGTTTTAGCTGAACACTGTGAGAAGGACGCACCGCACTAAATTGTAGGTTTAGCTGAACACTGTGAGGTGGATGCACCACACTAACTTGTAGTTTTAGCTGAACACTGTGAGAAGGACGCACCACACTAACTTGTAGTTTTAGTTGAACACTGTGAGCAGGACGCACCGCAGTAACTTGTAGTTTTAGCTGAACACTGTGAGCAGGACGCACCTCACTAACTTGTAGCTTTAGATGAACACTGTGCAGAGGTCTCACTACACTATTTTGTAGGTTTAGCTGAACACTGTGAGGTGGACGCACCACACTAACTTGTAGTTTTAGCTGAACACTGTGAGCAGGACGTACCACACTAACTTGTAGGTTTAGCTGAACACTGTGAGGTGGATGCACCGCACTAACTTGTAGTTTTAGCTGAACACCGTGAGCAGGACACACCGCACTAACTTGTAGGTTTAGCTGAACACTGTAAGGTGGATGCACCGCACTAACTTGTAGTTTTAGCTTAACAATGTGAGCAGGATGCACCGCACTAACTTGTAGGTTTAGCTGAACACTGTGAGGTGGACGCACCACACTAACTTGTAGGTTTAGCTGAACACTATGAGCAGGACGCACTGTACTAACTTGTAGTTTTAGCTGAACACTGTAAGAAGAATGCACTGCACTAACTTGTAGGTTTAGCTGAACACTGTGAGCAGGACGCACCACACTAACTTCTAGTTTTAGCTGAACACTATGAGCAGGACGCACCGCACTGACTTTTAGGTTTAGCTGAACACTGTGAGGTGGATGCACCACACTAACTTGTAGTTTTAGCTGAACACTGTGAGCAGGACGCACCGCACTAACTTGTAGGTTTAGCTGAACACTGTGAGGTGGACGCACCACACTAACTTGTAGGTTTATCTGAACACTGTGTGCAGGACGCACCGCACTAACTTGTAGTTTTAGCTGAACACTGTGAGCAGGACGCACCGCACTAACTTGTAGGTTTAGCTGAACACTGTGAGGTGGACGCCCCACACTAACTTGTAGTTTTAGCTGAACACTGTGAGCAGGACGCACCGCACTAACTTGAAGGTTTAGCTGAACACTGTGAGGTGGACGCACCGCACTAACTTGTAGCTTTAGATGAACACTGTGAGCAGGACGCACCACACTAAATTGTAGGTTTAGCTGAACACTGTGAGGTGGACGCACCGCACTAACTTGTAGTTTTAGCTGAACACTGAGAGCAGGACGCACCGCACTAACTTGTAGGTTTAGCTGAACATTGTGAGGGGGACGCACCACACTAACTTGTAGTTTTAGCTGAACACTGTGAGCAGGACGCACCGCACTAACTTGTAGGTTTAGCTGAACACTGTGAGGTGGACGCACCACACTAACTTGTAGGTTTAGCTGAACACTGTGAGCAGGATGCACCACACTAACTTGTAGGTTTAGCTGAACACTGTGAGGTGGACGCACCACACTAACTTGTAGTTTTAGCTGAACACTGTAAGCAGGATGCACCACACTAACTTGTAGTTTTAGCTGAACACTGTAAGCAGGACGCACCACACTAAGTTGTAGGTTTAGCTGAACACTGTGAGCAGGACGCACTGCACTAACTTGTAGTTTTAGCTGAACACTGTGAGCAGGATGCACTGCACTAACTTGTAGCTTTAGATGAACACTGTGCAGAGGTCTCACTACACTAACTTGTAGGTTTAGCTGAACACTGTGAGGTGGACGCACCACACTAACTTGTAGTTTTAGCTGAACACTGTGAGCAGGACGCACCCCACTAACTTGTAGGTTTAGCTTAACACTGTGAGCAGGACGCACCCCACTAACTTGTAGTTTTAGCTGAACACTGTGAGCAGGACGCACTGCACTAACTTGTAGCTTTAGATGAACACTGTGCAGAGGTCTCACTACACTAACTTGTAGGTTTAGCTGAACACTGTGAGGTGGACGCACCACACTAACTTGTAGTTTTAGCTGAACACTATGAGCAGGACGCACCGCACTAACTTGTAGGTTTAGCTGAACACTGTGAGCAGGACGCGCCGCACTAACTTGTAGTTTTAGCTGAACACTGTGAGCAGGATGCACCGCACTAACTTGTAGGTTTAGCTGAACACTGTGAGGTGGACGCACCAAACTAACTTGTAGTTTTAGCTGAACACTGTGAGCAGGACGCACAGCACTAACTTGTAGTTTTAGCTGAACACTGTGAGAAGGACGCACCGCACTAAATTGTAGGTTTAGCTGAACACTGTGAGGTGGATGCACCACACTAACTTGTAGTTTTAGCTGAACACTGTGAGAAGCACGCACCGCACTAACTTGTAGTTTTAGCTGAACACTGTGAGCAGGACGCACCGCACTAACTTGTAATTTTAGCTGAACACTGTGAGCAGGACGCACCGCACTAACTTGTAGTTTTAGCTGAACACTGTGAGCAGGACGCACCCCACTAACTTGTAGTTTTAGCTGAACACTATGAGCAGGACGCACTGCACTAACTTGTAGCTTTAGATGAACACTGTGCAGAGGTCTAACTACACTAACTTGTAGGTTAAGCTGAACACTGTGAGGTGGACGCACCACACTAACTTGTAGTTTTAGCTGAACACTGTGAGCAGGACGCACCGCACTAACTTGTATGTTTAGCTGAACACTGTGAGGTGGACGCACCGCACTAACTTGTAGTTTTAGCTGAACACTGTGAGCAGGATGCACCGCACTAACTTGTAGGTTTAGCTGAACACTGTGAGGTGGATGCACCAAACTAACTTGTAGTTTTAGCTGAACACTGTGAGCAGGACGCACAGCACTAACTTGTAGTTTTAGCTGAACACTGTGAGAAGGACGCACCGCACTAAATTGTAGGTTTAGCTGAACACTGTGAGGTGGATGCACCACACTAACTTGTAGTTTTAGCTGAACACTGTGAAAAGGACGCACCACACTAACTTGTAGTTTTAGCTGAACACTGTGAGCAGGACGCACCGCACTAACTTGTAGTTTTAGCTGAACACTGTGAGCAGGACGCACCGCACTAAAATGTAGCTTTAGATGAACACTGTGCAGAGGTCTCACTACACTAACTTGTAGGTTTAGCTGAACACTGTGAGGTGGACGCACCACACTAACTTGTAGTTTTAGCTGAACACTGTGAGTAGGACGCACCGCACTAACTTTAGGTTTAGCTGAACACTGTGAGGTGGACGCACCGCACTAACTTGTAGTTTTAGCTGAACACTGTGAGCAGGACGCACCGCACTAACTTGTAGTTTTAGCTGAACACTGTGAGCAGGACGCACCGCACTAACTTGTAGCTTTAGATGAACACTGTGCAGAGGTCTCACTACACTAACTTGTAGGTTTAGCTGAACACTGTGAGGTGGACGCACCACACTAACTTGTAGTTTTAGCTGAACACTGTGAGTAGGACGCACCGCACTAACTTTAGGTTTAGCTGAACACTGTGAGGTGGACGCACCGCACTAACTTGTAGTTTTAGCTGAACACCGTGAGCAGGACACACCGCACTAACTTGTAGGTTTAGCTGAACACTGTAAGGTGGACGCACCGCACTAACTTGTAGTTTTAGCTTAACACTGTGAGCAGGATGCACCGCACTAACTTGTAGGTTTAGCTGAACACTGTGAGGTGGATGCACCACACTAACTTGTAGTTTTAGCTAAACACTGTGAGCAGGAAGCACCGCACTAACTTGTAGGTTTAGCTGAACACTGTGAGGTGGACGCACCACACTAACTTGTAGGTTTAGCTGAACACTATGAGCAGGACGCACCGTACTAACTTGTAGTTTTAGCTGAACACTGTAAGCAGAATGCACTGCACTAACTTGTAGGTTTAGCTGAACACTGTGAGCAGGACGCACCGCACTAACTTCTAGTTTTAGCTGAACACTGTGAGCAGGACGCACCGTACTAACTTGTAGGTTTAGCTGAACACTGTGAGGTGGATGCACCACACTAACTTGTAGTTTTAGCTGAACACTGTGAGCAGGACGCACCGCACTAACTTGTAGGTTTAGCTGAACACTGTGAGGTGGACGCACCACACTAACTTGTAGGTTTATCTGAACACTGTGTGCAGGACGCACCGCACTAACTTGTAGTTTTAGCTGAACACTGTGAGCAGGACGCACCGCACTAACTTGTAGGTTTAGCTGAACACTGTGAGCAGGACGCACCACACTAACTTGTAGGTTTAGCTTAACACTGTGAGGTGGACGCACCACACTAACTTGTAGGTTTAGCTGAACACTGTAAGCAGGACGCACCCCACTAATTTGTAGTTTTAACTGAACACTGTGAGCAGGATGCACTGCACTAACTTGTAGCTTTAGATGAACACTGTGCAGAGGTCTCACTACACTAACTTGTAGGTTTAGCTCAACACTGTGAGGTGGACGCACCACACTAACTTGTAGTTTTAGCTGAACACTGTGAGCAGGATGCACCGCACTAACTTGTAGGTTTAGCTGAACACTGTGAGGTGGACGCACCGCATTAACTTGTAGTTTTAGCTGAACACTGTGAGCAGGATGCACCGCACTAACTTGTAGGTTTAGCTGAACATTGTGAGGTGGACGCACCACACTAACTTGTAGTTTTAGCTGAACACTGTGAGCAGGAAGCACCGCACTAACTTGTAGGTTTAGCTGAACACTGTGAGGTGGACGCCCCACACTAACTTGTAGGTTTAGCTGAACACTGTGAGCAGGATGCACCGCACTAACTTGTAGGTTTAGCTGAACACTGTGAGCAGGAGGCACCGCACTGACTTGTAGGTTTAGCTGAACACTGTAAGCAGGACGCACCGCACTAACTTGTAGGTTTAGCTGAACACTGGGAGGTGGATGCACCACACTAACTTGTAGGTTTAGCTGAACACTGTGAGCAGAACACACCCACTAACTTGTAGTTTTAGCTGAACACTGTGAGCAGGACGCACCGCACTAACTTGTAGTTTTAGCTGAACACTGTGAGCAGGACGCACCGCACTAACTTGTAGGTTTAGCTGAACACTGTGAGGTGGACGCACCACAATAACTTGTAGTTTTAGCTGAACACTGTGAGCAGGACGCACCACACTAACTTGTAGGTTTAGCTGAACACTGTGAGGTGGATGCACCACACTAACTTGTAGGTTTATCTGAACACTGTGAGCAGGACGCACCGCACTAACTTGTAGTTTTAGCTGAACACTGTGAGCAGGACGCACCGCACTAACTTGTAGGTTTAGCTGAACACTGTGAGCAGGACGCACCACACTAACTTGTAGGTTTAGCTGAACACTGTGAGGTGGACGCCCCACACTAACTTGTAGGTTTAGCTGAACACTGTGAGCAGGATGCACCGCACTGACTTTTAGGTTTAGCTGAACACTGTAAGCAGGACGCACCGCACTAACTTGTAGGTTTAGCTGAACACTGGGAGGTGGATGCACCACACTAACTTTTAGGTTTAGCTGAACACTGTGAGCAGAACACACCCACTAACTTGTAGTTTTAGCTGAACACTGTGAGCAGGACGCACCGCACTAACTTGTAGTTTTAGCTGAACACTGTGAGCAGGACGCACCGCACTAACTTGTAGGTTTAGCTGAACACTGTGAGGTGGACGCACCACACTAACTTGTAGTTTTAGCTGAACACTGTGAGCAGGACGCACCACACTAACTTGTAGGTTTAGCTGAACACTGTGAGGTGGATGCACCACACTAACTTGTAGGTTTATCTGAACACTGTGAGCAGGACGCACCGCACTAACTTGTAGTTTTAGCTGAACACTGTGAGCAGGACGCACCGCACTAACTTGTAGGTTTAGCTGAACACTGTGAGCAGGACGCACCACACGAACTTGTAGGTTTTGCTGAACACTGTGAGGTGGACGCACTACACTAACTTGTAGGTTTAGCTGAACACTGTGAGCAGGACGCACCCCACTAATTTGTAGTTTTAACTGAACACTGTGAGCAGGACGCACTGCACTAACTTGTAGCTTTAGATGAACACTGTGCAGAGGTCTCACTACACTAATTTGTAGGTTTAGCTGAACACTGTGAGGTGGATGCACCACACTAACTTGTAGTTTTAGCTGAACACTGTGAGCAGAACGCACCCCACTAACTTGTAGGTTTAGCTGAACACTGTGAGCAGGACGTACCCCACTAACTTGTAGTTTTAGCTGAACACTGTGAGCAGGACGCACTGCACTAACTGTAAATAGTCTAGCTGCCTGACTGTGGTACTAATAGGATCAAAAGAACACCAGCAATTTTCTTCAGGTAGCTGTAAATACTGTAAGAAGACAAGCCTGCCTGCAAGTAAGAAGATAACAGGAACAGATCTAGCTAAACAAGATGTGTTCCATGTGTTATAAAAAGATTACTCTGCTTGGCTTCCTATTTGTAATTTGTATTTTCTGGTAAAGCTAAAATCTAGATTCATGATTGCTACTCTCTATTGTGATATTTGCTGCAAAGCGTGAAGTCATTTCTATTGTGTACTGGAGGTCTCAAGTGACTTGTTAATCTTGCCTGGTATGATCCAATTTATGAATTACACTGTAAAGATGTCAGTACTTTTTACAACCTATAGTCCTGACCTGACTTGTTCAAGCCCTCTTTGGCAACCTTTCTGAATAAGTGTCCGACTTGTAAAGTAGGCAGACAGACTTGTACATGAATGATTGGATGGCTGCACACACATGCCTTGCAAAAACTGCAAAAGTCCACAAAAGCAACCAATGCTGATAAGGCAGGGAAGAGATAAAATTGGTAGACGCGTTTCACACAAAGATTTGTGCTTTATCAATACTACAGATGGACAGAATTGTCATACTTATTTTACCCGCTTGATTTAATATCATTGACCTCATGGATTACTGGGTTTATGACTGGACCCGTGGTCTGAACTAGTGCACGTTGTCATACAGATGCTTTCCCTCCTTTGTGCAGAGTCAGCTAGTATCCTTCTCCTCGAGAAAATAATTATATAAGTATCTGAAATAAATAAAAAATTAAAATAAAACTAGTTGCCTAGTTGGTAAGGTTGCATAATAAAACTGGTTCATTTTTTTCAACCTGAGAATGTGTGTGTGACTACTGTTTTGCATATCCCTGTACATTATGTTTGCACAACTAAACATTTTTTTAAGTGTAGCTATACTCTCTGCTGACACCACCAACTTTTAAAGGGAGTTCCAAATCCTCACCACTCAGACAGTAAAGAACCCCTTACCCAGTTTAAGACCGAACAATTTCTTGTCCAACTTCATTGTGTAGCCACAATAAAATTAAAACATTTCCTCCCAATGCTAGAGTCATCATTCAAGGATTTGTATATTTCTATTGTATCCCCTCTTAAGTGCCTCTTCTCCAGGAAAAATAGGTTTAATATTTGTAGCTGTTGCTCATAACTGGAGCCCTCCAGCCACATTATTAGCTTTATTGCCTTTCTCTGGGTTCTCTCCAGTTCAAGCACATCCTTCCTCAGGATTGGTGACCAGAACCAGACAGCATACCCAAGATATGGCCAAACCAGAGATTTGTACAATGGCAGAATTAAAGTCTTATCTTCTTGTAAAGTTGCTATGTTCTGTTTTTGCACCTGTTAGCTGTGTATCATCAGTAAACACTGAGATTGAACTATTTATTACAACCTCTATATCGTTGATGAACAAGTTAAACAGCATTTTTCCCAGGACAGAGCCCTGGGGCAACCTGCATACAACTTCCAGACTATTCAGAAAACATCCATTAATCATCACACTCTGGACACACTCTTGCAACCAGTTTCCTATCCAGGTACATATCATGTCATAAATTTGTAGATGAATCATACTTACACGTACCTTGGAGGTGAGCCTGACGTGCAGAGGGAGACCTCTCGTACGGCTCTGGTTCAGGGATGACTGGGGTGGGTACAGTGACCCTCAGAGCACAGTGGGGTATCAGAGCCTGCAGAGTTTACTTGGCTGAAGATGATGTCCACTTGGCAGAGGCAGGAACAGGCTTGATTGCTGTGGATGCAGGAACGCTGGGAAGCAGCAGGCAGGTGCGCACAGATGCAGGACTGTAGGCAGGTGCGCACAAGTGCAGGACTGTAGGCAGGTGCACACAAGTGCAGGACAGCAGGCAGGAGCAGGGTCGTACAAGCCAGGTCACAACAGCGGATGAATCAGACAGAGGCAGCAGGCAGAGAATGGTCAAAGTTCAGGCAGGATCGGCAACAGGAGATCAAGTAAACAGGAACACAGAGCAGACCAAAGACAAGCCAGGGGGTCAGGACTGGAGACAGCAGCGAGGTCAGGAAAGCCAGGTAAACACTGGAGCAGATGCGGGTTCAGGATCGGGTTACAGGATGAGCTGCAGATCAGACAGCAAGGATGCATTCTGAAGAGGCCCATTTTAAAAGATCACTGGGCACCAAAGCTGCGTTACTGTGCGTGCGTGCACAATCTCCGCGATCTGTGCACGCGCATGCGCATTGACGCATGTCTATTCACCGTCGAATGCCTGTGGACTGGAACACATCCCGATGGACCCGTGTGCCCATGGCCAGTTGCAGCACCATGCGCAGTACATCCATGACATTGCCCCCTCCTTAAAGGCAACCTCCGGGTGCCCAACAGAACTCTTTTATGAGAATGGCTGTGAAAAAACGCCCGGATCATTCTTGGGGCATGAACATCCTGCTGAGGTTCCCACGAGTTTTCTTCCAGACCATACCCTTTCCATTTGATGAGATACTGTAGTTGATTACCCCTTCTTCTGCAATCAAGGACAGCCTCCACCTCATATTCCTGTCCCCATCAATTATTACGAGTTCTGGAGGGCTAGATCCCCTGTCCCGGAAGGGGTGTGGTATTGCGGGCTTTAGTAATGACACATGGAAAACTAGATGAATCTTGAGTGAATCCGATAAGGTAAGTTCATAGGAAACTTTGCTTAGTTTTCTTTTAACCGGGAAAGGGCCAATAAATTTAGGTGCCAGCTTCTTTGAAGGGCAGGCCATTCTGAGGTTGGTAGTTGTCAACCATTCTTGGTCACCTGGCTGAAGAGACAGTTCCCCTCTTCTTTTCTGGTCATGAGCTTTTCTGTTGGTTGCCTGTGCCTTGACCATAGTTTCTTGCAGACGTTTGCTGTTTCGTTTCAAGAAGTCGACAGTTTTCTGTACTACTGGGACCAGAGACTCCGGAACAATGTCAGGTAAGAAGACTGGATGTAACCCATAGTTTGCAAAAAACAGGGACTGGCCAGTAACAGAATGGCTGGTGTTGTTAAAAGTGAATTCTGCTAAGGGTAAGAGTCCTACCCAATCGTCTTGAACGAATGTAGTGAAGCACCGGATATACTGTTTGAGGGTCTGGTTTGTCCTCTCGGTTTGGCCGTTAGTCTGCGGGTGGTAAGCAGAAGACATATATAGATCAATCTTCAAGACCTTGCATAGTGTTCTCCAGAAACGGGAAGTGAACTATACTCCTCTATCGGATACTATGTTTATTGGAATTCCGTGCAATCTGACTATTTCCCTGATGAAAACCCGGGCAGTTTCCATGGAGGAGGGTGTGTTTTTCAATGGTATAAAGTGGGCCATCTTCGATAAGCGGTCAACAACTACGAAGATAGCCATGTATCCTTCATACAGGGGTAATTCTACTATGAAGTCCATAGCAATCATGCTCCATGGTCAGTCAGGGATTGGTAGCGGTCTGAGAAGCCCCCAAGACTTAGTTCTAGTGGACTTTTTCTGAATACAGACAGTACATGACTTGACATATTCTTTGCAGTGTTTCTCAAGGTTCGGCCATCAGAACATGTGTTGAATCAGCTCAAGAGTTTTGTGGACCCCAAAATGGCCAGCCAGATGATTATCATGGCAAAGACTGAGTACCTTTGTCTGGAAAGTCTCTGGTACGAAAATTTTATTGCCCTTCCAAAGTAACCCATCCCTGGGCAACACGTGACACCAGGAGGACTGGATATTCCCGCTGAGGCTTGTCTTTGGCTGGGCATCAAATCAGCCTGAAGGAGAAGGAAGTTGTTGCGGGATAGGATGGTATCAGGAACTGAAGTCTCTTTAGGATAATCAAACATACGGGAGAGGGCATCTGGTTTGATGTTCTTTGACCCTGGCTGGTAGGTGATATGTGACAAGAATCTGGAGAAAAATAGCACCCATCGTGCTTGACATGGCTTCAGGCACTTGGCAGTTCTCAGATACTCCAGATTCTTGTGAACGGTGTATATAAGTATGGGTTGTGCTGCCCCTTCCAGCAGGTACCTCTAGTCCTCGAGTGCAGCCTTAATAGCCAGGGGTTCCCAGTCACCCACATCATAATTCTTCTTGGCAGGAGAAAGTTTACGGGAGAAGAAGGCCATGGGATGCATCAAATCCTTTAGACCCTGGCGCTGGGAAATGACCGCTCCTACTGCTGTTTCTGAGGCGTCCACCTCGACTAGATAAGGTAAGGAGGGATCCGGATGACTCAAGATGGGGGCATAAGTAAAAAGTCCTCTTAGGGTGGTAAAGGCCATCTGGGCCTCGGAATTCCAATGGAACCGGACATTCGGCTTAGTCAGCTGTGTGATTGGAGAAATGATGTTGGAGAACCCCTTGATGAACCTGCGGTAAAAGTTTGCAAACACAACAAACCGCTGTACCCCCTTCTTGTCTGATGGTGCAGGCCAATCCAGGACAGCTGTGATCATCTGCGGATCCATTTTGAACCCCTCAGTGGAGATCACCAGACCCAGGAACTGAATACTCTGCTGCTTAAATTCACATTTTTCAGGTTTGGCATATAGTTCGTGTTGATGGAGTCGGCAGAGTACAGTCTTAACATGCTTTCGGTGTTGATCCAGAGATGAGGAGAAAAACAAGATGTCATCCAGATAGATGATGACAAAAATGTCTAGGCAGTCTCTGAAAATATTATTCACGAAGTGCTGAAAAGTTGCAGGGGCGTTACACAGACTGAAGGGCATCACTAAGTACTCATAGTGGCCGAATCTAGTACGGAAAGCAGTCTTCCACTCATCCCCTGCACAAATTCACACCAAGTTGTAGGCCCCTTGCAGATCCAGCTTGGTGAAGACAGCTGTGGTGCGTAGTCTTTGGAAGAGCTCGGGTATCAGAGGCAAAGGGTACCGGTTCTTAACCTTAACTTTATTCAACTCCCTGTAGTCCACACAGGGCCATAAGGTATGATCCTTTTTTTCAGCAATTCCTGCTCCTGCGGGAGAAGTAGATGGTCTGATAAATCCTTTTCTAAGGTTTTCATCCACATTTTCCTTCAGCACCTCCAATTCCCGCTCAGACAGAGGAAAGATTCGTCCGAAGGGAATCTCTGCCCCTGGTAGTAACTCAATTGGGCAGTCATAGGAGCGGTGAGGAGGGAGAGTTTCAGCCCCCCGTTTACTAAAAATGTCCAGAAACTCATGGTATGGTTCAGGTACTAGTGAACGTACTTCCGGATCGGGTTCCATACATAGTAGGGAGCCAGAAGCACTAGGAGGTGTGGGCAGGCAATGTTCCTGGCAGTAGAGGGATGGAAACTTGATACTTCTGGAACCCCAGTCAATTTGTGGATTATAGGCCTAAAGCCATGGTAGGCCTAGAATGACTGGGAATAGCGGGGACGCGATTGCATCCAAACTTAACAGTTCCTGTTTAGTGGCAGAGATCACAGATAACGGAGGGGTGTGCTGGGTGACCAGACCTGACTTGATGCGGGACCCATCTGCTAGGAAAATGGAAAGTCCTTGAGCCCTGAGTCGGAGGGGAATGAGTTGTTGGTGAGCAAAGTTCAGGTCGATAAAACATCTGCAAGTCCCAGAATCAATAATTGCCATGACCAGAACAATTCTTTCTGGAAGTTGGAATGTGATGGAGAGAGCCAGGTGCGTAGTGTTGGAAACAGATGTGGGGTAACTGGACGGGGATATAGATAGACATCTCCCTGGAGCTTTGCTGGGCAGGCATATACATAGTGGCCGGCTCCCCCACAGTACAGGCAAAGATGATTCTGCTGCTGGTGTAATTGTTCCTCAGCGGACAGAGAGGGCCTTATTAACCCCAGCTGCTTAAGTCCAGGGAGTTCTGAAGTCCGTTTGTTTGGCACAGAATGGGCTGGAGCAGAGTGAGAGGAAGCAGAGCAAGTGGAGGCAGGTACTTGGGGTAATGTCCAGGTGGAATGGGTCAGTCGGGCTTCTCTCTCTGCCTTGCGCTCACGAAAGCGTTGATCCATCTGAATAGTCAGGGAGAACAAGGCTTCCAGGGAGCTAGGTATAATGACCCGGGCTAGTTCATCCTTTAATTCTTCGGACAGGCCAAGACGAAACTGATGCCGCAGGGCTGCACTATTCCACTTGTGTATCTGTGCTCCAGCGTCTAAAGTCAGTGATATAGTCCTTGACCGCTCGGCAGCCTTGCTGGAGCACATGAAGGGCAGCCTCTGCAGTGGAAGACCGCTGCGAATCGTCATAAAGTAATGATATGGCGCTGAAGAAGGTTTGCAAAGAGTCCAGTACAACATGGTGACCCTCTAGCAGATGATGGGTCCAGGACTGAGGCTCTCCTTGTAGCAAAGAAATCACAAACCCCACCTTGGTGGTCTCTTGGGTAAACGTCAGGGGCTGTAGTGAGAAATACAGTTCGCAGGCGTTGCTAAATGCCCGAAATTTATTCCGGTCTCCAGAGAACTTCTCCGGGGTAGGGACCCTTGGCTCTGGAAGACACATTATTGCTGCAGGCGTGGTAATGGTCTCTGAGGATAACCGGTCAGTAACAGGGTTTGCAGGGGAGCCCAGGAGTTGCACTCGCTCTTCCAGATGCTTATAACTGTCCCAGAGAGATTCCACCACTTGAGCAAGAGCGGAGAAGTGTTGACAAACTTCATCTGTGGGAGAGGTCCCTCTTGCAGGCTCAGGCATAGCTGTCTGATACTGACACGTACCTTGGAGGTGAGCCTGACATGCAGAGGGATCACTGGAGTGGGAACAGTGACCCTCGGAGCACAGTGGGGTATGAGAGCCTGCAGGGTTTGCTTGGCTGAAGATAATGTCCGCTTGGCAGAAGCAGGAACAGGCTTGATTGCTGTGGATGCAGGAACACTGGGAAGCAGCAGGCAGGTGCGCACAGATGCAGGACTGTAGGCAGGTGCGCACAAGTGCAGGACTGTAGGTAGGTGCGCACAAGTGCAGGACAGCAGGCAGGAGCAGGGTCAGACAAGCCGCAACAGCGGATGAATCAGACAGAGGCAGCAGGCAGAGAATGATCAAAGTTCAGGCAGAATCGGCAACAGGAGATCAAGTAAACAGGAACACAGAGCAGGTCAAAGACAAGCCAAGGGGTCAGGACTGGAGACAGCAGCAAGGTCAGGAAAGCCGGGTAAACACTGGAGCAGATGCGGGTTCAGGATCGGGTTACAGGATGAGCTGCAGATCAGACAGCAAGGATGCATTCTGAAGAGGCCCCTTTTAAAGATCACTGGGCGCCAAAGCTGCGTTACTGTGCGCGTGAGCATGATCTCCTTGATCTGCGCATGTGCATGCGCATTGGCGCACGTCTATTCACCGCTGAATGCCTGTGGACTGGAACACATCCCGATGGACCGATGCGCCCATGGCCAGTTGCAGTGCCATGCGCAGTACGTCCATGACACATACACTAGGTCCACGGGACTTCCCCTAATCAAACTAAAGCGAAGCTGGGTGGGATCACTTCCGGATGGAAAATCGTTCTGTTGACTTATGATATGTGAGTGTTCATTTTGTGATTTTTGACTATTTTAGTAATGAAAATACTACACTATTGGGTATCTTTCCCCTCTTCTGAAAAACACTTTTATAACCTGGACTACTGTGACCCCTTGAAGGGACCAATGTGTGGATTCCCTGCGATTAGGAGCATACTTCCATTGGGGTCTGACCATTTGGATGATTTTAACCACATATGACCTATATTATAATATGGGTCTATTGGTGATGTAAGCATATATGTTGAAAGGTGGTGGAGTGCTGTTTGTATGGGGTGTGACTGAATACTGACAAAGCAAAATATTACAGCGCACACATGCAAAAAAGACATTTACCTCCAGCAAGGCTAGTTTAAAACACCTAGACAATTTCAAAAAATGTTATAAAAAAATATGGGGATTTGGTCACACCATATTGCTATAGGGTGCTAAGCCCACTTACTGCGACAAAGTACCCTATGATTAGTGGGTCCTACACTATCCATAGATTGGGAGATCCTGCTTCTCTGAACCATGAGAGCAATACACTCTTCTATATGGGAGAACTTTGAGGTAATTCTGACCTAATCCTTTTGGGTGAGGAGCACCCCACTCCCTCATTAAGTACCTCTCATTAGTGTCCACTTGTGTCATGGGTGGAGACCTCAAAGTTCTCCCATATAGAAGAGTGTATTTCTCTCATGTAGGACAAATATTGAATGGATTGTCACAAGTCATCAAGACCATCCACACAGCTTGACTCAAACACCACAGCTCAATGCAGTCTGTAGCACAGATCCCCTTCCCTTATCCAGTGACTCTATCCTTATGTATTCACTAAAACTGATATTGAATAGACTGTCACAAGTGATATTCACGTGCCTAGTGAAGATACACAGGTGGTGTAATACTATATATACATGCCATGAAAAACGTTACTTCATAATCTCCGGTGACTATGCATTTAAGAGCTGTGGGTAATACATGGACTTCCCTGTTTTAGCATATATCTGACTCCACCTGCCTGTGGTGAATGACTGGAAAAAACTTTTGACTTATTGTTTGGGCACTGGTCTAAACACTCCCTGTTGACACTGGAGGACAATTGCAGCCAATATTTTTAATTTTGGTTCTTTATCCAAGATGTACTCATGCATTAAGCAGATTTCCTTTCCTGTAATGTGTTTGCACCCTGAAGAAGAAAATCTAATTTGAAACACGTTGGAGGTTCAGCAATTTCCATCCTTGTTCTTTGTTGATTCCAACTTGAGTACAGTATCAAGAGCCCTCTTTCTACCAATTCTAAATGTATTGTAACGTTTTACACAATTTTTATTAATCTGTTAACTTTTATACTAAGAAATATTTCTCATTCACTTGATATAATAATGACCCAGTACATTTAAAGTCCCATTTTGACGGTTTTTCCCCATACATGTAGTTTAGGGATGTTGGTACTCCATTATCTACCATTTTCATTTTCCCCTACCATTATGTCTTATTTTCCTATAATTTATGGCAAATGTATTTTCTCTGTGATCACTGTTACCTAAATGATCCCCTAATTCCACATCTGCAATCAGCTCTGTGCTATTTGTAATTAGTAGGTTCAGCAGATCCTTATCCTTAGTTGGGGCTTCCACTATCTGACTCAAGAAGTTGTCCTACATTGCATACAATAAATGATATCCCCTAGTTGGGTGAACAGTTGTGTCTGTCCAATCAATATCAGCATAGTTATAGTCTCTCATGATTATAACATTGCCCTACCTTCCCACCATCTCTAGCTGTAAAGTAGTTGGGTCTCCTCCTCCACTTTATTGTTAGAGGACCGATCGTATACATCCACAATTAATTTACTGTTTGTTTTGGTCCTTTGAAGCTCCAGCCACAAAGACTCCACCTCCTCACTGGCCCATTAGCAATGCCATGCCTCTTATTCACTATCAAGTGGCTCTTCACATAAAAGCACACCATTCCCTTCCTCCAGCCAACCTGTCCTTTTGATACAGGGAGTTCCCCTGGACAGTCACAAGCCAGTCTTGTTATCTGTCAAACCAGATTTCTGTCATTCCCACAAAGTCAAAATTATCTTCATGTATCAGAAGTTCTAGTTCTTTCATTTTGTTTAACCAGTTGCCGACCGCCGCACGACGATGTATGTCGGCAGAATGGCACGGGCAGGCAAAAGGGCTTACAGGTACGTCCTTGCCTGCCCGCGGGTGGGGGGCCCCTTCGGACCCCCCCCGGTGCCAGTGGCGGTCGGATTCAGGTCAGGGTCAATCAAAGGTGAGGGGGAGGCCACTCATTCGTGGCTCCCCCCTCGCGATCGCTCCTGGCCAATGACGGGATTCCTCGGCTTCTGTGAATGTAAACAGAAGCGGAGGAAGTGATGTCACTCTCCTCGAGCCGGTCTTTTCATTCCGGCGCCGAGGAGAGAAGACATCCAAGTAAGTTTGCACCAACACTACACTAACAGTAGAACACGCAGGCACACTTGTCACCCCCCTGTCACCCCCCCAGTCACCCCCTGATCACCCCCCTGTACCCCCTGTCACACTGACACCAAAAGCAGTTTTTTTTTCTGATTATTGCATTGGTGTCAGTTTGTGACAGTTATAAGTGTTAGGGCAGTTAGGGTTAGCCCCCTTTAGGTCTAGGGTACCCCCCTTTAGGTCCAGGGTACCCCCCTAACCCCCCTAATAAAGTTTTAACCCCCTGATCACCCCCCATCGCCATTGTCACTAAGCGATCGTTTTTCTGATCGCTGTATTAGTGACACAGGTGACGCTAGTTAGGGAGGTAAGTATATAGGTTCGCCGTTAGTGTTTTATAGCGACAGGGACCCCCATATACTACCTACTAAAGGTTTTAACCCCTTGATTGCCCCCTAGTTAGCCCTTTCACCAGTGATCACCATATAATTGTTATAGATGACGCTGGTTAGTTGGTTTGTTTATTATAGATTATTATAGTTTTAGGACACCCGCCGTTTATTACCTTATAAAGGTCAGATAAGGTCTGCGTCGCCCCAGGCAGCGTCAGGTTAGCGCCAGTACCGCTAACACCCACGCACGCAGCATACACCTCCCTTAGTGCTATAGTATCTGAACGGATCGATATCTGATCCGATCAGATCTATACTCCCCAGCAGTTTAGGGTCCCCCAAAAAAATGCAGTGTTAGCGGGATCAGCCCAGATACCTGCTAGCACCTGCGGTTTGCCCCTCGGCCCAGCCCAGCCCACCCAAGTGCAGTATCGATCGATAACTGTCACAAAACACTAAGCACACATAACTGCAGCGTTCGCGGAGTCAGGTCTGATCCCTGCAATCGCTAACAGTTTTTTGGTAGCGTTTTGAATCAGTCGCTGACAGTCAGGAGCTTTTTTGCCTGTGAGTCTCACTAGAGTACCCCTAAATTTAGAGCCCAAAATGGCAAATCGTAGGTACACTAGTGAAGAGGCCTTCACGTTTCTGAGCAAGACAGGTAGTGAGGAGGAAGTCACTCATCTGTCAAGTTCCGGCTCAGAATACGAACCTGTAGAGGACAGCAGGTCCATGACAGATAGCTCTGACGACGGAGTTGTGGTCCCTGCTAGGGTCAGGCGTACCAGACCCTGAACTTCTTCTGTCCTTGAAGTGCAAGAACTGCAGGTCCCTCATATGGAGCAGAGAAGTACTAGAGCCGCTATTCCTTCTGGTGAACTGGCAAGCACCAGCGGCCTAGTACACCCTGGTCGTACATCCAGCACTGCAGTATCACGTGGTGACGTGGCGAGTCCCATAAGTGCAGTTCAAGCTGGTGAGGTGGCAAGCACTAGTAGGGTCCCGCTGCCACCAAGAAGACGAACACAGGCTCGTCGTGCCCATAGTGCCCTTCCTGCTGCATTCGCCAATCCGAATTGGGTACCCACCACTTCTGCAGCACCCGTATTGCCCCCATTCACTGGCCAACCCGGAATTCAGGTGGAAACAGTTGATTTTACGCCACTGGATTTTTATTCACTGTTTTTCACTGAAGATCTCTATAGATCTATTGTGGACCAAAGCAAATTATACGCTGGTCAACACATCGCCACTATTCCCCAGTCCTCCTTTGCCAGAGATTGGAGACCAATTACGGTCTCCGAATTTAAGATCTTTCTGGGCCTTTCCCTCAACATGGGCATAACCAAAAAGAGTGAGTTGCGGTCATATTGGTCCACTTACCCAATTCACCATATGCCCTTGTTCTCTGCTTCCATGGCCAGGGCACGATACGAGCAGATTTTGCGGTTCATGCACTTCAATGACAATGAACTCTGTCATCCTCGTGGAGACCCTGAATACGATCAGCTCTACAAAATTCGGCCCCTCGTAAACCACTTCAACCAGCGTTTTGCAGACTTGTTTACTCCCCATCAAGTTGTCTGCGTTGATGAGTCCCTGATTAAATTTTCTGGCCGCTTGTCATTCAAACAGTACCTTCCCAGCAAGTGTGCCAGATACGGGGTCAAGATGTATAAGCTCTGTGACAGGGCCACAGGCTATACATGTAGTTTTATGGTTTACGAGGGCAAAGATAGTCACGTAGAGCCGACAAACTGCCCTAACTACATAGGAAGCGCTGGCAAGATAGTGTGGGACTTGGTGTCACCCTTATTCGGAAAGGGGTACCACTTGTACGTGGACAATTATTATACGAGCGTGCCACTTTTTAGTCACCTTTTTGATCATCAAATTGGAGCATGTGGCACCGTGCGACCTAATCGCCGGGGCTTTCCTCAGCGGCTTGTAGATTCCCGTCTTAGGCTGGGGGAGAGAGCCTACTTGCAGTGTAATAATTTGCTCGCTATGAAGTGGAGGGACAATAAGAATGTTTTTGTTCTTACCTCCCTTCATGCAGACATGACGGTCCAAATTACTACGGCGACTGGTGTTGTGGAGAAACCCCTCTGTGTCCACGAATATAACCAAAATATGGGAGGGGTGGACCTCAACGACCAGTTGTTGGCGCCGTACTTAATTGCCCGTAAGGCCAGACGCTGGTACAAAAAAGTGTCTGTATACTTATTTCAATTGGCTTTGCTGAACGCTCATGTGCTATACAGAGCTTCAGGACAGACTGGATCCTTCCTTAAATTCCAGGAAGAGATCGTCAGAGCCCTTCTGTTTCCAGACGGTGCTCCACCTCACCTTCCCCAACCAAATGCAGTAGGCCGGCTGCATGAGAGGCATTTTCCTTATGTCCTCCAGAGTACCCCTACCCAACGAGCCCCCCAAAGAAAATGTCGTGTTTGCAGAAAGCGTGGATTTAGGCGTGACACCCGGTATTATTGTCCCTCCTGTTCTGGCAATCCTGGTCTTGCATTGGTGAATGTTTTGCACGCTACCATACACTAGTTGAGTTTTAGCTTAGGGTGCAGCACTGCACAGACTAGGACACACTTTCACAGGGTCTCCCAAGATGCCATCGCATTTTGAGAGACCCGAACCTGGAACCGGTTACAGTTATAAAAGTTACAGTTACAAAAAAAGTGTAAAAAAAAAAAAACCTGGAACCGTTACAGTTTTAAAAGTTACAGTTATAAAAGAAAATGTAAAAAAAAAAGTAAAAAAAAAATACACAAAAAAAATATAAAATAAAAAAAAACAAAAATAGTTGTCGTTTTATTGTTCTCTCTCTCTATTTTCTCTCTATTGTTCTGCTCTTTTTTACTGTATTCTATTCTGCAATGTTTTATTGTTATGTTTTCTATCATGTTTGCTTTTCAGGTATGTAATTTTTTTATAGTTTACTGTGTTTTAACCATTTTTTTGTTTTCAGGTACGCCATTCAGCTGCAGCATGGATTTATTTATCTTGACAGCAACAGCGTTTGCTCCCACGATACATAAAGCCGTGACTCCAGCACTGTCGGAGGTGATTTCACCACCACAGTTACATACTTCAGCATATATGCCGAAGCGTGGGGGCAGCAGTGGGTGGAGGAGCGATTTGCTCCTGCCTTTTGTGGGAGGATGCCCCCATGCTTCGGCATATATATATATATTTTATATTCCATGGACTCAAAATGCCTCTCAGAAAATAGCTCGGGTGTCTACTTTCCAAAATGGGGTCATTTGAGGGGTTTTGTGCCATCTTGGCATTTTATGGCCTTCAAAAATGTGATAGGTAGTGAGGAGTGAAATCACAACTTTACGCCCTTAGAAATCCTGAAGGCGGTGCTGGGTTTTTCGGGGCCCCGTACGCGGCTAGGCTCCCAAAAAGTCCCACACATGTGGTATGTCCGTACTCAGGAGAATCAGCAGAATGTATTTTGGGGTGCAATTCCACATATGCCCATGGCCTGTGTGAGCAATATATCATTTAGTGACAACTTTGTGCAAAAAACAAAAAATTTGTCACTTTCCCGCAACTTGTGTCAAAAAATAAAATATTCCATGGACTCAACATGCCTCTCAGTAAATAGCTTGGGGTGTCTACTTTCCAAAATGTGGTAATTTAGGGGGGTTTGTGCCATCTTGGCATTTTATGGCCTTCAAAACTGTGATAGGTAGTGAGGAGTGAAATCAAAAATTTATGCCCTTAGAAATCCTGAAGGCGGTGCTTGGTTTTCGGGGCCCTGTACGCGGCTAGGCTCCCAAAAAGTCCCACACATGTGGTATCCCCGTACTCAGGAGAAGCAGCAGAATGTATTTTGGGGTGTAATTCCACATATGCCCATGGCATGTTTGAGCAATATATCATTTAGTGACAACTTTGTGCAAAAAAAAAATAAAAAAATTGTCACTTTCCCGCAACTTGTGTCAAAATATAAATTATTCCATGGACTCAAAATGCCTCTCAGCAAATAGCTTGGGGTGTCTACTTTCCAAAATGGGGTCATTTGGGGGGGATTGTGCCATATGGGCATTTTATGGCCTTCAAAAATATGATAGGTAGTGAGGAGTGAAATCACAACTTTACGCCCTTAGAAATCCTGAAGGCGGTGCTGGGTTTTCGGGGCCCCGTACGCGGCTAGGCTCCTAAAAAGTCCCACACATGTGGTATCCCCGTACTCAGGAGAATCAGCAGAATGTATTTTGGGGTGCAATTCCACATATGCCCATGGCCTGTGTGAGCAATATATCATTTAGTGACAACTTTGTGCAAAAAACTAAAAATTTGTCACTTTCCCGCAACTTGTGTCAAAAAATACAATATTCCATGGACTCAACATGCCTCTCAGTAAATAGCTTGGGGTGTCTACTTTCCAAAATGGGGTCATTTGGGGGGTTTTGTGCCATCTTTGCATTTTATGGCCTTCAAAACTGTGATAGGTAGTGAGGAGTGAAATCAAAAATTTATGCCCTTAGAAATCCTGAAGGCGGTGCTTGGTTTTCGGGGCCCTGTACGCGGCTAGGCTCCCAAAAAGTCCCACACATGTGGTATCCCCGTACTCAGGAGAAGCAGCAGAATGTATTTTGGGGTGTAATTCCACATATGCCCATGACATGTTTGAGCAATATATCATTTAGTGACAACTTTATGCAAAAAAAAAAAAAAAAATTGTCACATTCCCGCAACTTGTGTCAAAATATAAAATATTCCATGGACTCAACATGCCTCTCAGCAAATGGCTTGGGGTGTCTACTTTCCAAAATGGGGTCATTTGGGGGGGTTTGTGCCATCTTGGCATTTTATGGCCTTCAAAACTGTGATAGGTAGTGAGGAGTGAAATCAAAAATTTATGCCCTTAGAAATCCTGAAGGCGGTGCTTGGTTTTCGGGGCCCCGTACGCGGCCTAAATGTATGACTAAAATTGAGTTTATTGGATTTTTTTATAACAAAAAGCAGAAAATATCATTTTTTTTTCAAAATTTTCGGTCTTTTTCCGTTTATAGCGCAAAAAATAAAAACGGCAGAGGTGATCAAATACCATCAAAAGAAAGCTCTATTTGTGGGAAGAAAAGGACGCAAATTTCGTTTGGGTACAGCATTGCATGACCGCGCAATTAGCAGTTAAAGCGACGCATGCCAAATTGTAAAAAGTGCTCTGGTCAGGAAGGGGGTAAATCCTTCCGGGGCTGAAGTGGTTAACCAGACTTCTAGTATTTGTGTGGCTGCCTTTATTTTTGATATAGACATGTAAAACATATGTTTTGGTTCTTTAAATGATAGCAATAGCCCTCAAATTAGGTGTCTGAATGCACCAAAAATAATATGTTCCTTCCTAAAATGTGTCATTTTTCTATGTCAGTTGATGATTCTATAATGTACTTAAGCTAATAGCGTAGTCACTTACTTGAAAATAAGAAAATAAAGATAACCATTCAGTCATGCAGAATGATTGTATTGTAGCAAAAAATAAACAACATACTTAATGATGTTATTATATTGACTTTTCACTAAGAACTGACTTTACTGGAGAGAATAGGCTCAATCCACTGTGCTATTTCAATCGTTATTTGCCACAACGACTGTTATTATTAGCAATGACATTCTCATAATATTAGTCACATGACTGAAAATAACAGACTTCATGCCAAACAACACATGTTATATCTTAGTGAACTGAGCCTACTGATTGATATAACACGTGTGTTGTTTGCTATGAAGTATGCATTATGTGTTCTTTTACAATGCCTTGAAAAAGTATTCATAGCCCTTAAACTTTTCCACATTTTGTCATGTTATTACCAAAAACGTAAATGTATTTTATTGGGAATTTATTTGATAGATTAACACATAGTGGCACATAATTGTGAAGTAGAAGGAAAAAGATAAATGGTTTTAATTTTTTTTTTACAAATAAATATCTGAAAAGTGTGGTGTGCATTTGTATTCAGCCCCCTTTACTCTGATACCCCTAACTAAAATCTAGTGGAACCAATTGCTTTTAGAAGTCACCTAATTAGTAAATAGAGTCCACCTGTGTGTAATTTAATCTCAGTATAAATACAGCTGTTCTGTGAAGCCCTCGGAGGTTTGTTAGAGAACCTTAGTGAACAAACAGCATCATGAAGGCCAAGGAACACACCAGACAGGTCAGGGATAAAGTTGTGGAGAAGTTTAAAGCAGGGGTAGGTTATAAAAAAAATCCCAAGTGTTGAACATCTAATGGAGCAATTTTCAATCAATCATCTGAAAATGGAAAGAGTATGTTACAACTACAAACCTACCAAGACATGACCATTCACCTAATCTGACAGGCCGGGCAAAGAAATCATTAATCAGGGAAGCAACCAAGAGGCCCATAGTAACTCTGGAGGAGCTGCAGAGATCCACGGCTCTGGGAAAATCTGTCCACTGGACAGCTATTAGTCGTGCACTCCATAAATCTGGCCTTAATGGAAGAGTGGCAAGAAGAAAGCCATTGTTGAAAGAAAGACATAAGACATCCCATTTGCATTTTTTTGAGAAGCCATGTGGAGGACACAACCATGAGGAAGAAGGTGCTCTGGTCTGGTCAGATGAGACCAAAATTGAACTTTTTGGCGGTAAACTAACACTGCACATCACCCTGAACACACCATCCCCACCGTGAAACATGGTGGTGGCAGCATCATGTTGTGGGGATGCTTTTCTTCAGCAGGGACAGGGAAGCTGGTCACAGTTGATGGGAAGATGGATGGAGCCAAATACATGGGCAATCTTAGAAGAAAACTTGTTAGAGTCTGCAAAAGACTTGAGACTGGAGTGGAGGTTTACCTTCCAGCAGGACAACAACCCTAAACACACAGCCAGAGATACAATGGAATGGTTTAGATAGAAGTATATTCATGTGTTACAATGGCCCAGTCAAAGTTAACACCCATGCACGCAGCATACACCTCCACTGTCAGATTCACGCTCAGAATACGATCCTGTAGACGACAGCGGCTCCATGACAGATAGCTCTGACGACAGAGTTGTGGTCCCTGCCAAGGTCAGGTGTACCCGACCCCAATAATCTTCTGCTGTTGTTGAGGTGCAGGAACCGCATGTCCCTCGTATAGAGCAGAGCAGTACAAGCGCCGCTTTTCCTTCTGGTGAACTGGCAAGCACCAGCGGCCTAGTACACCCCGGTTGTTGGTAGTGTATGTATGTTCTAAAAGCAAGTGAACCCTCGTATGATATCCTGATTAGAGTGTTCCCCAAAAACCCATTCAGATCTGGAGATCATTCCGACAAGAAATTATGACACACACAAGGCATGCAGTTCAAAATGATCCAATCTTTTACTTCCTTATTTTCACTTATATAACCAACATGACATCACAACAAAAGTCCAACCCCTTCATTAATATATGCCAAATTTACAGACATACAGACATATAACTAACCAAAAATAGAACATAATTTCTTCATACAGAAACTGTCAACAAGAAAGGACTTCATTGGTCATTTCGGGGAAATCATACCATTTACAAGAATTTGAAACTAACTTTTGATAGACGTCACATATACATATTATTCTAAGATGGATACATATTTTTATAGCTAAAATGGTGGACAACAAGCTAAAATATCCTTACAATCCCCTCTTTGATCATAAATGTATGATCTCACTTCCTTATTATGGTGGTATTCTCAGCCTACTTCTGATGATACATACTGAGATAAGTTTTTCTATGCTATGCTATCACATCATAATAGTCTGGTACCTCTATATTGGTATTGTGTACCCAAGTACAACATTCATAATCCTCAGTCATTTCACATAATCCTGTAAGGGCTGAACTCATGCTTTCAATGGCTAAGTCATGCAATTCTAGTTGTTTTCTAATAGCCCTAGTTTCAACATTAAGTTTAGAAATGTCATCAGAGTTCCTTTCCATCATCTCATCAATAATTCCTAAATAATTATTCAACCTTTTCATCAAATCTATTCCCCATCCTGCCCAGGAGGGCAACCATGCCCAGGCCATATCCTTTTCAAGGAATAACTCTCTCTCTTTACGATGTTTTAATGGATACCTTGGGTGTATACTAGCTTCAAGTAAATGACTCCCATCACTATCACCTACCACCCCCATTATGGGCACCAGTGAGGCCAGGTAACACCAGCCTTGGACCTCTTGTGGAATCCAGGGATAACAAGTTTTTCCACAACAAACATAAGTGTGGTTACCAAACGAGAAGGGCGTATTCACAGCAGTCTCTTGATCTACTGCTGTAACTATTGCTAAAACCTGAAACAAATGCTTTACAGGTTTACTACTTTCATCTTCAGAGGCAAGAATCTTTTCAAGATCAGCCCGTACTCTGACCTCATCGTGGTGTGTTTGATATAAAGAACAAGACTTCCCACTAGGGGCATAGCAATTATAAATGTTCAAAACTGATTGACTACAGATATGAGCATCTCTAGTAGAATTCCCTAAATTGAAACACCAGGTAGGATTATGACTTCTATTGATGATGTAAAAGGAAATGGTGTCATTAGTTCTTCTGCTGACATTCAAAAGGTCAAGGGGAATCTTTCCTTTTAAAAGGGGAGTAATATTCAAAGGTATAGCCATTAGGGGTATCCTAACAATGCTAAGGTGCAATTTGCCACAAATCCAACATTTCTGAAATCCTGATTTCTGAACATAGGCATTGTTAGACGCTCCTCTTCTACCTGTGGCCTAGGCTCTTGGAGATGGCTCAGTGGAGGTCCTCGCCGGCGGTTAATCAATGACACATACACACATAGGTATGCTGAAATGATTACAATCCTTTATTTCAGGACTCGCTGTTTTATGCTGTCTTTACAAGACTCTGCCCACAATTTGGGGGCCAATCAAAATGATAATACATATTAGCATATTCGGTAATTTCCAAACATTAATACATCTTGTGATATCAAAACTGGTGACCCCTGTTTTTCAAGTTAATAGGTCAAAACATTCCTTAGCCTCTGTCACTTGTCTGCTGGACAACCGCAGCTTCCCTAAAAAGTACAGAGACAAAACCACAAACAGATGCTTCCTCTGATGAACACAAGAAAAGAGGAAAAACGGTCAGTCTGGTATATTTTAGTAACATCACAAGACAGCCTGACTTTAATCAAAAATATACTCATATTTTTCTGATTAAACAAGCAACATCTGATTTAAAGCAAAACTCTGAACATATCATAAACAGAGTGAAATCAACAATTAATCAATTATGAACTGTAATATGGAATCTCCTTACAATCCTCCCTTTGACCATTCGATATCATCGAAATGGTCATTCTACCTATTCGTCACACCTCAAGGAGTCATATTCCTCGGCTACCTTTTCATCATGCCTTAAGGAGTCATATCCCTTCTAGTGACCCTAAATCTTCTGGATGGTACACACAATTTGTTATTAACCAAGTAGGTATGAATACTATCAGAATCAGACATGTCCAGAAGCATAATGTTTTTCCTGACACAAAGGTAGAAATCATTTTGTCAGGTACTGTGTGCAAAGTTCTGTTTACACGTTTCTTCTTGTTGGTGGGGGATTCGTCTCGTCGTCCAGAGAGATTTGTTTTATGCCTTCTTGAATGTCCTCCAAATCTGGTCGCTGTTCCTGAAGAGAGAAGTCTTGGGATGCTGGTGGAGAGTCAGGGGTCTGGGGTTGCTGTGGACACTTCTTTAACCGGCTGGCGTGGATCCAGGTGTTTCCTAGATCGGTCAGTACAGCAGTTCTGGAAACCTTCTCTATTTTCCAGGGTCCGGAGAAAATGGGTCCAACCTTCTTTTTGTGTGCCAGTTGTTTCACCAGTACTTTGTCTCCTGGGATGAAGGGATGAGTAGGTTCTGTTGAAAGAGGAGAAAAGGTGACAGAGACTTGTTCGTTCATATCTTGTAGCATACTTACCAGATTTTTCACGTACATTTCCTGTTGAGAATAGATGTTAATGTCAGTGTTTTGATCTAAGAGGGGCAGCTCTATGTTTGCAGGAACTCCCATCAAAATCTCAAAGGGCGAGAGTTTTGTTCTAGCATGTGGTGTTGTCCTGATCTGAAATAGGACAGAAGGAAGGTAATCCAACCATCCTTTCATGGTGCCCCCCGTGGCCTTTTTTAACTTGTCCTTAATGTTCCTATTCATTCTTTCCACTACTCCTGCACTTTGTGGGTGGTAAGGGATGTGCAGTTTCCACTGTAAGCCTAGTAGCTTAGCTAAAGTCTGTGTAACAGAGGAGCTGAAGGCAGGCCCTCTGTCTGACCAAATGGCCGTTGGTATTCCGAACCTACAAACCCAATGGTTCAGTATGCATTTGGCAGCAATTTTAGCAGTCTCACCTGTACACGGAATTCCTTCAACCCAGCCTGACCATTTGCATACGATCACGCAAAGGCATTTCAAATTGCCTTTTTGTTTGGGCATGTGTGTGAAGTCTATTTGCAAATCTGTCAGGGGACCCAGGGGTGAGGGCAGGTGGCCATGTAATCCATGATTTTTCCCTTGGACATTGTTTTGTGCACAGGTTAGACAACTGCTGGTGAGGAGTTTTGCCTGTTTACTTAAGTTGTTTGTGCAAAAAGACTTTGTGTATATGTTTGTTAGGGCGGTGGTACCTATATGTCCTGGACCATGGAGATAGGAAAGTATGAGAACACTGCTTGATTCTGGTATTCCCAATATCTTCCCCTCTTTTGACCAAAGACCTTCTTGGTCCTTGGTCAAGCCATCCTTGACCCAAAAAGAAACATCCTCCTCTGTAGCTAATCCCTGTATTTGTGCCACAACGGTTTTAAAGTTGGGTGATGTAAAATGTTCTTTGAAGAACATTGTTGTGGGGGCTGGCTGACCAATGTATAGGGCAGCGGCTTTTTTTGCTTCTCTGTCTGCCAGAGCGTTTCCTTTGGAAACTCTGCTGTTATCTGATGAATGTGCCTTTACTTTGATGACCGCTATCCTCTTTGGGAGAAGAATCGCTTGCAGGAGTGCTTTAATTTGCGTAGAGTTAGCGATTGGCTTGTTGTCAGCGGTTTTAAATCCTCTATTCGCCCATATTACGCCATAGTCATGCGTTACACCAAAAGAGTACCTACTATCTGTGTAGATGTTTACCTCCTCATCAGAGAAAAGTATGCAAGCTCTTGTGAGTGCCTCCAATTCTGCTACCTGTGCCGAGGAGGGTGGTAAGGCTTTTGCTTCCAACACCACATCAGGTAGTTGGACAATGGCATACCCTGTCAGGAATGTTGCATCAGAGGGGCGAGAACAACTGCCGTCTATGAAGACGTCCTGTACTCCTGGTAGGGGGATGTCAGTGAGATCTGGGCGAGGGCTGGTTATTGCTGCAACCTGTTCAACACAATTGTGCTTCTGATCAGGGTCTCGTGGCAGCTTGAGCAAAGAATGTAAAAGACGGACAGTGGGATTACTTGGTGGTGCGTGTTTGAGGGTGAGGTTATCAGTATTCAGAAGTGTGATCTCATACCCACTAAGCCTTTGTGCTGTCATATGCTGTGTGTTCATGTTTTGCAGAAGGTGAGTTACTGAATGAGTAGTGTAGAGAGTCAGTTCATGGCCTAATACTGATTTGTTAGCCTCCTGAACTGCCATAGCACAAGCAGCAAGGTTTTGTAGACAAGATGGCATCCCTTGTACTTGGGTAGGCAACTTTTTTGAGAGATAGGAGACTGGTCGGTACCCGGTTCCATGTTGCTGTGTCAAAACCGCAGCAAAAGAATTTCCTGATATCACACAGTATAATTGAAAGGGTTTGCCATATTCTATCAATCCCAGGGCGGGGGCCTGAGTCAGACTTTTCAACAAGGCCTGAAAAGCACAGAGCCTTTCTGTTGTCCAATCTACTGTCTTTGGGGCGGTGGACAAGGTAGCCTCCCTCAGAATGCCATCATAATATGAACAATCTGGGATCCATTGGCGGCAATATACGATTGCGCCCAAGAATGAGAGCAAAGTTGCTTTGTCTCTTGGAGGACTGAGAGCCTGCAGGGCTGCGGCACGTTTGGGGGATACCAGCCTGGTTCCCTCCTTCAGAATGCATCCCAGGTATTCTACCTGACTTTGACACCATTGAATCTTCTTCTTGGATGCTAGGTGGCCAGACCTGGCCAGGTGATGTAACAGAGATGTGGAATCGACCGCACAATCTTCAGCAGATCGACTGCACAGGAGCAAGTCGTCCACATACTGTATTAGTACCGACCCGCGCTCAGCAGTCCATGACTTAATTGTCTCATTAAGGACCATGGAGAAGGCTGCGGGACTGTCCACATACCCCTGAGGTAATCTTGACCAGGTCAACTGCTTTTTCCCCTCCCATGAGAATGAGAACATGGGCAATACCCCATCATCGATCGGGATGCTAAAGAATGCGTTCGCCAGGTCTACTACTGTGTAGCAAAGGGAATCAGCAGGTATTTTCAAAAAGATGAAAGAAATATCTGCTACCAAAGGTGGCAGAGGTATAACCTGCTTGTTCACGGCCCTTAGGTCCTGTACAAGCCTCCATTCCCCATTTGCCTTTTTCACAGGGTAGATTGGTGTATTCCAGGGGCTTATGATGTGTTTCAGAATCCCTTTTGCTATGTAATCATTGATTAATGGTGTGATGCCTTCAATTTTTTCAAGTGGCAGGGGGTACTGCTTGTGATACTGTACTACAGCGTCTGGACGCATTTGTGGTGTGTAGGGTGTACAGTTAATAAAACCCACACTCCCTTTGTTGTCTGCCCATATAGCATGTGTTTTTAGAGTGGGTGGTAATGATGCAAAGAGTCCCCTGAAAGTGTGTCTCTTTGGAGCATGTAAATCGCAGAACGGTGAGCTGGCAGTGAGGGAGCCCCCTCTGTCAAATTTAATGGTGATATTCAGTTTTGAGAGTAGGTCCCTCCCCATTAAAGATACTGGGCAATCCACAAGGACAGCAAAACTCTGAGTGCACAGTTCCTGCCCTTCTGGAGTAGCCACGGGCAATGGTGGAGTGATGGGGTGGGTAACTGATGTCCCATTTATGCCAATAGAGTTTCCCTCAGTGCAGTGCGGTGTGTCATATATGGCATCATTCAAACTACTGAATGTAGCCCCTGAATCCAAAAGTAGACATATCAGGTGATTATCTACCCGCAATAGTACCTGCGGAAGACTTTTCCATGATGGATTGTAACACACAAGGCTGAGGGACGGGACATACTCTTGGCATCCCTATTGTGGTGTCCGCCGAGCGGATGGCCACTGCATCAGAATGCGTGGGGGTGGTCTGTTGGGCTGAGGCTGGTATTGGGGTTGTGGTGGGGGTGGTTGGGGTTGTGGTGGGTGAGGATACCTGATATCCTGAAGGTGACGGGGGGTGGTGTTAAGATTCCTACCTCTCCCTCTCTGGGCGTTTGTTCTAATTCTGTAGGGACATTGGGACTTCCAGTGCCCCAGTTCCCCACAGTTAAAGCACCCCTGGTCTGGTGGGTAACCTTGGTCTGGGGAATAAGATTGCATTGGTGGGTAAGGTTGCATTGTCATTATGTGGGTGGGCGGAGTCCCACCAGTTGGCAGAGTCTGGGTTGGTGTTAGGGAGGGAAAAATGCCACCCTTTTGCTCAAATACCCCTGATGTTTCTCGTGACCTAGCATCTTTCATAAATTCATCTGGGGGTTGTTCTGCCCACTTTGGATTAGTGAATTTAAGCAACTGTGTCACCTTCGTATCGCCACCAGCCATAATGGTGGTGGTGAACAATTGGGGGTTGGCGTTATCTACTGCTTTCCACAGACCATATACCCGGGTACAAAATTCATAGAACTTTTCCTTCGGTCCCTGTTTTGCTAGGACAAGTTCCTGAAGTGCAGATGAACCCTTGTATATAGCAGACCAATGATTCCCCATACCTTTCCAAAAAGACACCCAATCTTTATCTTCTTCTATGTGGGCTGTCCATAAGGCCTCTACGGGATGCCCCTCTGGGCTGTCAGGGTCAACTATACTAAGAATCCCTGCTATATCTTCCTTATCCAGGCTCGTCCCTGCACTGTATTTTGCAAGGAAAGCACCAGCCTCCCTAGGGCTTTTCTTTGGGCTGGGGCATAACTCCTTTATTTTTGACAGTGTGCCTAGGGGTAGGGGAATATGCACTACCGTCTCCCCTATATGCATAAGTGGTGCTTTAAAGGTGGCACCTAGAGTTTCCTCTTCCACCTCCATTTCTCTTTCCTCAGTAGAGGATTCACCCTGCTCCCTTTCCTCCTGTGGGGGTTTCTGGCTTCTGAGTGTGGTGGATGGCTGTGAAATTATCTTTTCTTCAGCCTCCTTAATCCTTCTCGCCTTTTTCTCTAGTTTCCTCTCGTACGCCTCTAAATCTTCCCTTTTCCTCTGTATCCTTTCTTCCTCTTCCTGCTGTCTCTTATTAAACTCTTTCTGTTTCTCCTTCCACTCCTTTTCCCTGGGGCTTAACTTCCTGACTCCTTCCTCTTCTCCCTTTTCTAGGGACATTCCATCCCTTTCTTCCTTTTCCAACTTCCTAATCCTCTCTTCTGCCCGAACTTCCTCTTCCCTTCTTCTACTTTCGTTTTCCCATCGTGTAACCTGTACCTGATCAGCTGTACCATATACCATGGTAGCTAATACTGTTGGATCCAAAGATGGATATAGCTGAAGACATGGACCCAATGTTCCATCCTCCTGTTTAACCATCACATAAGGGGGGGGTGCTTCGGGTTGCTGAGAAAGGGCGGGTGAATTTACAGGTTTTGGTGTGGGGGCTTTAGTTACATACTTTGTTTTATATTTGGCTAAGCATTTATTCCATATTTTGTAACAATCTTTCATATACTGGGTGTCTTCCCATTTCCCAGGTGGGTAGGAGTGCTTGTGTACCTGACACACCTTGCTCACTTCCTTCCAATCATCCTCAGAACAGGGTCCCACTGGCCCTGGGTCATGTATCCCCAGCTGTTGGCACCTGTCTCTGACCTGTGTCCAAAACGGTTCTACCTGTGACCCCGGTAGTGTGTTTTTAACATACTCATAGGGAGATGGATTGGCCATGGTCTGGGTTGCTGCAGAATTCCCCATCTAATAACCTTGGAAGTGTGTGACTAGTACAGGGACAGAGATGAAAGCAACCTGTTTGTGCTATAATCTGTTCCCTGACTTGGGAGTAAGTCCCTTGGTCTCTTATGTCAGTGGGGCTGAAATAGCTATGAAGGTTAACTCTTAGTACCCGGTGTAAAGTACCCCTTCTTGTGGCAGGAAAGACCCCCCTTGCACCAAGTCGGTATGAAAATCCGGTTGGTCTAGTGGTAAGCAGGATCCACGTCCTGTCAACACTAAGGAACAGTAAACCAAAGGTGCAATGTGGGCAGGCGGGCGCTATCTCACTACAGTCAGGCTCCTGTCTTAGGTCGTTCATTTAGTACATATATGTGTAATACAATATCTTAACAAAAAAATCCTCTAAATCAATACAGTACTTTACATTCAGTTGTCATACACATATATCATACACTTATCTCTAATTCTCTAATACTCTATACACTCTAAATACTTACGGTGGTACCTAAGAGAAAAAACAAGCAAAATCTTATATATACAGTGGCCAAATAAAGTTACATTTACATTAACATGTTATTATAAGTGCACTTTTCAATATTTTCCCCAAAAATTGGGCGTCCACTTAGCCATTCCTTATACTACGGGCGTATTCTATACTTCCCGAGTTTTAAACACACATATATCTATCTACTCAACACAGTCAGACCAACCTAGTCAGACTCTAAAAAACCAAAAAAAAAACCTCTGCGAGCCCTTCTAACCCTCCAAGGGGCCAGCCTAGCCCGTTGCGAAGGCACAGTTATGTAAGTGGGTGGACATACAAGGTTATTTGAACAAGGCAAGCATCAATACCAGTTACCAAAAAATAGGCAAAAAGGTATAAAAATGTCTTACCTGTTCAAAATACCCCACTTCTGGTACCAAAACTGTTAGACGCTCCTCTTCTACCTGTGGCCTAGGCTCTTGGAGATGGCTCAGTGGAGGTCCTCGCCGGCGGTTAATCAATGACACATACACACATAGGTATGCTGAAATGATTACAATCCTTTATTTCAGGACTCGCTGTTTTATGCTGTCTTTACAAGACTCTGCCCACAATTTGGGGGCCAATCAAAATGATAATACATATTAGCATATTCGGTAATTTCCAAACATTAATACATCTTGTGATATCAAAACTGGTGACCCCTGTTTTTCAAGTTAATAGGTCAAAACATTCCTTAGCCTCTGTCACTTGTCTGCTGGACAACCGCAGCTTCCCTAAAAAGTACAGAGACAAAACCACAAACAGATGCTTCCTCTGATGAACACAAGAAAAGAGGAAAAACGGTCAGTCTGGTATATTTTAGTAACATCACAAGACAGCCTGACTTTAATCAAAAATATACTCATATTTTTCTGATTAAACAAGCAACATCTGATTTAAAGCAAAACTCTGAACATATCATAAACAGAGTGAAATCAACAATTAATCAATTATGAACTGTAATATGGAATCTCCTTACAGGCATATTTAAATTTTAGCAAAAGCATTTTATCAACAAAATTATCCTTATTGTCTCTCTTGTTTCTAACTTGTATCACTGTAATGTTCTCCTATGTATGTGTGTTTCTACAAATACTTTTAATGCCACCCAAATCTTCAGGGTGGTAGACACAGTTAGTGATGATCCAAGTGGACGGGAACACCATCAGGGTGATCAGGAACAGGAAGCAAAATGTTTTGCCAGAAGTCTGTAGTGAAATAAGCGAGGTCATCTTCTCTGGCCGGACCTGCTTTTCCAGGAACTCCTCCTTCATCTGCTTGGACTTCTGCTTGAGGGCCTCCTGTATTAAGGATCTCCTTCCTGCTCTTGGGGCTTTGGGCAACCTTTTTCACTCGGCTGGCATGGATCCCGGACTAGCAGTTTTCCACCAGGATAGCCGTTCTGATCACTGCAATCACCATAGTAGGAGGTCCAAAGGGATACTCTTGCTTCTTATTTCTGTTCAGCTGTTGGACCACCACGGGGTCTCCCTCCTTGAAGAGATGAGTAGCTTCCTGTGAAGAAAAAAGAGAGGTGCAAGCAACATTTCTTTGACTGTATCCAATATTTCAACCAGTTTTCTTACATATTCTTCCTGTATTAAGTCTAAATCTTCCTTTTCTACCATTAAAGGTGCTCTGGCCTATGGGGTGGGGAAAAATCTACTCATCAAAACTTCAAAAAAAACTCTTTTATTGTTCTGTTCATTCTTTCTACTATTCCTGAACTTGGAGGGTGATAGGGAATGTGAAACTTCCATTCTATCTTGAGAGTTTTTACCAAGTCCTGCCAGACCCTGGCTATAAAAGCTGGACCATTTGAGAACATGTCCACAATTATCAAAAGATATTCCTGTCTTTTGCCTAGTTTGGGCATGTGTGTGAAATCAGCCGTGACTTGTATACCTGCGTGGCCTATTCCGTGGTACTGTGAATGCACTTGCTGTTGGTATACATGGTTTCCCCTCTTTGCAGAGAAGTCCAGACCTTGGATCTCTCTACACACCCTTTCCATTCCAGTCCCTTAACTCATAATTCGATGCATAATCCTGGGGATCTGTAAGTGACTTTTCAAAAAGGGATAGGACAGGTATCAGCATAACAATTTGGATGTCTGCTGTCTGTGAGATAGCAGCTTATTTAGCAGCAAGGTCAGCCAGACCTGCTCATTTCCCCTGGCTATCTCTGTCTGTTGGCCTGTGTGTGCTCTGCAGTGTACTGTAGCCTAGAGCAAGAACCATCCACAAAAATATTCTGTGTGTCTGGTAGTGCTGTGGAAGATAAATCAGACCTGGGTGATGTGTCTTGGTGAATGAGGTTTATGCAGTCATCTTATGGCACAACCTCATCCTGTTCTCCTTTTTAATCCTAAAAGGGCATTTAAAATGGGTGCTGGGCCTGCAATGAGAGAAGCATATTTGATGTGCAATTTTTGGATTGGACAGCAAAATCACCTCATATCTGCTCAAACTCTGAGCAGACATGTGCTGTGTATGTACATTTTTCAACAAGATTGACACATTGTAAGTGATGTGAAGTGTGGTGTCATGTCCCAGAGTGAAAGAAGTGACCATCTCAACCACCATGGCACAAGACGCTAGAGCGCACCGGGAACATCTTTGAGGAAAAAACTACAGGGCACCGTCTCCCACTATATTCCTGGGCCAGTACTCTCGCCATGGTTCTGCAAATTTCCCTGGCAAACAAGTGAAACATTTTGCCATATTCAAGGAGGCCTGAGGCTCGGGCTGGTAACCATTATACATTTCAACATGGCAAAACATGGCAAAAACATTTAACATTTCATCAGACCATTTTACAGTATCAGACATTTCAGAGACATTGCTTCAAAAACATTGCTTGTCTCAATATATTGTCATTGAATAGGCAGTCAGGTATTTTTTGGCGGCAGTAACCAATCATACCTAGGAAGGTGAGCATGTCCTTCCTGTTAAGTGGGCGGGGCAGACCCATTCAGAGCCGCAGCTCTTTTATGACTGACTCTTCTTTCTCCTTTTGTGAGCACAAATACTCAACTGTTTTTTTTTTTTCTTTTGACAACATTGTAACTTTTTCTTAAACATTTTGTAACCACATACATGTAACCATTTCAATAAAGATAGGCTATCAGCTCGGCAGTCCTCCTCTGAAGAACTACAAATCAAAAAATCACCAACATACTGCAACAGTACAGAACCATGAGGGGCAGTACAGGGCCCAAGGGTAACTTGGAGTACAGTGGCCATGTCTCCTCGTCTACAGAGATGAAAAAAAACATTCTTTAAATCAATCACAGTAAAAATACTCTGCATTGCATGGCATGGCAGTAAGTATTGATGGCACATCAGGCACTACTTGGGCAATTGGTACGACTAGGCTATTGATGTCCCTTAGGTCTTGTACAAACCTATAGTCACCATTTGCCTTTTTTTTTTTACTGGGAGTATTATAAGGCGAGACAATTTCCCTTAAGATTCCTTTCTTTAAGAAATCCTCTTTCTCTGTATGTAACTCCCTCTTTGTCCTTGCCCCCTTTCCTTTTTTTATAAAAGTTTCCCCTTTGATTTCCTAAGAAATCATTTTGATAATGTGTTGATACTGGTGTTTGTTTTGGGATGTCAAAACATCCTGCTGCGTCTTTTTCAATCAACGTTTTTTGTTTTTTTTTTCAAGACAGACTTTAATAAGTCTGTATTTAAAGGACTGTGCATTTCATCTTAAGTGTTAAATCCGGCATCTTGTGTAATGAAAGGAAAACTTTATATAACTAACTGCGTAGCTACTTCCTCTTTTTTCCTCCGTGCTTTCTGCTTGTTTTAAAACGACGTGTTTTGTATTCTGACCCTCTATGGCGTGTGCAGCCTCTACAGCTTTCAACTTCTGCGTTGTGGTATGTAAGATTTAACCCTTAATTTACCATCCCATGACTCTGCTAAACCCATCGTGGACAATGTATGGGCTAGGACACTATAGGGAGCCTCGGTCCAGCCGATCTCCACAACATATATATTTATTTTTTCTTTCTAAATTAGATACTGAGTTTCTTTTTTCCTTTTTTGCAGTATGCCAACAGGTTCAAACAGTGCCTTCAATTGCAGTAGTACTAATGCCGCAAACAATTCCCCACTATCTATTACAGTCAGTGAGATATTAGCACTTGAACCCTGTTGGCAAAAAGCCAAATGTCCAAATTTTGCACCTGCCTTCCCCTTTGCAAGAGATGTCAGTAGCAAAAAGAATTATTCAAATAGCATATTTTAATCAAAAGTTATCCTCACCAATTTATGTATTACCTTAAAAAAAGAGTATTAACGCTCTACCCATATCTTAAATGGTAAAAACGTCCCTAATGTCACAGTACTTCAAAGACCGGGGACAGACTTGATAAGTCTCCCCTGCTCTTCCAATAAGTGACATTACTCCCTTCACTGTCAATCCTTCTTGAAACACAAAGTTGTGTAAACCAGTAATACAATCAGGACACTTTTGAGACATTTTTTTTTTTTTTTTTTTACTTTCCCTAAGATGACACTGAACGTCTGATTACAGCAAGGCAAATAAAATATTTTTACTCACTGCATCAATGCCAGAATCATCCTGCTAACTATATATATATATATATATATATATATATATATATATATATATATATATATATATATATATATATATATATATATATATATATATATATATATATATATATATATATATATATATATATATATATATCTTATACTTTCAAAGCATTTATATATAAATCATTAAAAGTCAGCATCAATACATCACCAAATATTGTAACATCACTCTATGTTTCATTATAATACAATGATAATACAATGCAGTGGAAAGGTGTCATCTTACCTTATGACACCTGACAAATTCCACACAGACAAACAGATGACCTTATTTTATCTACTTATTTTATCTAAGCGACAGGAAGGCAAGCAAAGAGGTTTGGGTCTTTCTGGCACACTCCATCAGACATCTTTATAAAACTTCTTACAGTACTGTATTATATTAAATAAAGAAAAAAACTGCGCTTGGAAAAAGAGAAAACCAGCTGCGGTTATAAGTGTGGCCCACCAAAATAAATAAAAAAAAGCAAAAAACCGCGCTATAAAGTGATTTGAACAATAGTCCGACTGTGAAGTCTCATACAAAAATAAATAGTCCCAATTAAGATCCAAAAGGAAAGAAGATAGGTTTGTGACATAAACTTCATCCAGAAAAAAACAGTGATAACGGACACAGTTTGCGGAACACACCAATAGGTATTGTGCTTACCAGAAATAAGCCAAAAAGGGGCGAGTGGCTTAAACCCAGCCTGGGCCTTTAGATGAACAATCCAGATGAAGCAGGAAGGACACCCTCGTCCCGTGGATCCACAGAGTATGGTCCGAAAAAATATATATGACAAAAATATAGCGTAATATTGTTTACATAAACAACACTCCAAATCAGAAAAGAAGTGACACTCAACTAGCCATAAATCATGTGTGATCATATAAAATCCTGTGCTAAATAGCTAGGACAATATAGTGAGTATCATGCAATCATGCAAAATAAAAGTGAATGGGTGAAAGCTACAAGGACACCCAAAATCTGCTTACCAGATATAAATGGACAGTCAGCGTGTGTTAATCACCCCAAGGTATCTGAAAGGAAAACCCACCAGGTGCTGGGAAAACTATTAGTGCGAACTGCTTACCAAAAGACAGACCCTTATGTGCAGATTCATTAGGATCAGGAACCAAACACCAAAGGAGCAGATACTGATAACGAACCTTAGGGAATGTCCCCTTACCGGATATGCAAAACAAAGAGGGCAGATATATTGCGGTCCCAGCCGGACTCCAGACCGGAACAGTGTTAATGCGTCTTGACTAGGGATGAGCTTCGAGTTCGAGTCGAACTCATGTTCTACTCGAACATTGGCTGTTCGCAAGTTCGCCGAACAGCGAACAATTTGGGGTGTTCGCGGCAAATTCGAATGCCGCGGAACACCCTTTAAAAGTCTATGGGAGAAATCAAAAGTGCTAATTTTAAAGGCTTATATGCAAGTTATTGTCATAAAAAGTGTTTGGGGACCTGGGTCCTGCTCCAGGGGACATGGATCAATGCAAAAAAAAGTTTTAAAAACGGTCGTTTTTTCAGGAGCAGTGATTTTATTAATGCTTAAAGTCAAACAATAAAAGTGTAATATCCCTTTAAATTTCGTACCTGGGGGGTGTCTATAGTATGCCTGTAAAGGGGCGCATGTTTCCTGTGTTTAGAACAGTCTGACAGCAAAATGACATTTGGAAGGAAAAAACTCATTTAAAACTACCGCGGCTATTGCATTGCCGACAATACACATAGAAGTTCATTGATAAAAACGGCATGGGAATTCCCCACAGGGGAACCCCGAACCAAAAAAAAAAAAAAAAAATGATGTGGGGGTCCCCCTAAATTCCATACAAGGCCCTTCAGGTCTGGTATGGATATTAAGGGGAACCCCAGCCAAAATGTAAAAAAAAAATTGACGTGGGGTTCCCCCTAAGTTCCATACCAGACCCTTCAGGTCTGGTATGGATTTTAAGGGGAACCCCGCGCCAAAAAAAAAAAAAAAAACGGCGTGGGGCCCCCCTAAAAATCCATACCAGACCCTTATCCGAGCACGCAACCTGGCAGGCCGCAGGAAAAGAGGGGGGATGAGAGTGCGGCCCCCCCCCTCCTGAACCGTACCAGGCCACATGCCCTCAACATTGGGAGGGTGCTTTGGGGTAGCCCCCCAAAACACCTTGTCCCCATGTTGATGAGGACAAGGGCCTCATCCTCACAACCGTGGCCGGTGGTTGTGGGGGTCTGCGGGCGGGGGGCTTATCGGAATCTGGAAGCCCCCTTTAACAAGGGGACCCCCAGATCCCGGCCCCCCCCCTGTGTGAAATGGTAAGGGGGTACTTACCCCTACCATTTCACTAAAAAACTGTCAAAAATGTTAAAAATGACAAGAGACAGTTTTTGACAATCCCTTTATTTAAATGCTTCTTCTTTCTTCCTTCATCTTCTTCTTCTTCTGGTTCTTCTGGCTCTTCTGGTTCTTCCTCCGGCGTTCTCGTCCAGCATCTTCTCCGCGGGACTTCCCTGTGACGTCACGGGGAATGCCACAGGGAAGTCCCGTCATGTCACCGTGCGTCAGAGGGGGGCAGGGTCACCGGGTGGCCCCGCCCCCCGTTATTTAAGAACCGTCAGACGAAGAGACGCCGTCACACAGCGGGAGCCTCCCTCCATGCCAGCATGGCTGCGGAGCGGCCCGCAGAAGACATGAAGAAGAGAAGAAGGAAGAAGAGATGAAGAAGAAGATGAAGAAGAAGATGAAGAAGAGAAGAAGATGAAGAGAAGAGCGGGAGCCTCCCCTCATGCCATGGGTGCGGAGCGGCCCGAGGAGAAGAAGATAGAAGACGCCGCGGAGAAGATGCTGGACGAGAACGCCGGAGGAAGAACCAGAAGAGCCAGAAGAACCAGAAGAAGAAGAAGATGAAGGAAGAAAGAAGAAGCATTTAAATAAAGGAATTGTCAAAAACTGTCTCTTGTCATTTTTAACATTTTTGACAGTTTTTTAGTGAAATGGTAGGGGTAAGTACCCCCTTACCATTTCACACAGGGGGGGGCCGGGATCTGGGGGTCCCCTTGTTAAAGGGGGCTTCCAGATTCCGATAAGCCCCCCGCCCGCAGACCCCCACAACCACCGGCCACGGTTGTGAGGATGAGGCCCTTGTCCTCATCAACATGGGGACAAGGTGTTTTGGGGGGCTACCCCAAAGCACCCTCCCAATGTTGAGGGCATGTGGCCTAGTACGGTTCAGGAGGGGGGGGGCCGCACTCTCGTCCCCCCCTCTTTTCCTGCGGCCTGCCAGGTTGCGTGCTCGGATAAGGGTCTGGTATGGATTTTTAGGGGGACCCCACGCCGTTTTTTTTTTTTTTTTTGGCGCGGGGTTCCCCTTAAAATCCATACCAGACCTGAAGGGTCTGGTATGAAATTTAGGGGGAACCCCACGTCAATTTTTTTTTAAAATTTTGGCTGGGGTTCCCCTTAATATCCATACCAGACCTGAAGGGCCTTGTATGGAATTTAGGGGGACCCCCACATCATTTTTTTTTTTTTTTATTTTGGTTCGGGGTTCCCCTGTGGGGAATTCCCATGCCGTTTTTATCAATGAACTTCTATGTGTATTGTCGGCAATGCAATAGCCGCGGTAGTTTTAAATGTGTTTTTTCCTTCAAAATGTCATTTTGCTGTCAGACTGTTCTAAACACGGGAAACATGCGCCCCTTTACAGGCATACTATAGACACCCCCCAGGTATGAAATTTAAAGGGATATTACACTTTTATTGTTTGACTTTAAGCATTATTAAAATCACTGCTCCTGAAAAAACGGCCGTTTTTAAAACTTTTTTTTGCATTGATTCATGTCCCCTGGGGCAGGACCCAGGTCCCCAAACACTTTTATTGACAATAACTTGCATATTAGCCTTTAAAATTAGCACTTTTGATTATTCATGTTCGTGTCCCATAGACTTTAACGGTGTTCGCGTGTTCGAGCGAATTTTTTTCCTGTTCGCATGTTCTGGTGCGAACCGAACAGGGGGGTGTTCGGCTCATCCCTAGTCTTGACCACTCAACCCGGGCTCAGCAGTACATTGGATCAGATGGTTAGGGAGATCAAACAAGCTTGTACACGCTGACTGTCCATTTATATCTGGTAAGCAGATTTTGGGTGTCCTTGTAGCTTTCACCCATTCACTTTTATTTTGCATGATTGCATGATACTCACTATATTGTCCTAGCTATTTAGCACAGGATTTTATATGATCACACATGATTTATGGCTAGTTGAGTGTCACTTCTTTTCTGGTTTGGAGTGTTGTTTATGTAAACAATATTACGCTATATTTTTGTCATATATATTTTTTCGGACCATACTCTGTGGATCCACGGGACGAGGGCGTCCTTCCTGCTTCATCTGGATTGTTCATCTAAAGGCCCAGGCTGGGTTTAAGCCACTCGCCCCTTTTTGGCTTACTTCTGGTAAGCACAATACCTATTGGTGTGTTCTGCAAACTGTGTCCGTTATCACTGTTTCTTTCTGGATGAAGTTTATGTCACAAACCTATCTTCTTTCCTTTTGGATCTTAATTGGGACTATTTATTTTTGTATGAGACTTCACAGTCGGATTATTGTTCAAATCACTTTATAGCGCGGTTTTTTGCTTTTTTTACTGTATTATATTACTTTGGGTTTCTCAGAACCCCTTGGACTATCTCAGAGTCCTTCTTTTCCGTCACCCGAATGGACTTCTACCGAGGTTCATACATTTGCATAAATGTTTTTAACACTACACCTTCTGTTAATCCCATATAGGGAAACGGTCTTTTAAACTAAAGTCACGGCAAGAGAAATAATATTAATTAAATCAGACTCACCCGACTTAAATAATGACCATCCCACTTCTGACACCAAGCTGGATAATTACCACCGCTCTAGGTGATCGGGTTCAAGCTTCCCGTCCTCCGCTGTGTGGATGATTGTGAGAGCCCCAGGTGCCGGCAATTGCTATTCCAATGGTATGTGTGTGATGGAAAAATCTGGACAGCCGCACTCCGGATTGGAAAAGTGAAAAATAAAATCCTCTTTATTGAAAAAGTAATAACATGATTAAAATCCGTACATGGCTTTGTTGGGATAATGCAGCATAACCGCTAACGCGTTTCACGCTCCCATAGAGCGCTTACTCATAGCTATGAGTAAGCGCTCTATGGGAGCGTGAAACGCGTTAGCGGTTATGCTGCATTATCCCAACAAAGCCATGTACGGATTTTAATCATGTTATTACTTTTTCAATAAAGAGGATTTTATTTTTCACTTTTCCAATCCGGAGTGCGGCTGTCCAGATTTTTCCATCACACACATCTGACACCAAGCTGTTGGTAGTGTATGTATGTTCTAAAAGCAAGTGAACCCTCGTATGATATCCTGATTAGAGTGTTCCCCAAAAACCCATTCAGATCTGGAGATCATTCCGACAAGAAATTATGACACACACAAGGCGTGCAATTCAAAATGATCCAACCTTTTACTTCCTTATTTTCACTTATATAACCAACATGACATCACAACAAAAGTCCAACCCCTTCATTAATATATGCCAAATTTACAGACATACAGACATATAACTAACCAAAAATAGAACATAATTTCTTCATACAGAAACTGTCAACAAGAAAGGACTTCATGCGTCATTTCGGGAAAATCATACCATTTACAAGAATTTGAAACTAACTTTTGATAGACGTCACATATACATATTATTCTAAGATGGATACATATTTTTATAACTAAAATGGTGGACAACAAGCTAAAATATCCTTACACCGGTCATAGTCAAACCAGCACTGCAGTAACACTTGGTGACGTGGCGAGTCCCATAAGTGCAGTTCAAGCTGGTGAGGTGGCAAGCACAAGTAGTGTCCTGCTGCCACCAAGAAGAAGACAAACACAGGCCCGTCGTGCCCATAGTGCCCTTCCTGCTGCATTTGCCAATCCTAATTGGGAACCCACTACTTCTGCAGCACCCGTACTTCCCCCATTCACATCCCCAACCAAATGCAGTTGGCTGCATGAGAGGCATTTTCTTTATGTCCTCCCGAGTACCCCTACCCAACAAACCCCCCAAAAAAGATGTTGTGTCTGCACTTTCACAGGGTCTCCCAAGATGCCATCACATTTTGAGAGTCCTGAACCTGGAACCGGTTACAGTTATAAAAGTTACAGTTACAAAAAAAAGTGTAAAAAAAATAAATATATAAAATACAAAAATAGTTGTCATTTTATTGTTCTCTCTCTCTCTATTCTCTCTCTATTGTTCTGCTCTTTTTTTACTGTATTCTATTCTGCAATGTTTTATTGTTTGCTTGTATGTTTTATCATGTTTGCTTTTCAGGTATGCAATTTTTTATCCTTTACTGTTTACTGTGTTTTATTGTTAACCATTTTTTTGTTTTCAGGTACGCCATTCAGCTGCAGCGTGGATTTATTTATCTTGACAGCAACAGCGTTTGCTCCCATGATACATAAAGCCATGACTCCAGCGCTGTCGGAGGTGATATATGCCAAAGCATGGGGGCAGCAGGGGCGGAGGAGCGATTTTCTCCTAACTTTTGGGGCGGATGCCCCCATGCTTCGGCATATATAAATGGTGCATGTATGCCCATCATTACAAGTGGGTGGATGAAGGGAGGTATTCTAATGGTGGGCATACCCACCGATCAATCTCTTTTTTTTGTTCAGCCCACAGGCTACATAAAAAAAATTACAATATATGCCCAACAAGGACCAGCAACGTACTGGTATGTTGCTGGACTTTGAGTGGTTATACCAGAATGATGCCTGCAGGTTTAGATATCATCTTGGTATCATTCTTTTCAGCCAGCAGTCAGCTTTCATATAAAAGCAATCCTAGAGGGATGTAAACAGCGCCATTGGGAAATTGGGAAAGCATTTTATCACACTGATCTTGGTGTGGTCAGATGCTTTGAGGGCAGAGGAGAGATCTAGGGTCTAATAGACGCCATTTTTTTAAAAAAAGAGTACCTGTCACTACCTATTGCTATCATAGGGGATATTTACATTCCCTGACATAACAATAAAAATGATAAAAAAAAAATGAAAGGAACAGTTTAAAAATAAGATAAAAAACCAAAAAAAAAATAAAGAAAAAAAAAGCACCCCTGCCCCCCCTGCTCTCGCGCAAAGGCAAACGCAAGCGTTGGTCTGGCGTCAAATTTAAACAGCAATTGCACCATGCATGTGAGGTATCCCCGCGAAGGTCAGATCAAGGGAAGTAATTTTAGCAGTAGACTTTCTCTGTAAATCTAAAGTGGTAGCCTGTAAAGGCTTTTAAAGGCTTTTAAAAATGCATGTAGTTTGTCGCCACTGCACGTTTGTGCGCAATTTTAAAGCATGTCGCGTTTGGTATCCATGTACTCGGCCTAAGATCATCTTTTTTATTACATCAAACATTTGGGCAATATAGTGGGTTTTAGTGCATTAAAATTAAAAAAAAGTGTGTTTTTCCCCCCAAAAAAAGAAAAATCGCTGTGCAAATACTGTGCAAAAAAAAAATCGAAACACCCACCATTTTAATCTGTAGGGCCTTTGCTTTAAAAAAAATATATAATGTTTGGGGGTTCAAAGTAATTTGCTTGCAAAAAAATTATATATGTATTATTTCATGTAAACAAATAGTGTCAGAAAGGTCTTTGTCACTATCGGACTTTACGGTATGCTTGGTCCGGCGATCTTTTCGACGGACTTTGTATGCTAGGTGCGCCGGACTTAAAAACGGACGGACTTGGGCACACACGATCACTCCAAAAGTCCGATGGTTTTGAACGCAGTGATGTACAGCACATACGACGGGACTAGAAAAAGGAAGTTCAAGCCCCACTACGCCACCCTTTGGGCTCCTTCTGCTAATCTTGTGTTTATCTCGTGTCAGTAGAAGTTTGGTTAGAGACGATTCGCGCTTTTCACACTTCAGCTTATTTTGATCATTTTCTGCGGTTCAGTTTGTGCTTGTGAGGTTTATATCTGCTTTTCAGTGCGTGTTGGTCAGTTCGTAACCTGCCTAGCAGGCCGTTCTGGTCCGCTCGTTCCTGATTTTCAGGTCGCTCTTCATAGGCCTTGCTGTTCTTCAGTGCGTTGTAAGTGCGTCAGTAAGTTTGTTTGTTTGACCAGCCGACCGTTTTGAAGCCATGGTGCGTGGACGTACTCGTTCTCGAGTTCGTGCTGCGTGGGGACTTGGTGTTGGGGTTAATACTTTGACCCAAGTCCAGTCTATGAACAGGGCGAGGAGGAGTTCATGGATGAAGAATTGGTTGCGCCAGCGTGACCAATTCTCGCACATGCCTTTGCTCTGTGAGATCCGTGAGAATAATCCTGAGGATTTCAGGAATTTTTTCAGAATGACGGACACCGTTTTTGAACGTCTGCTGGCTATGCTGACCCCCTATATCAGCAGGCAGGATACCTGCATGAGGCAAGCCATCACTGCGGAGCAGAGGCCAGTTGCCACTTTACGTTACTTGGCGACTGGGAGAAGTCTTCATGACTTGAAGTTCTCGACAGGCATCTCCCCCCAGGCTCTGGGGATCATAATCCCAGAGACCTGTTCTGCTATTATTCAGGTCCTGCAGAAGGACTATATGAAGGTAAGTTTTTCCTTTAACATTACATGATTTGTATTTAATGTTTGCTATTGTATTGTCTAAATGTCCTCGTTACCTAATTACCATGCTTTGAATATGCTGGGAATGTCCCCTTTATCTTCATGCATGCCTGTTTTTTTACCTTAATAATTTGTGGGCCTACATGCATATTTCCCTTCAATAACCTCCCCACCATGCAATCCTGGGTCCATTTATACCTCTAGCCTATAGTCCTTCGAACAATGTATATTGTCAGCTCCATTGTACTGTTTTACCCTCCCCCACCCCCTCAAATGTTTTCATCTGTCAGGTGTGTTCTTGGCCCCAATTAGTACCCCTCCCCCACCCCCTCAAATGTTTGCAACTGCCAGGTGTGTTCTTGGCCCCAATTAGTACCCCTCCCCCACTCCCTCAAATGTTTGCAACTGTCAGGTGTGTTTTTGACCCCAATTAGTACCCCTCCCCACCCCCTCAAATGTTTGCAACTGTCAGGTATGTTCTTGGCCCCAATTAGTACCCCTCCCTCACACCCTCAAATGTTTGCAACTGTCAGGTTGGTTCTTGGCCCCAATTAGTACCCCTCCCCCACCCCCTCAAATGTTTGCAACTGTCAGGTGTGTTCTTGGCCCCAATTAGTACCCCTCCCCCCACATACAAATTGATCAATGGTCCATCAGAGGGGGTGAGTAATCTTATAAGTGGGCCTTATTTTTTTGTTTTTTTAGCTAAAAATAACACATATTAATAATGTTCAACTGCTGTTGTTCAAGAATGTTTTTGTGTAATCTGATATCCAAGTTATGTTTAAAAGTACTTATATATTTTTTTCTTCTTTGACTCCACAGTTTCCTTAAAACACACAGGAATGGCAGACTGTGGCCTCCCAGTTCGCTGACCGTTGGAACTTTCCCAACTGTGTCGGGGCAATTGATGGGAAGCATGTCCGCATTGTGCCACCACCCCATTCGGGGTCTTATTTTTACAACTATAAGGTAGTTTTGATGGTGGTGGTCTCGGCACAATTGGAATTTATGTTTGTGGACGTGGGGAAGAATGGCCGGATGTCTGATGGAGGAGTCTTTGCACAGACCGAGTTGTGCCAGCGTCTCCAGACTGGTGGCCTGGGATTGCCACCTGATGACCAGAATGTGGATGGACTCCCCTCAGTTTTCATTGCTGATGAAGCGTTTGCTCTCGGCGAGCACTTGATGAGGCCATTCCCCCAAAGGACACTCACCCCTGAGAGGAGGGTATTTAATTACCGGCTGGCCAGAGCAAGAAGAGTTGTGGAGAATGCCTTTGGGATTCTGGCCAGCTGGTTCCGTTTGTTCCTCTCTGCAAAAAATCTAGCAGAATACAAAATCAATTATGTGATCTTTGCTTGCTGCATTCTGCATAATTTCTTGAGACGTCATTCTTTGACATATATAACTTCTGTTGGGCCTGAGGCCAGACTTGGTGTTGATGAACCACTCACAGGCCTGGAAAAAGGCTGTATTGGCTTGGCCCCCCAAACCGCCCGTGAAGTGCGTGACAGATATGTCAATTATTTTAATGGTCGGGGGGCCATTGCAATGCAACAAACAGAGTATTGGTAACTGTAAGCGCAAACACACAAGTCCATATATAACAGGAGATATAAAGGGCTGAGCAACTTAGTCCATAGGGGACAGGCTGGAAGTTCAAGGGTTAAGTGGTAACCGGTAATGTAATAGTTAAAGTAGGCTGGTAGGCTAGGCGGCTGCTGTGTCCTCAGAGAGCTGGCTCTGTGATGGATGAGAGAGGGGTAGAGAAGGAAGCGCCACCTCAGTGTAGTATTAACAAATGATGTTTAATGACACCAGGTAAAAACACACTTACAGGATAAAAACATATAAAAGGCTCATCTGTATAGGTATGTGGTCCTCGGTGTTCCCTTTGATCCTGTGGTGGTGACGCTGCAGGGATGCTGGGCTGCAGAAGGTGGATTACCAGCCGGGAGCTCCTTCTGTGGACATCATAGGCCTTCAATAGGCCTATTTAAGGAGCTGTGGCTCAGAGCGCGTAGCCTTCTCTCAACCTCTCTGCTAGCCCTCCTCCCTGGACGATCCCTCCCCTGGATACCGAAGCCGGAAGCAGACGGACGACCTGTGATGTCATGCGTGCTTCACGTGCGCTCCACGCCGGCCCCTAGTCTCTTCCTGATGGCCACAGAAGGAGCTCCTGGCTGGTAATCCACCTTCTGCAGCCCAGGATCCCTGCAGCGTCACCACCACAGGATCAGAGGGAACACCGAGGACCACATACCTATACAGATGAGCCTTTTATATGTTTTTATCCTGTAAGTGTGTTTTTACCTGGTGTCATTAAACATCATTTGTTAATACTACACTCAGGTGGCGCTTCCTTCTCTACCCCTCTCTCATTGCAATGCAACAAGATCTTTAAGATTTTTTGAAAAAAAATTTTGGCAACAATCTCTTGTTTTGATTCTTGTTTGCATTTAGTTTTGTCTGTCTCCTAGTGCACTTGTAGTGGCAAGTGCATTTCCCTTTAGTTAATAAAGCCCTGTGTCACTGTAACCACACAAAAAAATAACAAACTGTTATTGATAAATAATAAGCCATACACATTATAGTAGTAAAAACATTTTACTGTGTGCACATTGAAAGGTGCATTTTGTTTGAACGTGTTTTTTTTTTTTTTTTTTGGTTATCAATATTTTTTTGAATTTCTTTAGTTTAGGCATATTTGTAGAAAATATACATTGTTTACAAAATTTGGCTTCACAACAGGGTTTTAAAAACCATAAGAACAAAAAATAACAGGAACTTACAAAGTTCAACATGTTAATAACAGTGCTGGTGATGTCACCCATGTAAAATAAAAAAATTGCAGATGCTCACAATTTCTCGTGAAAAAAGGTTCAAGTCAACATGTGCTATCGCCCATCATGGGGGAGCAATGGACGTGTTTTGTGTGTGCAATCCCTTTGTTCCTCTCACAAACTAACATTATTCTGATGAAGGGGTTGCAAACACAAAACAAGTACATTGATATCCCCTGATGGAAGATAGCACATGGTGGCACACCGTGTGCATCTGCAAAATTTTTACATTATAGTATTTAGCAAGTTAAAACATTTTAGAAAAATAAAACTTGACAATGAAATGAAGAACATGATTGATGTTTTTGGGCAAAAAGTTATTAGATTCTGCCCAAAACATCAATCATGTTCTTCAATTCCTGTTGCATGCTGTCCAGCCGATTTCTCATGCTGTCAATTTGGTCACGCATTCTATCAATTTGGCCATTCCACACCATTATCTGGCCAATGAGTCTTTGTGCACTGTCTGTGCTAAGTGGCTCCGTCGCTTGGCCTTCCACAACCAGAACATCAAAATTTGTGGATAAAAAATGATTGTAAAATATGCACGCCTAAATAGATGAACTTAAGCTGGGGTGTCAGTCACTCACTTGGTGGGATGGAAATATCGCACACTTCCTCCACCTCTCCTTTCTCCAGCTCGTCAGGTGGGCGTGGTCTTGGGCTGGGGCTTGGGGTAATGTCAGCTTCAGGCTGGTGATTTGGGGGGGTCCTGGGATCCTTGGACTGTTGTCTGAGTCTTTTCTCCCCTATGATAATTAAACAAAAGGTATAGTTAAAACACAGTGATATTTCAGTCTTGAAAAAGGAATATGAAACGTTCGTTAGAAGTTGTGGACAATTGTCATTTTTGGCACCAAAAATTTTGAAGACAGGATTAAAATTCACTATGCCCAAAAATGCCAAACAATACACATTTTCATGCAAGTTTCACAGATGCAGAGACCTCAAGTATCCCCTGGAGCCCCTATGTGTATTACCCCCCAAAATTTTCTCAGGTGTCACATAGTACACTAGTGCTCGTGAGTCCAGATGTGGAAACAGCTGCTGTGTCCTGTCCTTACATTACACTAAATCATTATTGAAGAAGCATTATATTTTCAAACACATCTACACAACATCACCACATTTTTGGAATACGACAAATTATCAAGACCTAAATGTATGTCAAAACCCTGTACCATCATATTTGGCGAAAAAAACCCATAATTTTCTTAGTATCATATGTTTTTTCAAAAGAACGGTCTTTACGAACGATGCTGTATAAACGAAAAGCATATGGATCAGCATGCAAGTTAAGTATCTCATTCGGGACACACAACAGGCACTTACTTTTTTTAAGCAGCTTCTTTATTCGCCAATATTGTTCAGGCTCCCTAGTTTTGAGGTCAGACCACCGCTTCCTCAATTGTTCTTTAGCCTGTTTAGTGCCAAATTTTTGTTCAAGAGCGGTGACAACTGAGGACATTATTTTGTCCTTACGCATATTGGGTTGGGTGTACAGTGCTTTTTTGCCATTGTAGTCCTCCCTTCTCAATATGGACATCATCTCCACCATCTCTTCAAGGGCCATGTTGGTGGCCTTATATCTCCTCTTGGATCTGGATGGTTGTGGCTACGGGCTTTCCTCCGCCTTACTTGCAGATAATCTCTCTGCCATTTTTCTCTATATCCTGCCACTGCGCAACAAAGAGTGAAGGGGCGGGGACAAATCGTACTAAAGAATGTCAGGGGCGGGTGACGCAGGCGTAGCATGACACATGTGCAGTGTATATAAAGCTATTACGCTGGCCTAAGTATGTCCGAGCGGAAGTAGCGAGCATCAGAAACGAAGGTAAGATTAAACGTGGGTGTGTGTTTGGTGAATGTGTTTGGTGTGTGTGTGTGTGTGTACCCTAGATTGAGCCAAATATAATACTGGGAGTTTGGACTGACATTACAGTTTTTATCTTGTGTCTTGTCTTTCAGCAAAAATGAATCCTTTTAAGAAGGAAGAATTTTTGACACGTTTTCTTGATTTGTATCAAGAAAACAGAAACCCGTGGGAGGTCAAGCACCCATTGTATTTTAATAGAGATGTAAGGAAGGCAACACTGGGCACACTTTTGGAATTTGTGAAGACTCGAGTCCCCCAGGCAGACCTTAAGTTTGTGGACAATAAAATTGGTATCTTGCGCAACATGTACAGGCGGGAACACAAGAAGATCCAGGAGTTGCGCAGATACGGAGCAGCAGCAGACCAGGTTTATGTCCCCAAGCTGTGGTACTACCAAAAAATGTGATTTCTGGATGACCAGACAGAAGCAAGGCAATAACTTTTGAGCCTTCCCTCCAGCCTTCCCTCCACCCTTCCCTCCAGCCTTCCCTCCACCTCCACCCTTCCCTCCACCCCAGCTGAGGAGTCCCAAGAAGAACTGGGCCCTTTCATCCTTGATGAAGTGGATGCGCCCAGCTTCAGCCAGGTATACTTTTTTGGTGAATTTGGGATTGTGTAAATATTAATGATGTAAACCTAAAATTTTTTGAAGTGCTTCACCAAACATGACTTCATCACAATTATTAATATGTAGACATATCACTAGACAGTAGTGGCCAAAAATATACTTCAAATATTGGTGAGAAGCTAGAATAATGGTGGGGTCAAAAAGATAGCCTTTACTATTTGTTTAGAATTATATTTGCAAGTCATGAGCTGAAAATTGTGTGTTATTGCGTAAGCAAAAATTACAACTACCAGTATGTCCCTTTTTTGACCCAGGATGAGCTTAGCCAGGAGGAGTCCATGCCCAGAGGTATAGAGGAGGAGGCCTTGCCCAGTGGGAGAGAGGAGGAGGCCGTGGCTGGGCCCAGTAGAAGCCTCACGGAGTGTCAGGTGCCTCCCCTCCGCATTACCACCAAAAGGCCCAGAAAGATAACCCAAACAGAGGAGGAATCACTATCCCTCATTTGCGAAGCCAGCCAAATCCTCAGCACACCACCCAATGCGGAAGAGGCGTATGGAACCTATATGGCCACCAGATTGCTGGAACTAGAAAAGGGGCAACGCCTCCTCTGTGAGGGTCTGATTTTTCAAGCGTATCAGAAGGGCTTGAGAGGGGAGCTTACTGCAAAAACATATATAGCAGATGAAGCCACTCCTCCTGCTACTCCTCCCCCTGCCTCAAGTACACCACCAGAGGCACAGCCTCCAAGGAAGGCTGCAGCGAAGCGTGGAGGGAAGGCTGCAGGGCAGCGTGCAGGGAAGGCTCCGCGGAACAGTCGAAAGTGATTGTCTGGCTTCTGTCTGGTCTGACTTCTGACTGTGCTCCCTGTGCTCCCTAGTCGCAATTTTATTGTCCTCTAACTTGATGTGTGTCCTGGGGGACAAAGGGCTTCACACATTCCAAAAGTGTCTCCAGTGTTGCCTTTCTCATTTCTGTTTTGACCAAAATAAATGGATATTTTCGTTACCTTACATTATTGACTATGTGTTTTGATTCAAAAAGGACATTTGGTTTGTGAGTAGGCAGGTACAGGTCAAAAAGACTATATGTGGGTTATTTACAAAAGGCTAAATCATTTTGCAATTCAAGTGCAAAGTGCTATTGCAAAGTGCACTTGATAAATTGCACTGCAAGTGCACTTGTTGGAAGTGCAGTTGCTGTAAATCTGAGGGCAAGCTCTGAAATGAGGGGAAGCTCTGCTGATTTTATCATACAATCATGTGCAAGAGAATTGTTTTTTTTTTGGGGGGTTCCTTGCATGTGCCCCTCGGATCCACAGCGAATGCACTTCCAAATGCTTTTTCAGGGCAATTCCAAGTACAAGTTGCACTTGTAGTGAAAAATGATTTTGCCTTTTTAAAATAACCCCCCTATGTCTAATTAACAAGGGACACCAACCTCATTAAGGTTCATTAAAACAAAAAAAATTATTAAGGTTATTGTGGTAACTTGAAACTCAAAATCCAAAAACAAAAAAAATAAAAAAATAAAAACATTTTGTATAATTTAGCACACATTGTAAAATCTATATTGTTGAAATCTGTAAAAAATAAAGATGAGTCCAAAAAATTTTTGCTACTTTATAGTTCTGGAGATCTGGCTTAGAAAAAATATCATATTAGTCATGGCATGAGGATAAATCATGAAGAAAGTAGTTTGTGAGAACTCTGTGTGAATATAAGCAGCAAAACAACTTCCTTCTTCTCGCATTATAAAGAAAAAAAGAATGCGCTGTATTAAAAGATCACAGAAGAGGAATGTGCTAGCTTCAATATGAAGGCTAGTTTTACTAGACCGAGCGCTTCCGTCTTGTACTTGCTTCAGAGCATGCGTCAGTTTGGGTCCGTCGGACTAGCACACAGAGGAACGGTTTGTACGCTAGAAAGCAGAGTCCGTCGGAAAGATTTGAAACATGTCAAACTTTTGAGAAAACAAAGTCCGCTGGAGCCCACACACGATCGAACTTTCCGACGAAATCCGGTACGCCGGACCAAGTATGCTGTAAAGTCCGATCGTGTGTACGCGGCATTAGAAATACTGAAGGCGGTGATTGGTTTTCAGAGCCCCGTACGCACTTAGGCTCCCAAAAAGTCCCACACATGTGGTATCCCCATACTCAGGAGAAGCAGCAGAATGTATTTTGGGGTGTAATTCCACATATGCCCATGGCATGTTTGAGCAATATATCATTTAGTGACAACTTTGTGCATAAAAAAATTTTGTCTTTTTCCCGCAACTTGTGTCACAATATAAAATATTCCATGGACTCGACATGACTCTCAGCAAATAGCTTGGGGTGTCTACTTTCCAAAATGGGGTCATTTGGGGGGGGTTTGAACTGTCCTGGCATTTTATGGCCTTCAAATGTGTGATAGAGTGAAATCAAAAATGTATGCCCTTAGAAATCCTGAAGGTGGTGTTTGGTTTTCGGGGCCCGGTACACGGCTAGGCTCCCAAAAAGTCCCACACATGTGGCATCCCCGTACTCAGGAGAATCAGCAGAATGTATTTTGGGGTGCAATTCCACATATACCCATGCCCTGTGTGAGCAATATATCATTTAGTGACAACTTCTTGTACATTTTTTTTTTAATCATTATTCAATCACTTGAGACGAAAAAAAAATAATATTCAACATGCCTCTCAGCAATTTCCTTGGGGTGTCTATTTTCCAAAATGCCCTGCCATTTTAGCACCTCAAGAAATGAGATAGGCTGTCATAAACTAAAAGCTGTGTAAATTCCAGAAAATGTACCCTAGTTTGTAGACGCGATAACTTTTGTTTAAACCAATAAATATACGCTTATTGACATTTTTTTTACCAAAGACATGTGGCTGAATACATTTTGGACTAAATGTCTGACTAAAATTGAGTTTATTGGATTTTTTAATAACAAAAAGTAGAAAATATCATTTTTTTTCAAAATTTTCGGTCTTTTTCCGTTTATAGCGCAAAAAATAGTGTTGGGTACATGCTGCTGGAGGATGCACAGCGATTTGAACACTCCGATGTTGATTCCCAGGTTGAGGAAAGGAGAAATGTGAGCCTAGAGAGAAGGGGTGCCTAAGAAGGACAAGAAACTGGCAGTCATGTTCCCCCAGCTGCAGCATACTGCGAAGTTGCTCCAGTGACAAGGAGGGAGGGGATGATGAGGTCACTGACTGTACTTGGGTGCCTGAGAGAAGAGAGGAGGAGGAGGGGGCATAACTCAAACAAGGCAGGGTGTCCTCTAGGGGCAGCTTAAGGGCAGCCACCCTGTTGCATCACACCGCAGAGCTCTGCAGGTGCAGGGCGCTGCTGACTCCCTGCTGACTTTTAAAAGTTCCTTGGTGTGGGCCTTTTCCGACACGTGTGCAGCAGATTGCACCATTGCTGTTTGCAACCTATGTCTGAAGCGGATCAAGCAGGGCCAGAACAGCAGCCGCTTGGGCACCACATGCTTGACCAGACATATGACGACCTGCCCTGCAGTCCATTGGCAACAGCACTTGAAAGACCCACATCAAACATCCTTGCTCCTCATCTGGGATCTCCAACCCCACTATACCTCCAGTCCTCTCAAAAACCTGCACCGAGAGGAATGAAGGTATAGAAATATGTGTCCCAAGTACTTGCAGCCAATCTGCTAGCTGTACACCACCATATGATTTTGGCAGGAAAATTTCCCTAACCCAGTTGCTGAACCCCAAAAAGAAATGCTCAGCATCTGAATGCTAGCTTGGCCAAATTGCTGGCACTGCAACTGCTGCCTTTTCAGCTGGTGGACTCTGCCCCCTTTCGTAAATTTGTGGAATGTGCTGTACCTCAGTGGCAGGTTCCAAAACACCATTTTTTTTCATGGAAGGCCATTCCGGCTCTCTCACCCCCATGTGGAAGGCAATGTTTTGGCCTCGTTGGACAGTGTGGTCAGCAGTAAGGTGCATATTACTGCTGACTCATGGTCCAGCAGGCATGGGCAGGGACGTTACCTTTCCTTCACGGCACACTGGGTAACTCTGCTGGCAGCTGGGAAGGATGCAGGACAGGGTTCAGTGTTGTTGGAGCTTGTTCTGCCACCACACCTCCAAAATGCTAGTGGTGATTCTGCCACAGCTCTCTACTCCACCCCCTCCTCTTCTTCTTTCTCTATGGCCTCTTCTGCAGATTTGTCCTCTGAACCAGTGGTGCTCCGTAAGCATTCAAGGGGCTACCCAAGCAGCCAGGCTAAAAGATGCCATGCGATGCTTGAGTTGGTCTGCCTAGAGGACAGGAGCCACACTGGGGAAAATATTTTGTCAGCTCTGCAGGGGCAGGCTCAGAGGTGGTTGACGCCACGCTAGCTTCAGCCAGGAATGGTTGTATGCGAAAATAGCATCAACTTTTGTCCGCCCTCCGACAGGGACACTTGACCTATGTTTGGCACACGTCCTGAATTTGGTGGTACAGCGGTATTTGAGCAGGTACCCAGGCTTACAGGATCTCCTAAGGCAGGCCAGAAAAGTCTGTGATCATTTCCGCCGGTCATACAATGCCAGTGCTCGGCTGGCTGACATTTAAAGGGAATGTGACCTGCCCACCAACCGCCTCATTTGTGACTTGCCCACCAGGTGGAACTCAACGTTGGCAATGCTGCAGCGGCTGAACACACAGTTGAGGGCCATCAATGGGTACCTGTGTGAGTACGGCACCAGGACAGGGTCAGGGGAGCTTGGCGTCTTTTTGCCACTCAAGTGGCTACTGATCAAGGATGCATGCACTGTCCTGTCATCATTTGAGGAGGCCACGAGGATGGTGAGCAGCGACAATGCATGCATCAGTGACGCTGTCCCTCTTGTCTTCCTGTTGGAGCACACGTTTTGTAGAATAATGGACAGGGCACTTGAGGCAGAACAGCAGGAGGAAGAGGAGGACTTCCTTACCTCTCAAGGCCCCCTTTATCGCTTTATCCATATAGTATTCTTGCAGGCCCACCAAACACACAGGAAGAAGAGCAGGAGGAGGAGGAGGAGGATTGTGTCAGCATGGATGTGAAGGATAACACTCAGCAGCAGTCTTCAAGGGATGGTTTTCAGTCCCCAGAAACCCAAGGAGTTGTTTGTGGCTGGGAGGAGGTTGTTACGGATCATGTGATCCTTAGTGGCCCAGAGGACTCATAATCAAATCCCTTTGCAAACTTATGCTTCATGGCCTCCCTGATTCTGAAAAGCCTGTGAAAGGACCCTTCACAGAGGGAGCAGAGGATAAAACATCTTCAGGAGGCCTTGAAGAAAGGTTTGTGCAATGCATTTCCAGACCCTGGGAGGTTAAAATTTCCTGGTGCTGGACAACATGTTGCTTAGGCTTCATTCAGTCAAAGGAAGAGCGGTGGAGAAGGTGGCTGGCTGACCGATGCCTTTAAACAATTTTTCAGTCCTCAGCACCAAGGTCTGATTGGTTCAAGCAACCATCGCCAGCATCTGCATTACATGGTGCAGGAATATCTAGGGGCAAGAGCAGACTTGGAGACCTTTCCAACAGAGCATCCACTTGGTTACTGGGTCCTGAGGATGGACCACAGGCCAGAACTTGCTCAATATGCAATTGAGCTTCTGGCCTGTCCTGCATCCAGCGTTCTTTCTGAATGCACATTCAGTGCAGCTGGAGGGTTTGTAACGGATCATAGAGTGCGTCTGTTCACAGACTCTGTTGATAGGCTCACATACATAAAAAATGAATCAGTCTTGGATCAGTAGCTATCAAGCACCTGATGCTGATGTAACTGATTGCATTTTCTATGGATGTGGGATCCCTGGAAGACTGCCTATGCTGAGTGACTATCCTATTCCTCCTCAATCTTGATGATGCTAGCTTCCAACAATATTTTTTGTTTATGGCACTAACACCACCACCCAAGGCCCGATTTTTCTGCCCCGTTTAACAGTGGCATGTAATTACAATTCTTGATATAATATTTCATAGCAGGGCCCATTTATGCGCCCAGTGTAACCGTGAGGGGTTACAGTGTTGTGGCACCACCACCACCAAAGGCCCAATTTTTCTGCCTCTGTTTAACAGGGGAGTGTAATTCCAAATCTTGATACAATATTTCACAGCAGGACCCATTCCTGCACCCAACAAGATTAGCTGTGAGGGCTTACAGTGTTCTGGTACAACCACCAAAGGCCCAATTTTCCTGCCCCTGTTTAACAGGGGCATGTAATTACAATTCTTGTTATTATATTTCATAGCAGGGCCCGTTCCTGTGCCCAACAAGCGTAACTGTGAGGGGTTAAAGTGTTGTGGCACCACCACCAAATGACCAATTTTTCTGCCCCTGTTTAACAGGAGCATGTAATTACAATTTTTGATATAATATTTCAATGCAGAGCCCGTTCCTGCACCCAACAAGAGTAATTGTGAGGGCTTGCAGTGTTGTGGCATCCCCACCACCACTAAAGGCCCAGTTTTTCTGCTCCTGTTTAACAGGGGCATGTAATTGCAATTTTTGATATAATATTTCAACGCAGGGCCCATTCCTGCACCCAACAAAAGTATCTGTGAGGGGTTAGTGTTGTGGCACCACCACCACCACCCAAGGCCCAATTTTTCTGCCCCTGTTTCACAGGGGCATTTAATTCCAAATCTTGATATAATATTTCACAGCAGGGCCAGTTCCTGCACCCAACAAGATTAACTGTGAGGGCTTGCATTGTTCTGGTACCACCACTACCACCAAAGGCCCACTTTTCCTTCCCCTGTTTAACAGAGGCATGTAATTACAATTTTTGATATAATATTTCAATACAGGGCCCATTCCTGTGCCCAAAAAAAGTATCTGTGAGGGGTTAAAGTGTTCTGGCACCACCACCAAAGGCCTCATTTTTCTGCCCCTGTTTAACAGGGGCATGTAATTCCAAATCTGGCTAAAATCAGCAATCACTGCATCTTTCCATCTGTATATTGCTTGTGACAAGCAAGAAAATAAGGCTGCATATAGCGTAATCCAATTTTCCAAAAGTTCGGATCACCACAAGGTTTCTAGGAGAAAGTGACACCGATAACTGCAGCAGCCCTGGATGCCCTGTATTTTCTCTGGGGATACAGATTCAGCAGCCCTGGATAGTCTTTAGGTTTTTGGGAGACCCAATTCCCTGGGCTCGGTGAGACCAACATATTGGTCTTTTTAGCTGGTAAGGAGACTACTTACTCACTTTGGGAGTTCCGTCTCATTGGACAAGGGACCTTTCTTCTCACCAAGTGTTGATCGCATCATTCACTGGCTAATTTTTCCTCTTTGCAAGACTCATTCTAAAATTTATCACATATGTTATTTTATTTTCACTTATGAATAACAGATTCACACTATTTGTTATTCGAATTATTGCAATTTTGGAGTTTATTGATCCATGCCAGAGGATCAATATTGTCACTTTGCCTATGTGTATATTAATTTTTATTTGATGTATTTACAATACTTTCCAATTTGAATACTATATCATCAGGTGATTTCATTTTCACTAAATTTAACTTATTTTATTCTCGGTAAATTTCTCCACTTTTTTTTTTTTAGTTTGTTTTCATCATTTTATCATGTTTATATTTATTTTCATTTAATGATTTTAGCGCTGCACTAATTTATATTATAATTCCAAATCTAGATATAATATTTCACAGCAGGGCCTGTTCTTGTGCCCGACAAGATTAACTGTGAGGGCTTACAGTGTTCTGATACCACCACCACCAAAGGCCCAATTTTTCTTCCCCTGTTTAACAGTGGCATGTAATTACAATTTTTGATATAGTATTTCTGAGCAGGGCCCGTTCCTGCGCTCACCAAGAGTAACCCACACCTAAGGCCCAATTTTCTGCAGAGTATAAAGGACAGACCGTATAGTATATATACTGCTGTTCAGAGTATATAGTGCCTGGGTGCCTGGGGGACCCCTACGCCATTTATTTTTTCAATTTGGGTGCGGGGTTCCTCTTAATATCCATACCAGACCCAAAGGGCCTGGTAATGGACTGGGAGGGGGGGAGGATCAATGCTGTTTTTTTCAATGATTTTCATCTATATTGCTGGGACCCAACAATACATTACAGCCGCAAGCAGTTTTAAGTGACTTTTTTTCTTTTAGAAATGTAATTTTGCTGTGGTATTGTTCTAAACACTGGAAAACTGCTCCACTTTACAGGCATACTATAGACATCCCCCAGTCACAATATTTAAAGGAATATTTAAATTTTATTGTTTCACTTTAAGCATTATTAAAATCACTGCTCCCGAAAAAACGGCCGTTTTTTTTTTACTTTTTTTTTGCATTGATACATATCCTTTGGGGCAGGACCCGGGTCCCCAAACACTTTTTATGGCAATGACTTGCATATAAGCCTTTAAAATTAGCACTTTTGATTTTTCACGTTCGTGTCCCATAGACTTTAATGGTGTTTGCGTGTTTGAACAAATTTTTTGTCTGTTCGCATGTTCTGCTGCGAACCGAACCGCAGCAGAAAAGAACAATTCAACATTTAAAGATCCTTTCACTTCCTATTGAGTCTACAGAAAAGTAAGTGAAGGGAAATATCCCTAAATATACACAAAAGACAAAAAGATTTGGCTTTAGCTATAATTTTACATGCTCAGTGGTCAATAAGTAAATATTTAGCATTGTAGGGAAAATATTTTTCAAAAACATAACTAATTTCTGCATCATGACCCCACAGAATAATATTCTCAGCTTACATTGGTTATACACAAATACCAGGGTGAGGGTACCTTTTTTCTACAAATATGTATACATTTATAGATGTGTATTTTGAATGACATTCATAGCTCTTTTTCAAAAAGCTCATTTTTGATTTTAGGTTTTCTGGTCCTTAAAATAGATACTTTAATTCAGTTGTAGTCTGTTATGCCTGTGTGTTCATCTTGGTGTTTTAAACTTTGTGATATACAGTATAACAAGTGAGCTGAACTGCTTCATTTCTATTATACTTTTCATTAAGCTTCTGGGAAACTCAAATAGCTTGTTTTTGTCTTCTCCATTACACACTGGTGGAATAATGTGCAGACTAGCCACCAAGAAATGAAATTGTGACTTTTCAAATCCACTCTCATTAGGTTAACAAAATGTTACATTATTATTCTTTCTCAAAGGGAGATGTTAATGTATAAATATGATTGCATTTTCTGCTCCATATAAAACAGATTAAATAGCAAAGAGCATTTCATTTGTGGTGCACCTAAGCAATATAAGTTTGAAATCAGTATGCTTTCAGCATCTCCTAATGACTAGCTTACATTTTTCTAAGTGAAATGCTTCATTCCTATTTTCTAGTGGTACTGAACACAGTTAGCTTTTCAATGATATTTTATTTTTTTTTAAATATATATCATTGGTTATAGAAATGGAATTGCTGGATGGTCGCTATTCTATTCTATTTTTGCCCTAACTAAAAAAAAGTGGGTCATCAGTAACACTAGTTGAATAAAATAAACCAAAAGCTTTTTTTTTTCTACATTTCATTGAAATTAGCAATGGTGTAACATGGTTTTCACGTTTAGGAATATCTTACTATGAATACTTTTGGACTGAATCTTCAGACTTGTGCTACTCATAAGATGAAAGCAAAGAAGTTAAGGCATTTTGAAAAAAAAAAAAAAAAAAAAAAATATATATATATATATATATATATATATATATATACCCAGTATATATATATATATATATATATATATATATATATATATATATATATATATATATATATATATATATATACCCAGTATTACAGCTTACTAGACTTTAGATTTGTTAACGGCATTATTTATTTTTCCTTTATAGTCTTTTTTCAATAACTTTCATCTGACAAACCTACCAAGAATATACTTCTTGTCCTCAAGTGGCTACTCTCACTCCTCCCCTGTATCCATGAAAGAAACAAGGGATGTCACACAGGCTATGAAAGATAGTAGTAACAGCGCTCACAACAGGGGCAACCCAATCCATACACAGGATCCACTCAGAGGTGCCAGAGCTCAGTAAGTCCTTTCACACTCAAACAACATAAAAGAGAAGAATGGCAAGATATATATACAGTACCTAAGCAAACCCCACCTTAAAAAACAGCATATACAATTGGTAAAATTCAATTAAGTCAAATTAAATCAATTAGGTGGTGGTTGCACTTGTGCCAAAAAAGACAGAACATAGATTAGAACCAAGAGAGATTGCAGATTTACAAATAAAGTGAAGCTTCATGGTTACACATAAGTTCAAAATGGTATAACAAAAATAAAGATAATGTGTGAAAGAGTAATACATAAATCAATACACAAAATACTGTTACATACCCATCCACAAAAAAGAGGGAAGAGTCATATATAGGTGTAACAAAAATAGTTTACTGATAATAACACAGTTACATGTGTATAAATATAAATGACGAAGAAGAATACAAAGCTACTCTCTAAAGGAATAATTAAAAATGAGAATGAAGATGACAATAAGACTAAATTTAAAATGCTTTGATACATTAGATCTATTTTTCTCATTGCTATGGGCTACTCCATTATTGTGTTCTCTGATCCTTGTTCGCAAGGACTTCGTGGTATATCCCATATACTGCAGTTTGCAGCGATCACATTCTATCACATATACCATATATTTCGTGCTACAATTTATAAAATACTTATAGGGAAATGTTTTGCCATTGTGGTATGAGGTGATAGCTTTGTAAATTATATTGTGTTTGTCACAATACCTACAAGTATTTAGTCTGCAACTGTAGGAACCATTAGTAGTAGTATCCATTAAAGTGGATGTAAACCCACTCTCATCCCTTCTAAACTACTGCCATAGTGGTTATCTATAAGGATATACATGCCTCCTACATGTATCCTTACCTGTCAAATGTCTCCCCTCTGTCTGTTATGAGACCCAAAAAACTGCAGATTCTGTGGAAAGAGTCTGTTGTCCGGAGCTCGGTGGGTGAAGTCGTGATGTCAGTAGACTGCCCGCCCACCTCTACACTCCCCTTGTCAACATGCATTTTCTCCTGTGTATTTCTTACACTGAACTTCTGCTATGATCACTAACATCCAGTCAAAACCCAGAAAGGTCACCACATGACTTCAGCATGCCCAGTTCATGCTGAGGTGTGGAGTAGCCAATTCTGGGAGAGCTGGAGAAGAAAGGAGGAGGGGATCTGAAGTACACAGAATGCCTCTCTCAGGCTCGTGCATGAGATATGTAAATCACCTGTCACTCACAGCAAGGGGGAAGAACGGACTACTATTTCTCAGTGTGTCCGGTTTATCTCACTGAATAAAGACAAGAGGATTGCTCAGAGCTGGATAAACTCTTCGTGGCAAGACTGGGCACAGATGACATGAAATCCTATACTGTACAAGGTCCAAGCCTTAATTAAAAAAAACTTTTTTCGGGTTTACATCTACTTTAAGCAATGTTTCGACAGTAGAAGAAGGTTGATACAAACTAGATGACAGTAAATTCCCTAAAGTAGGGCCACGACGGCAGAAAATATTGCAACCATTGGAGAGCACTTCAATTAGGTCCTTGTAACCATAGAAAATAGGGAGATGTTGGTAATAATATGCTTCATCTGATTAAACTCAGATTAAAGTGGTGACAAAAGTAATGGGAAAATGATCCTTGTTTTTATTTTTGTTGCTAGAGGACCTATTGGACCTATTTTTATTGTAAATTAGCAATAGCAATGGCTCTATTGATGGGCCACTCTTGATAGCCTCTGTTTTTCAAACGTTAAGAATTGTTGGAGCATTCTTGTTGGAAGCCATCAAGGGTAGAACAATTCCACCTGGCCCTAATAAACTCACCTACTGGGATAGAACAGTAGGGAGGATGGCAGCTGGAGGCCAGGAATAAGGAATTTCCTGCAGTAGATTTACAAAAAGGCAGGTTGGCCCAGCTGTGCAAAGTGTCGTAGCTATACATCATGCGCGTGGCCACCTGGGGGGCGCGCGCCCCCTAGGCAGCCTCGATGATCGGATTCGATCCAGAACGATCAATCCCTAGGCCTAGGCCAATAGTATCTGGCCTGGACCTGGTGATTGGTTCTGGCAAATGAAATCCTTCCCCTGTGTGTGTAAGTGTAAATACAGCAGGGGAAGTGATGACACCTCTCCTCGTGGAACTCTTTTCCATTCCAGAGAGAGGAGAGGAGACATCTCAAAGTAAGTGCGCCAACACTACACTGACACCAGTTCACGTAGGTACACTTATCATCCCCCTGATCACCCACCGATCGCCCCCCCCCCCCCCCCCCCCCAGTTAATCACTTTATCCCCTGTCACTGTGTCACCCAGTGCAGTGTTCATATTTTTTTTAATCACTGTACTGGTGTCATTAGTGACAAAAATCAGTGTTAGGGTACTTAGTGTAGGCCCAGATAGGTCTAGGGACCCCCTCAACCCCCCCAATAAAGGTTTACCCCTTGATCACTCCCTGTCACCAGTGATCACTGTATTAGTGTCATGGGTGATGCTATTTAGCTAGTTTTTTTATAAATTAGTTAGGTATTAGTGTCAGGTAGGGTCTGCGTTGCCCCAAGCAGAATCAGATTGGCGCCAGTAGTGCTAACACCCACGCACGCACCATACACCTCCCTTAGTAGTACATTGTCTGAACAGATCTGATCAGATCTGTATTAGCGTCCCCAGCAGTTTAGGGTTCCCAAAAACCCAGTGTTAGTGGGATCAGCCCAGATGCCTGCTAGCACCTGTGTTTAGCCCCTCTGCCCAGCCCACCCAAGTGCAGTATCATCGATCACTGTCACTTACAAAAACACTAAACACATAACTGCAGTGTTCACAGAGTCAGGCCTGATCCCTGCGGACGCTAACAGTTTTTTTTGTAGCGTTTGAAGCAGTCGCTGACAGTCAGGAGCTCTTTTTCCTGTGAGTCTACTGTACCAGTAAATTTAGAGACCAAAATGTCAAATTGAAGGTACAGTAGTGAGGAGGCTTACACATTTCTGAGCATGACAGACAGTGAAAAGGAAGTCACCCATCTGTCACATTCAGGCTCAGAATACGAACCGGTAGACAGCAGCGGCACCCTGACAGATAGCTCTGACGATGGAGTAGTGGTCCCTGCTAAGGTCAGGCGTACCCGACCCCGTTTTTCTGCTGTCGTTGAGGTGCAAGAACCGCAGGGCTCTCGTATGGAGCAGAGAGCCAGTACTAGTGCCGCTCATCTTTCTGGTGAACTGGCAAGCACCAGCGGCCTAGTACATCCTGGTCATACATCCAGAACTGCAGTAAACATAGGCAGGAGGAGATTCTAGTCCTCTGCTGCTGGTCACACGTTTAAAAAAAAACAGCCTTTGGAATAAGGGGTAAAAATAAATAATATTAAATAAACTGTTTTTAAATGGTTATACAAATATATATTTGAAAACAAATCTTTATTATTTTGTGGTAATAACATGCCAGTCACAGGCTGTGTCACGCTCCTCCAGCCTTAGAACAATAGAGAGGAAAAGCTTCCATGAATGTATATGTAACATCCCACCCCCATTTTGTTTAGCTGGTTAGTGGCACAGAGGAGGAGAGAGGGAGTGGGCTGTTATTTACCACTGTGTATAAGTCCACATGTGTGACTCTATAGTCACATGGTCAGCTCAAATGTGATAAAGAGGTAATACTTAGCATAGAAACTCTCTGAAAACTGAGCATGTGCAGGGTTGCCACCACAGTTGCAAAATCCCTAGCTGAATTGGGTACATGGACTGTAGGTGGAGATAGAGCGCAGTATGATTAACCAGTTGTTTTTTTTTGCAGAATACTGAGAACGAATCTCACAGTGACTGAGTGAGTATGAACAGCATGTAATACAGCATTTATTGATAGTTTTTATGATGTGGTTTTAGTGGCACCTAAACAAATAAAAAACATGTAAACTAATGTTTTACAGCCTTCCTTGCCTCAAGGTACCCACACATACAAATGTGTTTATCAGGTGTGTAATAATTCTAGGGCCACTATTCACTTTTAACTTTAAACTGATAAACTGTCAAGTCTTTTAAAGCACAATGTCTGGTACCAAATCGTTTGCTATTTCCCAGGAATGTGTTTTTTGGTTTTTTTTAAAACATTTTTATTGAGTTTTTCACAGGACAAACAATGTACAAAGCCATAACTCTGAAGCAGCTTCCTATATATGTATAAATATACAGTTCAGTAGAGAAAGAATGTGAACTTCTAAATATGGGGGGTGTGGTAGGTGGGTCATATCGACCCATGCAACAGTGGTTAAACAAAGAAGTTCATACACACTAAGAACGTACAACGTTTTACCCTCAGGAGTGGGAGCAGAGATTGTAAGATAATAACCTGTGTTTATAAAAATTGACTCAGTTAGAACACAGTTGGCTATGAGAGTTACCAGTGTGAAAGATATAGGTGTCATGGAGGTCAAGGAGCTGTAGGCATCCATATAAGTCTCATGGTGGTAGGAAGGCAGAGGAATCGGACAAATTAGATACTTTAAGGTTGCCCAGGGAGTTGGCGAGATCTCTTTTCATGTACCAGTCTGTATATCGGAATGGATACATGACTTCTTGGAGGAAATTCTGAGTAAATGTGGCTTCTATATATTTACGCCATCTCGCGAAGAAGCATGAGGTAGAACGAAAGTTCAGCGTAATGGTGTCCAACCTCTTCAAGTAAAAGAGTGATAGCATAGCTCTTTTTACTGCAGGTAGATTGGGTAGTGTCATTGTAATCCAATGTGCCATAAGCGTCCTACGGGCAACCAGAAGACATAGGTGTGTCTACTGTGAAATATTTAGAGGTCCCCTCACTGGTGGAGAGGATGTTGAGGGTGCGTAGCCAAATAAACAAAGCAAATGATTTTTCGGGATCTTTGTTTTAGTGATTTTGCCAATTTAGGCCAATATAGAGTCCCAGTATTTGGTGATGGCTGTGCAGTCCCAGAGATGGTGGAGCAGAGTGGGATGAGGGCATTTCATTTGAGTTGGATCCTCTTTGTTGATGTAGAATGGGTAGTAGGCCCTGTGCATGATCTTGAATTGGGTTTCTCGCCAAGTTTCTGATATAGTGAGCTTGCAAATGTGTCTGTATCCTTCTAGGATTTTTTCTGGCAGTTTGTCATCCCCAAATATGGTAGACCATTTTTGGAGTGGTTTAAGGTTGTATTTTTCTGATTGGTGTTGGATGAGGTAAGAGTAGAGATTGGAGATGGAGTAATCGTCTCTCTGGAGCACTATGTCAATGAAGGAGTTCTGAAAGGATCGGATTTAGGTCTATAGCAGGACCTCAGATAGTCAGTAAGTTGATGGTAGAAGAAGATGTGTGTCGTTGGCAGGGAAAATTCCCTCGACAGTGATTGGAAGGGTTTAAACTTGCCAGTAGGGATGAGCTTCGAGTTTGAGTCAAACTCATATTCGACTCGAACATCGGCTGTTCGCCAGTCCCCCTAACAGCGAACAATTTGGGGTATTCACGGCAAATTGGAATGCCGCGGAACACCCTTTAAAAGTCTATGGGAGAAATCAAAAGTGCTAATTTTAATGGGTTATATTCATGGTATTGTCATAAAAAGTGTTTGGGGACCTGGGTCCTGCCCCATGGGGACATGGATCAATGCAAAAAAAAGTTTTGCCAGGTTGCGTGCTCGGATAAGGGTCTGGTATGGGTTTTTGGGGGGACCCCACACCATTTTTTTTTAAATTTTGGCTCGGGGTTCCCTTTAAAATCCATACCAGACCTGAAGGGCCTGGTATGGAATTTAGGGGGACCCCCCACGTCATTTTTTTTAAATTTTGGTTCGGGGTTCCCCTGTGGGGAAATCCCATGCCGTTTTTATCAATGAACTTATGTGTATAGTCAGACTGGCAATTCATTAATGAGAAAGGCTCTGACAAAGAGCAGTAAACAGTGTGTGCCACATCCCATGAGTCTGAAAAAGACCAAAAAAATTCCCCTGTGGTGGGATTTTCCAGGCACTACCATAAATAATACAGTATAGGTACAAAAATAGTTTTTATTACAAAAATCGAACAAAGTAGATAATTTAACAAAATATACAAATCAAATACAGAAACTATGTACAATGGGATACTTCAAAAGCAGAGTACATATCGTTAAGAATACAAATAGCATAACAATGGAGAAAAGACCAAAGGTCGGGATATAATAAATCTCACTAAACCGATGCGTTTCAGAGAATCCTTCATCAGGGTTCACCAAGTGAGAGTTACCATCTATGGGATAACAGAGTAAGAGAAAGTAATTAACATCACACACAAAGCAGATGACAGTCCCCCACACCCAGTGAAGGTATGTGTGAAATTCATACTCACTTCCAAAGTACAAATGCTATAAGAGTATCCAAGGCATAAAATCAACTTCACAAAGGTCTCCCAGGCCATGTGCATGCAAAGGTAGCCTAATGCCTTGGATACTAGAAATGTTTGCATGCAAACTCATGTTAAAGAACATGTACCAAAAACCCCAGGGATCCATAGATCTAACACTCCAATAAAATCAGGCTATTGATCAGCTGGTGTCACCCCTTGAGGAGAGGGACAAGGCCGATCTCATTGACCGTCTTGACTTGCCCACAGTGCTATCTCTTCCTTTGGATAATAAGGAGGGGTTGGCACAGGAGTCCAAACAAGGGTCCAAACCTAAGAAAAAATCGGTCCAGTTTCCACCCCCCAGCTCCAACCCGAACATCTCCACGTTTCTTAAACTGGTATATAGAGAAATTGATAGGTTACACATTTGCACTCCCAAAACGATTAACATCAACATGGCTGATAGACTTAAGGAACTCAGTGACAACAAGTCAATAGTTATCAAACCCTCTGACAAGGGGGGCAACATTGTCCTGATGGACAATGCTCAGTATATCTCGATGTGCCAGAGAATTTTAATGAATAAGAATTGGTACGGGAAAATTACGAGAGACTAAATAGGTAAATAGGTTCCACCAAGAATATTACTCTTTGGTGGATACAGCATACAATAATAAAGTCATCAACAAAACCATCTGGGAATATATCAGAGTCAAATTTCCGGTTGTACCAACTTTTTATTCATTACCAAAAATTCACAAAGACAGCCACAATCCAACTGGGAGACCAATTATCTCTGGTAGAGGTTCCATCAGTGAAAACGCAAGTCCTTTAATTGATGAATATCTCAAACCCCATGTTATCAGCTTACAATCTTTTGTGAAGGATACTATACATTTTCTCAAAATCATTGTAAACCTCATTATACCAGATAATGCATACTTGGTAACCATTGACGTAGAGGCCTTGTACAGCTCTATTCCCCATGCTGGGGGGCTTAGAGCTGTCAAGAAGGCTATTTACCAGAGATGGGATGGAGATTGGGCCTACAATGAATTCATCCTACAGTTGCTGGAATATATCCTGTATCACAACATTTTTACTTTTGATGGCTCCCATTTCCTCCAGGTACAGGGGGTGGCGATGGGGACTTGTTGTGCCCCATCCTACGCAAACCTGTACCTGGGGGAATGGGAAACCACATTTCTCAGTGATGAGAACTCGTCAATGTATACAAACCACTTCCTTATGTGGTTCAGATACATCGACGACATTTTCACCATCTGGGATGGCCCCATAGAGCTCTTGCAGTCATGCCATGAACAAGAACCACTTTAACCTTAATTTTACCATGTCATCGAGTCGCAGTGAGATTGCCTTTCTGGACGTTATGGTTTACAGAGGTCAGGATGGTGGACTCAGCACTGGCCTCTATCGGAAGGCCACTGCTTGGAACACCATCCTACATGCCTCTAGTTTTCATCCACCAAGCCTTATAAGGTCTATACTATACAGCCAGTACCTGAGGGTGCGCAGGAATTGCAACGACGAAGCGACCTTTAAAATCGAAGCAAATAATCTGCGCGCAAGGCTCCTTGAGAGAGGATATTCACATACCTCTCTCAAAAAGGCTTATAGGCAGGCCATTACGCATACTAAACAGGCTCTGATTTATTCGCTAAAACATAAGAACCAGGATAACCCTCTGCGTATTATCACCAAATATTGCAATCAACACGCAGAAGTCAAAAGAATTGTGTCTAAGTTTTGGCACATTCTTACTATGGACCCAAACTTGAATAGACTCCTTCCCGAAAGTCCGCTCTTTACTTTCAGGAGGGCTACATCTTTGTCCTCCAGGCTGGTGGGGAGTGAATTCAGGGATGAGAATTTTGCCCAGCACTGCAAATATAGGGGCACGTTTATGTGTGGGGCCTGTGGGTACTGTAAGTATATGTATACTACCAAAAATCCAACTCTACCTGATGGCAGTACCTTCAGGCCCAAACACTTTGCCAACTGTAAGACCAAGGGGGTTGTGTACATGCTCCGGTGTGATTGCGGATGCTTCTATGTCGGGAAGACCAAATTGGAATTCTGGCATAGGGCATACCCCCACATCAGGAGCATGCAGACATGCGACCCCGATCTACCACTGGGGAGACATACTGCCCTGGTTCATCAGGGACTGTTCCCAAAAATCAAATTTTTTATTTTGGATTGAGTGCACCCCAGTTCGAGGGGGGGAGATTGGAATAAGGATCTCCTCCAGCTCGAACTGAGATGGATTTACAATCTGCGGGCGACCAAGCCCCCAGGACTCAATGATACAACATGCTTCAAGCCATTCTTGGAGGGCTTTGACTCCGGGGGTATGGAGAAGTAGGCATACTTCTCAGCATTTGCCATGTTAGCACCCCATGTTGCTTTACTGTTGGATGCAGGGGGTCTATATTTGACCCCGGCCCCCATATCTCCCCCTTATCTGTTCTCACTTTTATGATGGCTTTTGTTGCCCGCATATACACATTTTTTACGTGGGATACCAAATATAAGTTTCCTTTGATATTTGAGGGGCTTGCTTACATCTAATGCCTCTATATTTGTTGGGGATGGGGGCATTAATGTGGTCTTTACCAGATCAGACTCCAAGATTGATACATGAGTAGGTCCGAACCCTGGATGCCTGATCTGTGGCTGTTTGTTTTTTTTCTTTCCGTGTAACGACTTTACAATTGTCTTCCATGCTGAGGTTGCATTTGTATTATATCCATATACTATCTTGGTTGTGCATCTCTGCATGCATGAATCTCAAGCATGCATGCCATGTTATTATCATTGATTCTTTTTTGCAGATTCTTTTTTGTTTTTTTTGTTATGGATGGTATAGGTGCCTAAGCCCACTCTTACTTAGCTGTTGCTATCTTTGTGCGCAGACCCGGCACGGCAAGGGTGTCCCTCTCTGGGACACGCTGGGGGGAGTTGCTTTTTGACGCTCCTCCATCCCTGACCTGGATCAGCTTGGCTGTCTCCAGTGCAGGCTTGCCGTGCCGGTGGGAGTGGACGGCGGCACGCAACTCCAATGCACAGCGCCGTGACATTTGCCGCTGCCTTGCGTTCCAGCTCGGCTGGCGTGCATGCGCAGTGCGTCTTCGGGGCTGGCGCTTGCGGGGAGGCGTGGCGTGGTCCACACTCAGGGGGCCCATTGATTGGACCAGGCTGAGTGCACATCCCTTTCAGGCTGATAACTATTCAGCTGTTATGACAAACTATAGGTCTCACCTCTGGATCCAGTTCACAAGTATGTTCCCTGTTGCTGGTCCCTACATATGTGTACATACCTCTTACACATTTTGGGATCTGATACACTATTGATCCTAGCAGCTATCACTGCACACTTTGACTGTTTAAATTATTGTCATTTATGGGGTTGTGTCCTTGGTTTCGGGTCCTGAGACGTTTGGACCCCAGCCTGTGCACAAACGCCGCGCCAAACCCTCAGGCGCAGTGTTCTTTAGCATAAATTGGGATTTCCTCTGTTAGGCTGAGTGCACATCCTTTTCAGGCTGATAACTATTCAGCTGTTGGGGGGTGGGATGAGAGAGCTCAGGGCAATACACATCCTCTCAGCTGATCTTCATTATAATCAGCTGACAGCATAACCTGGTGGATATAAACACTGAGCCCATTCACTCTGATCCTGTGATCGGAGGAGAACGTTTCACTGATGCTGTGTCCCTGGGCTGACTAAGAAGGTGACTTATAGCAATTTGGGTTATTTTCCTTTCCTCTTTTTTATTTTTATGTTTAGTCAAGATGCTGTTTGGCCTTTTTTCCTTATTATTGGAATATACCCACCTACATTAGAATCACCTTCTTTTCTCCAAACCAGGTCTTTTTTACTACCTGTAGCTGTATGGTGGCCAGCCCGGACTCTCAGCCTCTCCCCTATATGACAAACTGTAGGTCTCACCTCTGGATCCAGTTCACAGGTATGTTCCCTATTGCTGGTCCCTACATATGTGTACATACCCCTTACACATTTTGGGATCTGATATACTATCGATCCTAGCAGCTATCACTGCACACTTCAATTATCATTATTTATGGGGTTGTGTCCTTGGTTTCAGGTCCTGAGACGTTTGGACCCCAGCCTGCGCACAAACGCCGCGCTGTTACATCAGTCTTCTACAATACCATCCTGTATGGTCAGCCATTAGGCTACCTTTACATGCACACGGCCTGGGAGACCTTTGTGAAGTTGATTTTATGCCTTGGATACTCTTATAGCATTTGTACTTTGGAAGTGAGTATGACTTTCACACATACCTTCACTGGGTGTGGGGGACTGTCATCTGCTTTGTGTGTGATGTTAATTACTTTTTCTTACTCTGTAATCCCATAGATGGTAACGCTCACTTGGTGAACCCTGATGAAGGATTCTCTGAAACGCGTCGGTTCAGTGAGACTTATTATATCCCGACCTTTGGTCTTTTCTCCATTGTTATGCTATTTGTATTCTTAACGATATGTACTCTGCTTTTGAAGTATCCCATTGTACATAGTTTCTGTATTTGATTTGTATATTTTGTTAAATTATCTACTTTGTTCGATTTTTGTAATAAAAACTATTTTTGTACCTATACTGTATTTATGGTAGTGCCTGGAAAATCCCACCATAGGGGAATTTTTTGGTCTTTTTTGTCAATTCATTAATAGCCGCGAGTAGTTTTAAATGACATTTTTTCCTTTGAAATGTCATTTTTGCTGTCAGACTGTTCTAAACACAGGAAACATGCGCCCCTTTACAGCCATACTATAGACACCCCCCCAGGTATGAATTTTAAAGGGACATTACACTTTTATTGTTTCACTTTAAGCATTATTAAAATCACTGCTCCCGAAAAAACGTTAGTTTTTAAAAAAAATTTTTGCATTGATCCATGTCCCCTGGGGCAGGACTTAGGTCCCCAAACACTTTTTATGACAATAATTTGCATATAAGCCTTTAAAATTAGCACTTTTGATTATTCATGTTCGTGTCCCATAGACTTTAACGGTGTTCGCGTGTTCGAACAAATTTTTTGCCTGTTTGCAAGTTCTGGTGCGAACCGAACAGGGGGGTGTTCGGCTCATCCCTACTTGCCAGTTAAATCTTGGTATATGGACCTTACTTTCGTGAGACCTTTGGTGCACCATTGATTAAAAGCTTTGTGTAAGGTGGATGGGAAAACATATGGTTGCCTTGGATTGGTAGATGGCTTGAGATATTCGATGGTAGCCCTAGTAGTTTCCGTATCTCCCTCCAAGCGATGATTATATCCCTGATGAGTATATTTGACTTGAGGTGAGGTGGTAGGGCATTGGGGTCAGAGTGAAGGATGGTCGATAGGGCGTGTGGGGAGGTCAAATTGCCTTTAAGTAGTGTATTGCAGTATTTAGACTTTCCGGACAGCCAGTCTAGGCCTTGCCTAAGTAAACATGAGAGATTATAAAAATGGATATTGGGCAGACCCGCCCCACCCTTGGACTTTGGGAGGCATAATTTTTGTAGAGCAATGCGTGTTTTTTTGCGGGACCATATAAAAGCAGTTAATGCCCTATGGAGTTTGTGTACATCAGAATGTTTTAATAATAAAGGAATAGTCTGCATTGGGTAGAGTAGTTGTGCGAATGACACCATTTTAAAGAGGTGGCATCTCCTAAAGAGCGAGAGGGGAAGGGCCGCCCATGCTTCCAACTCTTGTACAATTTTAGTTAATAAAGGGGGATAATTAAGTACATATAGAGAGGATGGCTCACGCCCTATATGGATGCCTAAATACGTGATGTACCAGGACGCAAAGGCGAATGGAGATAGGTGTCTCTATTTAGCAGACAACCGTGGGTGGAGTGGTAGAATTTCACTTTTGTCAAAATTTATTCGAAAGCCAGAACTTAATCAAAAGGCAGCAAAAAGTTTGTCAAAGTCTGAGAGGGGGTCAGTGGAAAACAACAGTATGTCATCTGCAAACAAGGCTGAGCGTAGTACTTGGTTACCTATGATGATGCCGCTGATCCCGTCATGTGAATAAAGTATTCTGGATAGGGGCTCAATAGCTTTTTTTTTAAAAGTAAGGGGGAATAGGGGGCAGCCCTGCCTCGTTCCCTTTGTTAAGGGTATTAAGTCAGATACAAAATCAAGAGTGACTAGGCGTGCTGTTGGAGATGCATACATTTGTTGTATAAATCCCATGATTGGTCCAGAAAAACCAAATTGGTCCATTACTCTGAACAGCCATGACAAACTAACATTGTCAAAGGCTTTTTCAACGTCGAGTGATATAATAGCTACGTCTTGATTGGGGTGTGGTTTAGTGCCATTAAAACCTTATGAATGTTTAGAGTGGCTGAGCATCCTGGAACGAAGCCGGATTGAGCCAAATGAAGTACGGAAGGGAGCATGGGGGCTAAACGCGATGCAATGATTTTTGAGAGGATTTTGACATCCACGTTGATCAGGGAGATTGGGCGGTAGGAGCCCGGTGATAGGGGATCTTTCCCTTTTTGGGATGTCAATTTGATGTGTGCTTGTGTTCCAGTGGGGAGGTAGGGGCCTCCATCCCACATGGCTGTATAAACATGTTTCAGGGTATCTGGAATAAAGTAGTTGGTCAATTTATAAAATTTGGCCATGTATCCATCTGGGCCTGTGGCTTTGGCAGATGACATATTTTTGATAGTCAGTCGGATTTCGTCAGTAGTGATAGGAGAATTAAGCCTCTCTAGGTGCGTACTTTGTAGTTTGGGCAGATGAATCTTGGACAGGAGAGTTTCAGCAGTAGCTTGATCAGTTTGGTCGGCAGCGTATAGATCTGTGTAATACTTGGTAAGTAAATTACTGATTTCAGCCGGCGATGTAACCAGGGAGCCAGTCGCATCTCAGTAGAGATATGGGTGGGTCGCCTTGGTCCAGAACACAGTTTAGCCAGCAGTTTGCCTGCCTTATTACCAAACCTGTGGTAGTGTAATTTAGAGTATGACATTTTAGCTACTTCCTGTTGTTCTGCCCAAAGATCAAATGTGCGTTTAGCCTGCCTCCACGCTTGTATATTATCAGGTGTGCAGTTTAGAGTTAGGCGTTCATGTGCTGAACGTAAAGTTTCACTGGCTTGTTTGTATTGCTGCCTGGTGGGGTTTTTGAATTGAGTGGTTTAAGAGATGTTTCTCCCACTCAGGAAGCCCTTACCAGCTTCCCAAAAGAAGTTAGGTTGGGTTAGGCCAGGTATGAAGGAAAGCGTCACGAGGGCGAGGAGGATGAAGGGTTAGCATGGGTCAGATGGATCACGATGGGACTGTGGTCTGAGAGTCTGGCATCCATAGTTTCCGAGTCACATAGGGCGGTTATTAGAGCAGGGGAGGCAAAGAAGTAATCGATGCAGGAAAAGGAGTTATGTGGGGGCGAGAAGAAGGTATACTCCTGATCTGTTGGGTGCATTAGCCGCCATAAGTCTATGTAGTGCATGGAAGCAATGGACTGAGCTAGAAGAGTGGAATCAGGTGGTGGGGGAGTAGAGTTATGTGGCCTGCGAGTTGGGTTCTTAGTGCGGTCTGCTAGTGTGGACATGACAGAGTTAAAGTCTCCATCTACTAGGTGCATGGTTTCAGGGGCAGAGAGTATCCACTGTACCATGTCTTGGAAGAAGGAGGTGTCTGGGGAGTTAGGAGCATAAATGTTAGTGATAGCAATTTGCTTGGTGCCTAAAGTCATGTGTAGGGTCAATTTGCGGCCTGTCGAGTCAGTCTTAACATCCCTTACAGTATGTCTTAAGTTCTTGTGTAGCAGAATAGCTACTCCGGCCTTGCGACCATTCGCTGGAGAGCCATACACTGAGCCCACCCATAGTTTGCGAAGACGCGTCAGATCATCTGCGGACAGATGTGTCTCCTGTAGGCGAGCCACATCTGCCCGGAGACGCTTCAAATGCTGAAGGATGGCCATACGTTTACACGGAGAGCAGAGCCCCTTAACGTTCCATGAGACAAACTTTAGGTGATTCCCACTGGTTGAAGAGGCCATGTCTGATATGAAGTAACGTATTGGGTTGAGGGCTTACAATGGAGCCCTTTTGTAGACAGAGCATCTGCAATCTGAGAGTCACCAAAGCAGCATAAGTCTCCCAAGGGTATAGGTGTATAACATGCAAATACAGTTAAGATATAATTAGAACTGTTAGAGAGAAAGAACAGCATAACAGAGATCAGGTGAAAAAAGCACCTAACATACATCATAAACTTCGCTTTTTTCCACATGAGGTTCATATACCCATCTTAGCTTCCATCAGCTACCAGCTCCTCCCCTGATGACAGGGGTTGAGCCAGGGGGAGAGGGGTATGAGGAAAGTGGGGGAGGGGTGGTGGGTGATCTGCAAGGGCAGTCAAAAGGATGGAAGTTAGGGATGGAGTGTATCCACTCCATATAGGGGGATAGGTTATAGTGGATGAGAGCGCAGCCTATGGCTGAAGTCAAAAAGGGGTGAGCAGTGTAGCAGATTGGTAGTGGAATCCTTTAAGATAATCATAACAGTAATCCATAAAACAGCATGGTGTTAACATAAACGTGTAACTACATTCTTTTGGTCAAACACATCTAGACTTAGTAGAGCAGAAGGTTAGAGCATTGACCGGGGCACATAGCTTAGTCAGCTAAAGTACAAAAATAGTTAAAAAAGAAATTTAGGAAGGAGGATAGGGAGAAGAGGGGAGTGATACTACCAGTCTCCCACATGTATGCAATACCAGTGTGTCTCTGTGGTTCTTCAGTGATTTCCTCTTCATGCGTTTGGATGCGGAGGATTGCCGGGTAGGCTAAAGAGAACCTGATTTGGTTATGGTGGAGAATGGAGCATAGTGGATAAAATGCCCTACGTCTATTCATTACCTCCACCGAATAGTCCGCAAAGAGCAGCAGCTTTGCTCCATCTACTAACAGCGAGCGCGAGCGGCGAAACTTCTGCATAATGGCGCTTTTGTCAGCGTAGTTTAAATATTTGACTATGACGTGGCGAGGTTTGGCGCGGCTGTCTGAGTACTGCCCAATGCGATGTGCTCTTTCAATAGTGCACGGTATGCGGAGACCCAGTTGCTCGGGAATGATTTTTGCACATATATTTGTACATTGGGGAGTAGTGACTGATTCTGGGAGTCCTAGTATGCGCAGATTGTTTCTCCTCGAATAATTTTCCAAATCATCGAGTTTGTCCCAAATATCTCTGTTTGTAGTGTTTATGCGCGCTAGCATTGCAGATGTGGCTGCAGATTCATCTTCCAGGGAAGAGATCCTTTCCTCTGTTTGTGTAAGCCTCTGCGCCTGAGCCTGCACTTTCAGGTGGAGCTGTTCCAGCCCTCTGTGGACTGCTGCATCTACGGTGGCAGCCAGTGTAGGGCCTAGCAGTGTAACTACTGCCTGGGCTATGCCTGCAGGAGAGGCAGGGTCAGTGGCTGATAGCTCTGATGTAGAGGGAGGCTGTGTGTGTGCCGCTGGAAATGGCACGGCTGCCATTTTGGCTGCGCTCATTTCTGTCTCTCCCGCGGGGGGAGCAAGGAGAATGCCGCTCGCGCGTACGATCGTTCTATAAAGCGATCCATAAGTGCCCACAGAGCAGCGGGCATGGTGAGGGGTCTCCCCGAGGCGTGAGCAGGTGTTGGTAGCTGGTTATGTGGGGAGTGCGGCGGGAGCTGAGGATAATTACCTCCTCCTCATGTGGCGCCGGAACCGGAAGTTTGGAATGTGTTTTTAATGCTAGACATGTTTAGTATCTGTTTGCTAAACACAACATCATATTTTTTTTTTACCCCCCAAAAATGAAATTGATATAGTGTTTGTTTGGATCCAATTATTTTACGTTTATTTTTTACTGAAAATATAGATTTTATAAACAGTAATGCCATCAAAAATACTATTTCCCTCAGTTTATTCATTTTGTTCTACAAGGACCATACTTTCAAAAAACGTTTAATATTTTGGGGGTTTTAAGTAGTATTTAGATCTGTGCAAAACTGAAAAAAATACACTTGCAGCAGTTTTAAAGGAGGAAAAATTATATGTGAAACAGAAGAACAATATTGAAAGATAGGAGTAAAGGAAGGAATCACCGCGCTATATGATATATACAGTAGGCAATCAAGTAGGTGAACAAATGCCAGACAATTGAAAAAAGGAGAGCAGCCGCTTATATGTGAGATACACACATTAACAATAGATAAACCAAAACAAAAAGAAGCAGCGCTGTATTTTAAATATAAATAAATCACAAATATTGAATAGTGATAATAAAAGTCCAAAGCAATCAGGTGCCAAATAAAGTCCAATAAGTGAAAGGAAATCTTCAAAGTGCAATGGGTAACCGGGCAACTGAGCCCCTTGATCAGCAAAAAAGTGAAACTGGATGGACCTTCACCACACCACAGTGTTAGGTATAAAATGGGCGCTTACCAGATGGCAAGCTTAAAAAGCTTGTGACCTTAACCCGGTCGGGGCCTTTTTTGAGAAGGGGACACCGTTTGGACACCTCCTCGGACCGTGGATGGCTCACTATCCTCCGTAAAGAAAACCAGGATGCCGGGAAGGCTATGCCCATAACCTGGAGTTAATCCATTTGTCAATTGGTGGTTACACTCGCGGTTCTCTGGACTGCAGGGTGCTGGTTATTCTGTGAGGTCTGCTGGGTTATTAATTGGGGGTTCTCTGTAAAATCCTTTTCTTTCGAAGGACATCACGGGACACAAATCCGTGTCCCGTGATGTCCTTCGAAAGAAAAGGATTTTACAGAGAACCCCCAATTAATAACCCAGCAGACCTCACAGAATAACCAGCACCCTGCAGTCCAGAGAACCGCGAGTGTAACCACCAATTGACAAACGGATTAACTCCAGGTTATGGGCATAGCCTTCCCGGCATCCTGGTTTTCTTTACGGAGGATAGTGAGCCATCCACGGTCCGAGGAGGTGTCCAAACGGTGTCCCCTTCTCAAAAAAGGCCCCGACCGGGTTAAGGTCACAAGCTTTTTAAGCTTGCCATCTGGTAAGCGCCCATTTTATACCTAACACTGTGGTGTGGTGAAGGTCCATCCAGTTTCACTTTTTTGCTGATCAAGGGGCTCAGTTGCCCGGTTACCCATTGCACTTTGAAGATTTCCTTTCACTTATTGGACTTTATTTGGCACCTGATTGCTTTGGACTTTTATTATCACTATTCAATATTTGTGATTTATTTATATTTAAAATACAGCGCTGCTTCTTTTTGTTTTGAAAGATAGGAGTGATGGTGGATTAGAAGGTATGAAAATGTTTTGATAGTAAGACTGGAATGATCTCTCTAGATACTGTATATCCTACAAAACCAAAGGCTTGTTGGTGCTCAAGCTACTGAATAAAAAGGGCTATAACTTCCTAATTACTGCTGAAAACATTTCTATATAGCATTTGAAAGACAGGTTGGTTTGCATTCTAGCCTTGTGCATATATGTTTATTTATAATTCTTGCATGGCCACTGCCTTGCTCCTGGGCTGGGCATCCACAGTTATCCCAACCATGAATACTCAAGTTGCTTGGCCTCAACAAGATCACAGCTTGAAGGGCCCCATGGTAGAAGACAAAAAGTGGTAAAGTGAGAGCCATACCAGACGAGAGTATACATGCAGTGGAAGCACTGAAAGCACAGTGCTTGCTCAATGCCACCATTCACAGCAGACTATTTTACCATTCCAGCAAGTAATGGCATGAAAAATATCTAGGCCAACTACTGCACACATCCCATGGCCTACTCCTGCTGCATTAAAGAAACCTTTTCACTCTAAACTTATAGCTAATTCCAGTTCCCGTGCAGTTTTATTTGTTTTATGTTTACAGTACACTTTATACTGTATTTTGTTGCCATAATCATTTTTATATGAATAAATGGTTGTGGAACGAATCATCAGAGTTTCCATTATTTCCTATGGGAAATTCACTTTGATATGAGTGCTTTGAATTACAAGCATGCTTCTGGAAAGAATTATGCTCACAAACCAAGGTTTCATTGTATATATCTGCTGAATCTTTGTACTATCTAATGTGTTTTCTTTGTTGTTTCCTGTACTTCTTTAAAATTCGAATAAAGATTTAAAGAAAAAAAAAGGATACCTTGATCACCTAGATTGCTCAAGAAGATATTTTTAGATTTTGTGGGTGTAATAACAGCTTGGGCTACTTATAATAAAGTCTTGCACTGTTGATTAATGCACTTCATAGGCAAGCTATTGTCCAAAAAGTGCTTAGGCAACTGGGCAGAACAATTAACAGAGAAAATAAATAAATAAATATTTGTACAGTGAAGAATAAGTCCTTTTAATGCAATTTCAAGGTCAACATGGGAAACACACCTATCTTTTAATTACATGTTCATGGGAGATACACAATAGCTGTCTGTGGTGTTAGAGAACAGTGCAATTTTCACAGAAAGCTTCCCATGACACCACAATCTGGCATCACATATTCTGGATGTGTAATTGATTTGTTAACTTTTGCATTTAAGTTAGTTTAAATACAACAGCAGCAGCAGCAGCCCAATCTGATTTATTTCAACCTGAAAAAGAAAAACTTTTTTTAGGTAGTTTTGGCTGTAACATCTGATTTTTTTTATCCAGCATAAATAAACCTAAATTGATTTATGGAAGTCGCTTCCACAACAGATCTAAAAGCTATAGGAAATTTTACTCTTCAATAAAATAAAGTGAAAGCCCTCAACTTTGTAGAAATTGACCAGTTGCAAAACAGTTTAAACATTCAGTTTCTGAGCTTTTTCACAGTATCACACTGCATTAAGTTTAATACGAATTCAAGAGAGCACAAATACCACTTTGGTCTCATAACCACACATTCACCAAATCCCCTCACATGCCCTTATTCCCATTTATATTTATTTATATATTCTCGACCAGCAAGGGATTACGTGTTATAGGAAATATAGGCAACACGCAGGTTTTACACTATTGGAGTTCTTATATTTTTACATGCCGTACACATCCACCTATGGGCTTGAATTCAATGAGGCGGTTTGAAGAGTAGCAGTCCTGTTTGGTGTACATTGGAGATTGTACTACTACCACAGACAATCTGAAGTGCATGGGTCCTGCTCAGTACGCCCTGGAGAATATATTATTACTACAGGCCTCCCTTGATCCTCTGTAATGGGGGATCCTGGGCTTCTGGTAAGAAGTGATTCTCTATATAGCGGTAGTGGATTCAGCACAATCTTCTCTATACCAACATTTGAAGATTCACCTTATTTGTGGATGAACTTTATTTCACTTATTTTGCACGGGTGGATGTTGCATATATTTTAGTTATATATATATATATAGTTGGACATTATATATCTATTCACTTATATGAATGTCACTTATTTGAGCTATTTGCTATAATTCAATTTGGAGTATTTATTATTTTGTGGTTTAGAAGGTTTTCATTAATGTGCATTTGTGCTTATGGGATTTTTGCTTCTAGAAATTAATACTCATGCACTTGCACATTCATTTTTGATGAAGTCACGAGGTCACGTGATGCAACGCGTAGGATACCGCTAGCCTATCACGTACAACATCCGACGCTGTATTGATCCCGGGTGTTGTTCCTGTGAACCGGAAGCTTTGCACCAGGTGACGGCGTTCCGCCACCATCTTTCTCTGTCACAGCTCCACACTGTATCCACAGTGTGTATGCCACCTTTTCATACATATTTTTACCCAAATAAATTAGTTTTTAAGAAAACGTAATACACTATTGGGAGCCCCCTTTCTTCTCTCTTGTTTTTGGCTGGAGGACAAGTACATAGAATCATCTCTATCAAGAAGCAGCCAAGGTACCTTTTCACTTGGAACCAGAGGACATCACCTGGAAACCTAGAGGAGAGACATCCCCAGACCACACACATCAAGGCTTTATCTTAAGCCCCTTCAGGTAAGGGCAATGGGAGCACCCACATAGAGGGAACAAGTCTAGCCGTGAATTTCATATTCTCGGAAACATCACCACTAAAGCCACGTTACACAGCTGTTTGATCACTTTATTACCTGGCTAGGAGTCTGGAGCCAGTATCCATTATTATTTCACCACTATTGGACACTTGTTTTATTGTTTTTTATTAATGGTTACACACAGACCACGTGACACACCAGCCAACACTTATGTATGATTATCATTGTGTTTGCGCGAAATCTTATTCACTACATTTTTGATTTATGCTGAATTTTGGATTGCTCCTCAATTGGTGGGTGATTCATATTCACTTTATATTTACAGGTTTAGTGCGATTCTATATTTTCTTTTACACCTGAGACCTTGTAACACTAATGAGTTGCATGACACCAGGGAGGGAAAATAGCTATTTGAGCCCAATTTGGACATTTTCACTTAGGGGTGTACTCACTTTTGTTGCCAGCGGTTTAGACATAAATGGCTGTGTGTTAAGTTATTTTGAGGGGACAGCAAATTTACACTGTTATACAAGCTGTACACTCGCTACTTTACATTGTAGCAAAGTGTCATTTCTTCTGTGTTGTCACATGAAAAGATAGAATTAAATATTCACAAAAATGTGAGGGGTGTACTCACTTTTGTGAGATACTGTAATATATATATATATATATATATATATATATATATATATATATATATACAGTCAGGTCCATAAATATTGGGACATCAACACAATTCTAATCTTTTTGGCTCTATACACCACCACAACGGATTTGAAATTAAACACACATGATGTGCTGTAACTGCAGACTTTCAGCTTTAATTTGAGGGTATTTACATCTAAATTAGGTGAACGGTGTAGGAATTACAACAGTTTGTATATGTGCCTACCACTTTTTAGGGACCAAAAGTAATGGGACAATTGGCTGCTCAGCTGTTCCATGGCCAGGTGTGTGTTAGTCCCTCATTATCCCATTTACAAGGAGCAGATAAAAGGTCCAGAGTTCATTTCAAGTATGCTATTTGCATTTGGAATCTGTTGCTGTCAACTCTCAATATGAAATCCAAAGAGCTGTCACTATCAGTGAAGCAAGCCATCATTAGGCTGAAAAAACAAAACAAACCCATCAGCGAGAAAGCAAAAACATTAGGTGTGGCCAAATCAACTGTTTGGAACATCCTTAAAAAGAAAGAACACACCGATGAGCTCAGCAACACCAAAAGACGCGGAAGACCACGGAAAACAACTGTGGTGGATGACCAAAGAATTCTTTTGCTGGTGAAGAAAACACCCTTCACAACAGTTGGCCAGATCAAGAACACTCTCCAGGAGGTAGGTGTATGTGTGTCAAAGTCAACAATCAAGAGAAGACTTCACCAGAGTGAATACAGAGGGTTCACCACAAGATGTAAACTATTGGTGAGCCTCAAAAACAGGAAGGCCAGATTAGAGTTTGCCAAACAACATCTAGAAAGCCGTCACAGTTCTGGAACAACATCCTATAGACAGATGAGACCAAGATCAACTTGTACCAGAATGATGGGAAGAGAAGAGTATGGAGAAGGAAAGGAAGTGCTCATGATCCAAAGCATACCACCTCATCAGTGAAGCATGGTGGTGGAAGTGTCATGGCATGGGCATCTTTGGCTGCCAATGAAACTGGTTCTCTTGTATTGATGGATGATGTGACTGCTGACAAAAGCAGCAGGATGAATTTGGAAGTGTTTCGGGCAATATTATCTACTCATATTCTGCAAAATGCTTCAGAACTCATTGGACGGCGCTTCACAGTGCAGATGGACAATGACCCGAAGCATACTACGAAAGCAACCAAAGGGTTTTTTAAGGGAAAGAAGTGGAATGTTATGCAATGGCCAAGTCCTGAATCTGATTGAGCATGCATTTCACTTGCTGAAGACAAAACTGAAGGGAAAATGCCCCAAGAACAAGTAGGAACTAAAGACAGTTGCAGTAGAGGCCTGGCAGAGAATCACCAGGGATGAAACCCAGAGTCTAGTGATGTCTATTCATTCCAGACTTCAGGCTGTAATTGACTGCAAAGGATTTGCAACCAAGTATTAAAAAGTGAAAGTTTGATGGATGATTGTTAATCTGTCCCATTACTTTTGGTCCCTTAAAAAGTGGGAGGCACATATACAAACTGTTGTAATTCCTACACCGTTCACCTGATTTGGATGTAAATACGCTCAAATTAAAGCCGAAAGTCTGCAGTTAAAGGACATATTGTTCCTTTCATTTCAAATCAATTGTGGTGGTATAAAGAGCCAAAAAGATTAGAATTGTTTAGATGTCCCAATATTTATGGACCTGACTGTATGTGTGTATATGTGTACAATAAATCTCTTTTAATGAAATTACATCCCATAGCTTTTTTGCTATTATTTTATTAGGGCAGCACAGTGGCTAAGTGGTTAGCGCTTCCACCTAGCAGCACTAGCGTCGCTTGAATTCCAACCATGACACTACATGCCTGGAGTTTGCATGTTCTCCCTGTGCCTGTGTGGGTTTCCTCTGCATACTTCAGTTTCCTTCCACACTTCAAAGACATGCTTGTAGGTTGATTGGCTCCTGTCTAAATTAGCCCTAGTATGTGTTGATGTAAATCTATAATATATATGTGAAGCGCTGCATAAATTGACAGCACTATATAAGTACCTGTAATAATTATGTAATTTGTTTTTACTTACTTATCACTATAATTCAGAATCAGTATAGCTGCATAAGAAGAAAGGGTCTATAAGAACCATTTCACACTGGGGCATTTTTCAGGCGCTTTTGAGCTAACAATAGCGCCTGTAAAGTGCCTGAAAAACGCGTCCCCTGCAGCCCTAGTGTAGGAGCTCAAGTGCTTTCACACTGGAGCGGTGCGCTTGCAGGACGTTAGAAAAAGTCTTTCCAGTGGTGTGGGAGCGGTGAGTACACTGCTCCTTCACCGCCCCTGCCATTGAAATCAATGGGCACTGCTCCCGAAGTGCCTGCAAAGCACTTCAGCAGCGGCACTTTGCGGGCAATATTAACCCTTTTTCTGGCTGCTAGCAGGAGACAAAAGCGCCCCACTAGCGGCCAAAAAGCACAGCTATTACAGTGGTAAAGCACCACTAAAATTAACGCCCCCCACCCCAGTGTGAAAGTACTCTTAAGCTTGTCACTTGAGGGCTACAAAAGAATCAACATTGTTATGAAATACTAAAAATAAATTACACTGTAACTAAGATGACTAGAATGTCCAAACATTTACAGAATGGTCTGTACATCCAATTTCTCATTTAACCACTGGAAATCCAGAAGGTTCTACCCCCTTCCTGATTAGGCCATTTTTTGCCTCACTGCTTTACTCTTTATGAAAATTGCCCTGTTATGCGACGCTGTACCCACTTAACATTTATGTCCCTTTTTCCCACAAATAGAGCTTTTGGTGGTATTTCATCATCTCTATTTTATTCTTTTATTTTTTGCACTATAAAAAAAACAACATTTTTTACTTTCTGCAATAAAGCATATCAAATAAAAAAATGTAAAAAAAATCCAATTTCTTTAAATTAGGCCAATATGTATTCTGCCACTTTTTTTTGCAAATAACAATCCCAATAAGCATATATTGATTGGTTTGTGCAAAAGTTATAGTGTTTACAAACTGTGGGATATATTTTTGGAGTATTTATTTTTTTTATTTTTTTTACTAGTAATGGCAGCTATCAGCAAATTTTAGTGGGACTGCAATATTCTGGTGGACAAATCAGACACTAACTGACACTTTTGACCAGTGACTCTAATGCCCCGTACACACGGTCAGATTTTCCGATAGAAAATGTCCGACCGGAGCGTGTTGTCGGAAATTCCGACCGTGTGTGGGCTCCATCGGACATTTTCCATCGGATTTTCCGACACACAAAGTTGGAGAGCAGGAGATAAAATTTTCCGACAACAAAATCCGATCGCGTCAATTCCGACCGCGTGTGGCCTGTTCCGACGCACAAAGTGCCACGCATGCTCAGAAGAAATTCTGACACGGAACAGCTCGTTCTGGTAAACTTAGCGTTCGCAATGGATACAGCACTTTCGTCACACTGCAATGTAAAAAATGGTTTAATACAGCGCACTCTCTTCTTCTTTATAATGTGAGAAGAATTAAGTAGTTTTGCTGCTCATATTCACACACACTTCTCACAAACTTTTTTTTTTGTTTTTTTATTGGGATTCCCTGAATATATTGTTGTTTGTCACATCTGACAGAATGTTGTTTTTTTTTTTTTGTTTTTGTTTTTTATTTTAAGCCATTTTTGGTTTAGATTTTATGTTTGTATTTTTTCCAAGGCTGATCTTTGTTTAATGTTGTTTTTAGTTTTACTCCAGACTATTTTTGTGTGTGTTTTGTGTGTCAAGTTACCACAACACCATTGATATCTTTTATTATTTAATCTCAAGGAGATTGTTTGTTGTTGGTGTCCCTTGTTAATTTCACATTGTATTTTTGAAATGTACCTGGATCCTCACAAACCAACTGACCTTTTTGAAGTTAAACACACATAGGCAAGTATAATTCAAACAAAAAATCCTTTATTAAGGGCTCAGAACCAAACAAAGAGGGAGGCAACACTGGATCAACAGGAGAAATTAGCAAAGCCTGGGACCCCCAGGGCAGACATCAATTCTTGAACATCAAAATTGGTGGCCTGAGGAGTCCATATGTAAGGGAGGGCAGTCTGGTCCAGAATTCGCAGAGATCCGGATAGCAGCAGATGACATCTGTGTCCCCAGGCTGTGGTACCACAAGAGGCTGCATCTTTTGGCCGACCAGACTGGATCCAGGGTCCTCACTTTCTGGTCTTCCTTCCCGCTTCCTTCCGGGCTGTGGCTGTGCTGTTGGAGATGTGGCAGGAGGAGGAGTAGGACCTGGAGGAGAAGGAGGACTGGGAGGACCTGGAGGAGAAGGAGGAGGAGGACCTGCAGGAGGAGGAGGAGGACCATCTGTGAGTTCGCAAAGGTGTGTCTGAGATGTAATTTGGCCCCTCATACCTTTGTTAAGAGCCTCCAATATGAGCGACTCACACATGACTTGTTGTCCCTCCTCCATCCTCTGCATTTTAGAGCCAATGGTGGCAGCAATGTCCTCCTCCACGGTGTGTGGTGCTCCCAGGACCTCTGTAGCCCTCCAAAAGAGTCCTCTGGCAGCCTCCTCTAGGGCACTCCTCCTCCTGCCACTTTCTCTTTCCAGGGGGAGTGGAGGGACCGGCATATCAGGCAGCCGGCTCGGCCCGGCCACCTCCTGGCTGCGACTTCCCTGTGTATGAAAAAGGGACATGGTTTTAGTTTTTGCTTCATTAATCACAATCCTAAATTAGTACTCCCAACTAACATCTAGTTAACATCATTGATTGGACAAGCAGAAATATTTAGAGGAATGCTATACCTGGCTCAATCTTGGCTCCTCCACATGTTGTTGCCTGGAAGGCCCAGGTTGGGCGTCAGAAGCCTCAGCCGGGGGGGAAAGGAAGCGTGGAAGGAAGACTGGAGAGGGATGGCCTGGGTTCAGTCTGGCCTGCCAGAAAATGCAGCCTGTCGTAGTACCACATCCTGGGGACATAGATGTCATCTGCTGCTCCGGATCTCTGTGAAAAACCTGGACTTTCTGGTGCTCCCTTACATAAGTGCTCCTCAGGCCACCAATTAAGATCTTCAAAAATTTGATGTCTGCCGTGGGGATCACCTGCTTCACAATTTCACACAATTGATCCAGTGCTGCCTTCCTCTTTGTTTGGTTCTTGTAATGTGGGTGGTTGATCTCCCACAGACATGGCAGCTCCCTTAACATATCAATGAATAGTGACATGAAGTCATTATCTTTAACTAAGATATCCATGTTCACTGCAAACACAAGACAAAGCCTAATGTCAGACAAAACTCTCCTAATCTTGTTACAATATAGGCCTCAATCTAGAAGCAGTATAGGCAAAAGTTTTTGTTTTTTTTCCATAATAGTTTTTATTGAGAAAAAGGTATGCAAAATAATAGCTTGTACAATAACAAGGGTATCATATAGAAAATTTTGTCACAATAATCTCAAATAAGATATATTACATAAATACAGATATGTAAATGTCAATTCAGGGTTTATGTTAGTTATCGACAGATTCGAGTGACTCTATACATAACCTTTGATGGGGTGTTCATAGGAATTCTTATGGCCCCTTTATTGAGTTAAGGATCTTAGGTAGGAAGTGAGAAAAGGGGGGACAAAAAAGAAGTGTGTAGAGGATATGGAGGGAGAGTAAAGAAGAAGAAAAAGAAGAATGGCGGGTTGGGGATAGGGGAAATAGTGGAGTTTTGAGGGGAGAGTAGCGGCAAAGTTCTCGGTCCATCTGACCCCTTCTATTGGGTATAGCCGGTCGAACCGGACTGTTTTTAATTCTTGGTAGTCTAATCAGAAGTGTATTCAGGGGCTATACGTGCCATAGCGTTGGGAAAATTTGAAATGTGTCCAACAGGCCCATGTGGTCGTACATTTCTGGATTCGCTCTTGTGAAATGTGCACCAGCTCCTCCATCTCTTCTATCTTAGAAATCCTCCGAAACCACTCCCCAATCGTGGGAGTAGAGGTGGATCTCCAATGCGTTGGGATACAGAGTTTGGCTGCGTTCACCAAGTGCATGGCTAAAGATTTAAAGTACTCGTTTCTAGTCAGGTGAGTGTGATGTAGAAGGTATTGGGCTGGGGAGTAGGTCAGAGTGTAAGTTGTGATATGTGTGATGAGGTCATGAACCTCTTTCCAGAATGGCTGTATGGATGCGCAGTTCCACCAAATGTGTAGCATTGTGCCTTTTGCTTTCCCGCATCTCCAGCAGGTATCTGGGATGGTTGGCGAGAATTTATGTAAAAGTGAGGGAGTCCTATACCAACGTATTTGAATTTTATAGCCATTCTCCTGAATGGCTACATTAAGGGAGCCCTTATGTATATATTCGTTGATATGTGACCATTCCTCCTCCGTGAAGGTCATCTGGAGATCTGCTTCCCATGCTGTTTGCGCGGAATCTGGAGTGCAAGAGGTATCTTCTATTAGCATGTTATACATATACGAGATTAGGTGCCTTTGTGGGGAGGTTCTGGTGCACAGTTCCTCAAATGGGGTTAACTGTCTAGTCCAAGTCAGTGTCGTTCCTTGAGTTGATAGAAAGTGTCTAATCTGTCAGTATGTCCAAAAGGGGAAGGATTTGAGGGGGGATGAGTCAACTAAGTTCTCATATGTTCTTGGGGTCTTGTCTACATAGAACTGATAGGCTAACATTCTGTCATGTGGCCATGTCTGGTTTAGAAAGGATGGAGAGAGCCCTGGGGTGAACTCAGGGTTGCCTCTCAGTGGGGTTAACGGGCCAGGAACAGAGGAAATTGATCTGATTTTAATTGTTCGTCTAAAGGATCTTAGCGAAGCTGAGATGAGGGGATGCGTCAAAATCTCCTGTGGCACTTGTTTTGGGGCGATCCAGGGAAGAGATTCCAGTGGAAGTTGAGAGATCGATTTTTCCAGGGTAACCCAAAGCTTACCTGGCTCATGGACATTCCAGTTCACGATTCGGGCAAGGTGGCTCGCAAGGGAGTATTTGTGGAGGTCTGGATGTCCAATGCCCCCGTCAAGTCTAGGTCGCGTGAGCCTAGTGAATTTGATGCGTGGAGGGGAACCTTTCCATAGAAATAGTGTGCACATCTTCCTATATGTTGCAAAGAAGGATGCTGGAAGGTGGATGGGTAGGCACTGAATAATATAAAGAAATCGTGGTAAAGTTATCATTTTTAAAAGAGCGGAGCGACCAAACCAGGATACATTGAGGTTCCCCCATGCTTTTAAATCAAGTTGCGCTTTCTTTAAGACCTTAAGGAAATTGGCCTTGTATATGTCCTCCAATTTAGTGGTGATTTGGATGCCTAGGTAGGTTATTTCCTGTTGGTTCCACTGGAATGGAAAGGAAGATTGGCAGCGTTTAAGTTCCTGTGTTGTAAGGGTGATATTTAAGGCTTGGGATTTCGCATAATTAATCTTCAGATGTGATAGGGTTCCAAAGTGCTCTATATCTTTGAGTAAATTAGGTATGGAGGTGGTCGGAGAAGTCAGGGAGAGTAGAACATCATCTGCAAAGGCAGATACCTTATACTCCTTTCCCCGAATTGTCAAACCTGTGATATCGGAATTGTCTCTTATTCTATTAAGAAGGGGTTCCAGGGAGAGTACAAAAATTAATGGTGAAAGGGGGCAGCCTTGTCGCGTACCGTTTCTTATGGGGAAGGCGTTCGACAGGTGGCCATTCACTCTCACAGCTGCACTCGGATTCGAGTATAGTGCCGAGATGTAAGACAACATGCGTGGGTGAAGACCGATCCTCTTCAGGACCTCCCCCATGTAGTCCCAGGCCACTCTGTCGAACGCCTTCTCAGCATCTAAAGACAGAAAGAACCCTCGGGTTTTTGTGGTCGTGAGCCAGTGGTGGATATTTAATGCTCTAATGGTGTTGTCCCTGGCCTCTCGTCCGGGGACAAAACCAACCTGGTCTAACGAGACAAGGCTTGGCAAGAAAGTGGACATTCTGTTGGCCAAGATTTTGGCATAAATCTTGATGTCCACATTGAGTAGTGAAATAGGTCTGTAATTTTGTACTCGTGTCCTGTCCTTTCCCTCCTTAGGGATTACTGTTATGTGTGCCTCCAACATGCGCCCTACAGTCATCGTGGGGTCCGCTAGAGAATTAAAGGTGGATAACATTTTTGGGGCTAGGGACTGGGCGAAGCATTTATAATATTGCAGGGTGAACCCATCTGGACCTGGGCTTTTACCTGGCTTCATCTGTCGCATGGCGATCTGCAGTTCTTCAGTCGAGAGAGGTTGCTCTAATTCTTCTGCTTGTGTTTGTGAGATTGGTTGTGGGCCATATTGGGTCAAGAAGCTCTTTATCGCTTCCGTTCTATGTAATGCTTGTTCCGGGTTTAAATTGGGGGTCCTAAGATTATATAGATTTTTGTAGTATTGTTCGAATTCATGGGCTATGTCTTCGTTTTTAGATAGTGAAGTGTCCTGTTGGGTCTGTATGTGGTAAATTGTGTTAGACGGTCTAGAAGTACGTACTGCTCTGGCCAGTAATCTGCCACACTTGTTGCCTTGCTCGTAAAAGATTCGTTGGTGGAGAACATACTGGCGCCTAGTTCTTCTAATAACGTTGAGCGTGAGTGCATCAGTTCCTGCAGGGTCTGCTGTGAGTGAGATTGTTTATGTGTAGCCTCTAAATGCCTGATATCAGCGATCAGGTTATCTATGGTGGCCTGCTGTGACCTTTTAACTTTCGCAGCCTGGGCCATCAGCTCCCCCCTGATCACACATTTGTGGGCTTCCCACAAAGTGGTAGGGGATATATCTGGGGTGGAGTTCTCCCTGAAATATGTATCAATACTTGCTGTCAGGCGTGAGGTAAACTCTGTGTCTTTCAGTAGGGAGGAGTTAAGTCTCCATGTTTTCGTTTTAGGGGTCAAGTCTGGGAAGGTCAGGGTAACTGAGATAGGGTGGTGGTCAGATAGGAACATAGGGTCGATCGTGGCCTGTGTGAGGTAGGTTAAGTCAGGTTGGGAAAGGAAAAGATAGTCCAGTCTTGAATATTTTTGAAAAGGGATGGAATAGAAGGTGTAGTCCTTCACAGAGGGGAACATTGTGCGCCATGTGTCGTGCAGCGCTAGACCTTGAAGTTCTAATTTAATTTGTCTTAGGGCTCGGTAGGATAGCATTGAGGTTCCTGAGGAGGTATCAAGGTTTGGGTTGAGGGGTACATTGAAGTCCCCTCCTAGTAGTACAATACCCTCTTTAAAGGAGGACAGAAGGTCACCTATTTTCCTAAAGAAAGATACCTGGTGTTCATTTGGAGCATATATGTTTGCCAATGTCATCGGCTTAGAAGCATAGGTACCTTTAATAAATACAAATCTACCCTCAGGGTCCAAGAGCGAGTCTGAGAGCTGAAATGGGGCCTGTTTAGAAACAAGTATGGAGACTCCTTTTGTCTTAGCTATGGGATTGGTGGAATGGAAGGCCGTTTGGTAGATATGGTTGGAAATTTTTGGAATGGAGTTAGAGCGAAAATGAGTCTCCTGTAGGAAGATGAATTGGGCCTTTTGCTTGGTGAGGGAGGACAGGACCTGTGAGCGCTTTTCCGGCACGTTAAGGCCTTTTGCGTTGAGAGAAACACATTTCAACACTAGGGGAGCGTAGTGAGGCATTGTGAAAGATCAGGACCCGTGCGTTTATTTATTTCCTCTAAAGAGTGTCAGTTCAAGTCGGGGTGGCCCAGCCAATAGCTGCGAAGTGTGTTGGGGCGAAGCGAAAGAGGGGGGGAGGAGGGAGAGGGGGGAGTCCCGCCAAGGATAAGTAAAGTTAGAGGGATAGAGGATCAGCAGGGGCAGACAGAGTATAGGGTGGAGAGAAATACCAGAGGTGGAAAAGGAAGTGCCAATCGACCTATAAAATAGAGAACTGGTTGGTCAGCAGACTAACTCTTAGTGCTGCTGCTGGGGGTTGGTGAGCGTGTCTGGGATCCTACTCCTTGGCCATAGAGAGGAGTGTGCATAGATGGTGGTGTAAGAGGGAATAGTGCAAATAAGAAAATAGAGATGGGGCGATTGCATCCTATCGAGATTAAACTCAACATAAATATCTTGAGAGCCTGCCAGTGGGGAACATGTATAGGTCTTATATCTGGAAACCAAAAACTGAGAGAGATTCAGAACATGTGTTGTACATAAACATAGATATCATGACCCATAAATCCATTCACTCGCCTTCCCGTCTAAGTTTTATAGGGGCTTCACATCGTTATGCATGTGCATTCTAATTCCTCCTCCCTTCTTTTAAAAGCGTATAGGAACATGTAACCGTAAGTCTTCGTCTTAGGACTGGGCGATGGGGATAGGGGCATGGGATATGGGACTACCTCGGTTCCTGGGGTTTTTTGTTTTAGGGGGTTACCATCTTATTCATGTTATACAAGTTTCTGTGTTGATGGTGCGTATTAAATCTTATGACATCATAGTATCATAGCTCTATGAGCCCCCGAGGCATATTATGTGGCTCCCTGGAGATGTACATTAGGGTAGTACGTAATATCCTAGGATATTGTTCATTTATTATGGCTCAAAGCCGTTGTCATCTTCGCTGAATGGCAGATGGTAATTGTGATTATAGGGGAAAAACAGGGGAGCTGCATGTGTCTGCCTCGGTGACTCCCAAGCGTCATACATATTTATACGGTAAGGTTATATTGAGATAGTTAGCGTATATATCCATATGAAAAGAGGTTGGGGGTCGGGGTATGAGAGGGGGAGGAAAGGGGGGGGGTAAGAGGGTCGGATAAGGAGAGAGGGAGGGAAGGGAGGTAATGGGGGGAGGGAAGAATGGGGAAGGGGAGAGTGAAGGTACGGGTGGGAGTAGGGGGGGAGAGTGAAGGTGTCCCTAGGCAAAAAATGTTAAAACCGGTCGCTTTACCAATACAGATATTTCGAGTCCCAGATATCTAAGAGCAGTGTAGGTATTCAGCGTACACAAACGTTGTCTTCCAAGGTGTTGGTGTGCGTGTAATCCTCTAAAGACCCAGTGTACAGGAAAAGTCTCAGGAAAACGAGGTGCTAGCTTCTGAGCATGCTGATAGACCGCTGCTGTCATAAAGGAGGCAGGAGAGCGCGTCAGCAGTATGCTCGTGGGACGTAGGAGATATTGCCAAGATCTCAAGAGTCCGGTAAAATGAAGGTGTTCCGATTCTTCGCTGCATGGTCAGAAAATATTCTTTCCGCGTGGGCCTATAAGGGTTTTTCATTCTATTCTGGTTACTCTGTTCTGGTCAGGAGAGTTCTGCAGGACCTTGGTTAGAGTCATAATGCCAGGTAATTTAAAGGGCGAAACAGCGAGCTAGGGAGTCACGGTCCTTTCTGCATAGGTGAGGTTGTGCATAGTTCTAGCGTGTGTACTGGGGTTGAGTCAAAAATTCCATAAACTAAAAAGATGAAAACTATGAACCAAAACAGGAAGATGGATCTCTCTAAACAAGAAAAAAAACAACAGACCTACTTTGATAGTGTCCCGCTGCCAGAACGAATTGACCATGACTCTGTCAGGCCTCCTGGTGATTCCTGCGTGGGGTTACAGGTTGACCCCTGGCTTGGTATTCCAGGTCTCGCCGGGAGGAGTGTGCTCTGGGGGACGGGGGTCCCGATCTCCTGCGTCTAGAGCGGTGCCTCTGTGCTTTGGGTGAGGGGTTGTGTGTCACCGGCTTCCACGGCTCAGACGGGAAATGGAACGCACACCAATCCGGAAGTTCTATCGCTGGAAGATCGAGTTGCTCACAAAAGGCCTGAAGGTCATCTGGTGATCTCAAGAGGGCAGTGCGACCTCTGGCGGTGGCGGACAGGCAGAACGGGAATTTCCATCGATATTGTATTTTCCTTGTTCTAAGTAGATCCAGTAGGGGGCGCAGGGCGCGCCTGTTCTGTAGTGTGGTTGGAGAGAGGTCCTGAAAGAGCTTAATTTCAGTTCCATTGTGGTGTAAATGGCCTCTTTCCCTGGCCTTTCTCAAGATTTCTTCCTTGAGCGGGAAGTTCACTACACAGCAGATAACATCTCTCGGGGGTTCATTATCTCGAGGGGGCGGTCTGAGGGCCCGGTGGAGTCTCTCCATCTCAATGGGGTAGTCTGGCGGCCGGTCTAATAAATCATTAAAGATGTTACAGATAGCCTGGGGTAGTGAGCCTGCATCCAAGTTTTCCGGTACCCCCTAACTCGGATGTTGTGTCTCCTGCCCCTGTTGTCGAGGTCTTCGACTTGACGGTGTAAATCATAAAGATATGAGAGTTGGGTATCGTACGTGTGCTGTACTTGCCTGATGGCAGCCGTATGGAGCTGCGTGGTCTGCTCCACGTCCGTTATGCGGGCCGCCACCGCCTGAATGTCCGTCTTGAGGTCTAAAATCGCAGCTTTCAAAGTGCCCGTAATATTGTTGGTGATGTCCATTGCGACATGCTGCAGATCCGGCAGACTAACTACTGAGCTGGGGCGACGAGCTCGAGTAGGCTCGTCTTCCATCTGAGAGTCCGAGTCCTGGCCGAGGCCTGAGGCCTGTGGTGTCTGTTCGACCTCGTGATCTCCGAAACGAAGTGTCCGGAATATCTCCGGGATGTTGCGGCTGAGCTGCGTAGTCGGCTCTTTCGGTGTCCGGGGGACCGAGACACTTCTGTTGGGTTTCCCCATCATGGGTTCGGGCGCATGTTTCCCGTTGGAAGCTGCTTTTACTCCTCGGATAGCCGGAGCTCTGAATTCAAGCGGCCATTCCGGATTCCAGCCAAGCCACGCCCCCCTATAGGCAAAAGTTTGTCTCTTACCTTCGTTCTTACGATCGGCACGTCCAATGCTCCTTTCTCCACTCACAGATCGTACATAATACGCACGTGTGTTACGCTTTATATACACTGCGCATGCGTGTAACTCTGCCCGCCCCTGACGTTCTTTCTAGTCTGTTCCCCGCCCCTTTTCGTTCGGCGCAGTGGGTGAAGAGCACATGGCGGAGTCACAGCAGGTGCGTGCTAATTATAGCAATGAGGAGGAGGCGGAGGAAAGCCTGGAGACAGAAACGTCCCGATCCAGAAGGAGAAGATTTAAGGCCACAAATATGTCCTTTGGGGAGATGTTGGAGATGGTGGACATCCTGAAGAGGGCCGACTATGATGGAAAGTATGGGCCTTACCCCAACCCCAATATCAGAAAGTCCAAGATCATGGCGAAAGTGGTCAAAAGTCTGCACAGGAATTTCGGGGTACGACGATCAAAAGATCAGCTCAGGAAGCGGTGGTCGGACCTCAAATTAAGAGAGCCCGAGCAGTACCGAAAGATCCGGAGAGTGCTGCAAAAAAGTAAGTAGTTGTGCTGTGTTCCTATTCTTTTTGTCTTTCTTACGTTCGTGCTGCTCCATATGCTTTTCTTAATTGTACAGTTTCAAATGTCAATTGTAATGTTCATGGGCCCATTATTCGTTCATATCAAACATTTTTTTTGCCCCTCTAAATCACCATTGTTTAGGCCATATGCATTTTCCTACATTTTTTAAGGCCTACTTGGATGCAAAATATTTGGTTGTGTAGATGGGTTTGTTACTAGAATGAAATGCAAACTAGATTCTGTGTAAGGAGAGGACACTGAGCAGCTGTTTTCACATCTGGACACTGGAGCACTAGTGTGGGACAAAAGAACACCATTTTTATTAGGGGGGCCACACAGGTGCTCCAGTGTATACTATAGGGGGGTCTCCATCTGTGAAGCTTGTACTAAACAGGGAAAGTATTGCAGCTTGACAAAGGCCAATAAAAAAGCGACATCTTGGAACTCTGATAAAATTGACAATTGTACCCCACTTCCAAGCAATGTTTCCTATTTATAGTTCTGCCATCAAATATCTGTGTGCTAAGTATACCATTTTTGCTTTACATAGGGGAGAAAGGACACCCCTCATCCGAGGAGACCAGAGACCCCCCACCTATGGAAGAAGGTGAAATACCCCCAACACAAGCGGAGCAGAAGGAGGAAGAAGATGTGGTGGAAATTGGCACCACAACAGGTGAGTGTCTGCGACCACAGGCTCAGGTAAGAGATGGATGGCCGCCGATTTTTGATACCTGTTTTTGTTTGGTTTCTCTCTTTTTAGGAGATCGTGATGTTAGGGATCGAGATCCTTTCACATCAGAAAGTGCCCAGATCCTGATCGGGGAGATCATGAGGTGTAATTTAGAATTGGAAAACATCCAGAAAAAAATCAATGATGTGATAAAAAAAAATAATAACATCATTGATGTTTTGGGGCGAATTTAAAACCACACAAAATCCCTTTTTTTGTGTGGTACAATGTTTTAAATCTTTTAGCAATGTTTCGAAAAGCCTAATTTGGAGGATGCACACAGTGTGCCAACATGTGCTATCTGCCATCGCGTTTTGGATGGTGCAACACCTTCCTCAATAATAAAGTAGCTGAGAGGAAGGGCTTTCTCCCACAAAACACGTCCCTTGATCCCCCGTGATGGCAGCTAGCACATGTTGACATTCGTAAATTGCTGTGCATCTTCCAAATTTGGCTTTTCAAGGGGTGATTTGACCCCATCTGAACGCAATATCAAACACAGTTCCTAAATACTCATGTCTGATATTGCCTTCAAGTTTTACCATATGTGAACTTTGTAAGTGCAACTTTGTTGCCTTTCTTGTTGGTTTTACATAGGCGTGTTTTATCGTAAATGGACATTTCTATTTTTGATAATGCCACCCCGAAAATTGTTATACAACAAACATGTTGGTTTGTTTGAAAAACCTTTGGTAAATGCACATGTGATTGTGCAGGTATAAAAAAGTTTGTTAATCAAGAATGTGTGGATTATTGTCTCAACGTTACAACACTTTTGGGGTGATGTCATTGCTGTTTTCTGAGAAAGTGGGGGTTATTTCCTAAGGGCAAATCCTCTTTGCGCTACAAGAGCATTTTCATTGCAGTTTCAAGAGCACTTGTAGTATAAAAAGTGTATACGCCTTTAGTCAATAACAGCCAACAGTGCTTTGTATAAGGTTACACAATCACGCCATTTTCAGGACTCCACACATTGCTGTCAGGATCAGCTAAAACAAACACAAGCAGTAAATGACCACAAAGAATTTCTTTTTTTTGCTTTTTTATTGGAAAAAGGCTTCACAAATTTGAAGGCATATTGATGGCCCCCCTACCCGCAAAGAACTCCAGGTATCATAACCGGACATCACGGGCACTCAGGGAGGGCAAGCCAGGACGGCCGCTTTCAAGCGCCGTCAGTGTTTCAGGTATCACTCCATCCTCAGGCCCAACTGAGCCAGCATAGTTGGCCGAATGTTTCCTTAAAAAGTTATGGAGAATACAGCACGCCAGCATAATATGATTTAGTTTATACTCCGCCATATGGATAGGTGTCAGAAATAGGCGGAACCGGCTGGCCAGGATTCCAAATGTGTTCTCCACCACTCTTCGGGCTCTGGCCAACCGGTAATTAAAAACCCTCTGTTTCGGGGTGAGGGTCCTCATCGGGAATGGCCGCATAAGGTGGTCCCCCAGCGCAAACGCTTCATCAGCAACGAACACGAATGGGAGTCCTTCCACATTGTCCTCTGGAGCTGGCAAGTCCAAGCTGCCATTCTGGAGACGACTGTAGAACTCCGTCTGGGCGATGACTCCACCATCGGACATCCGGCCATTCTTCCCCACATCCACATACAAGAAGTCGTAATTAGCCGACACCACCGCCAACATCACAATACTATTGAACCCCTTATAGTTGAAATAGTACGACCCCAAGTTGGGTGGTGGGATGATGTGGACATGTTTCCCATCAATTTACATAGTCAGTAAGGTTGAATAAAGACACCAGTCCATCCAGTTCAACCTGAGTGAGTACACACTCACATCAATCCCTACCTTCAAGGAGCCCACAATCCAAGGTCCCCAACTCACATTCATATACTAGGGCCAATTTTTTTTTTTGGACAGAAGCCAATTAACTTACCAGCATGTCTTTGGAGTCAATTGCCCCTCCGCAGTTAGGAAAGTCCCAGCGCTGGGCAAAGTGGGAGGCCACAGTCTGCCATTCCTGTGGCGTGGAAGGAAACTGTTGAGGGAAAAAAAAAACATTTAATATTTTTGCTCAGAAACATGGCAAGCAGATTAGGCACAAACATTCTGGGGCAACCTCCAGATAGCATTTATTAAGGGGAATTTAACAACACCAAGGTATAAGGTACACCTATCATATCCCCCCCCCCTCTCATGGGCCATTTTGAACATTATGGGGGGTGTGGAAATCTTGGACAGGTAACCCTCTTCACTTCATTGAGAGATGAATGCCTAAATACAGGGTATTACTTGGAACAGCCACTCCTTAGTTACACTATTGGCAGCCCACTGGACAGGTAAGAAGTGTCCAAATACAAAGATAGAAATACACACTGTACACATTTGAGCACATTTGAACATTCTGCTATTACCTGACTCAAGATAATAATAGGATCTTAAAAATTGTAACATTACCATTTTAAAGTATACAGGCAGGCCCTTGCACTACATGCTTTGGGGAATTCATCCATAAATATGACCACTAAAGAGATGGGTATAGTGTGTATGGGTTTGGCAAAGTCAGCAGATAGATGATTGAGGATAGAGAATTGGGATCAGCTGACTTAGCAGTTGGGGGAGGGAGGGTTACTAAAAATGATTTGGGGACACCACAAAAAAAAGCCTCTGCCACTCTGCCTGAATTTAAAGCTAAAAAAACATTTCAAAACATTTTAGGGGGTGTTTGGGGTAAAGCACTATTATGGAGCTGATAAAATACATTGTCAAGTGACTACACAAGGTGAATATAGGGCCCGTAGAGCATGCTGGGGAGGTTAGTGAAGGACAATCTGTATGAAGGACCTAAAAAATTAATTACATAAAAATCCAGCATGCATGAGGACAAAGGGGACATTCACAGCATATTCCAATCATGGTAATTAGGGAATGAGGAAAGAAATACAATATATTAGCAAACATTAAATACAATGAAATGTGATATTAAAGGATAAAAATCTTACCTTCATATACTCCTTCTGCAGGACCTGTATGATGGCAGAACAGGTCTCTGGGATAATGAACCCCGAGAGCCTGGGGGGAGATGCCTGTCAAACTTCAAGTCCTGCAGACTTCTCCCTGTCGCCAAATACCACAGGGTAGCGACCAGCCTCTGCTCCGGAGTGATGGCTTGCCTCATGCAGGTATCCTGCCTGCTAATATAAGGGGTCAGCGAAGCCAACAAACAGTGAAACACGGGGTCTGCCATCCGGAGAAAGCTCCTGAAATCATCAGGATTATTCTCACGGATCTCACGGAGCAAAGGCATATGGGAGAACTGGTCACGCTGAAGCAACCAATTCTTGGTCCATGAACTCCTCCCCACCCTGTTCATGGACTGGACTTGTGTCAAGGTCAGGACCCCAACACCAAGCCCCCGCACAGAACGAACTCTACGAGGAGTACGCATACGCAACATGGCTAGAAAACGGTCGGCTGCTCAGGTCGAAGTAACAGAACGCACTGAAGAACAGCAAGGCCTGTGAAGAGCGACCTGAAAAACAGTAACGAACGAACAAGAACACAATGACTAAGTCACGCGGAACTTGCTTGCACGCACTGAAGAGCAGATACAAACCCACAAGCACAAACTGAACGTCAGAAAACGATCTGAAAACCACGAGTCTGAAAAAGCGCGAATCGTCTCTCACCAAACTTTTACTAACACGAGATTAGCAAAAGGAGCCCAAAGGGTGCCGCGCTTGGTTCTGAACTGGCCTTTTCTAGTCTCGTCGTACGTGCTTGATGTCACCGCGTTCTTGGTGATTGGAAATTCCGACAACTTTGTGCGACCGTGTGTACGCAAAACAAGTTTGAGCCAACATCCATCGGAAAAAATCCTAGGATTTTGTTGTCGGAATGTCTGATCAATGTCCGACCGTGTGTACGGGGCATTATACAGTGATCAGTGCTAAAGATATGCCCTGTCGCTGTACTAATGACACTGGCTGGAAAGGGGTTAACATCAGGGGTGATGAAAGCATTAAATGTGTGCCTAGCCAGTGTTTGTGTACTGTGTTAGAGGTTCATTTACTATGGGAAGGCATTGATCTGTGTAATCCAAGGCTCTTTAGACCTTGTCAGGGACAGACAGTTTCTCCTCCCCATAATAAAACATTTTGCTGCATTGAAGGTCCTCTCAAACCGCACATTGGCTGCAGGGCAACCTAGAAGTTTCAGTGCTTACTATGCACATACAAGCTCCAAACTAGACCCAATAGCCCATGGGTACCTTACAAAAGTTTACACCCCCCCCCCCGCAATGCTTGACACTTTCACCCCCTTCTTGCCCAGGCCAATTTTCAGATTTCAGCACCTTCATATTTTGAATGAAAATTACTCAGTCATGCAACACTGTACCCAAATGAAATTTTTTATCATTTTTTAGACAGTTATTTTTTGGTGGTATTATATATTCACTGTTTTGTGTTTTTTTTTGCTATATCCATGAAAAAAATACCAAAAAAGTCTACAAATTATGGTATATACTGTATAATGCAGTGATTGCCACTGCACACTAGGGATGGGCCTGATGTTCGAATACCAAATATTATGGGGCATTTGCAGCAAATTAGAGTGCCACGGAATGCAAGATCGCAGTGCATTGGCATCCTATGATTGGCCAAGGCATGCACCTGCAGGGTGCCTTTGGCCAATTATGGCTCAGGGGGTTAAGTCCATGCCCCAAACTATGTAAGGCTGCTTACATAGTGGCTGTAGATAGTGTAATGAATGAGAGCAGCAGAATTACATTTCTACAGGAAGAAAATTTAATTTAAAACTGCTTGCAGCTGTAATGTATTGTCGGATCCCGGCAATATAGATCAAAATCATTGATAAAAATGGCATGGGTCCCCCCCAGTCCATTACCAGGCCCTTCGGGTCTGGTATGGATATTAAGGGGAACCCCGCACATAAATTAAAAACAAATGGGGTGGGGTCCCCCAAAATCCATACCAGGCCCTTCAGGTCTGGTATGGATATTAAGGGGGACCCCGTGCCAAAATTAAAAAAATAAATGGCGTGGGGGTCCCCCCCAAAATCAATACCAGGCCCTTCGGGTCTGGTATGGATTTTAAGGGCAACCCTGCCCCAAAATGTAAAAAAAATGGTGTGGGGCTCCCCCCAAAATCCATACTAGACCCTTATCCAAGCATGCAACCTGGCAGGCCGCAGGAAAAGGGGAGGACAAGAGAGCCCTCCCCCTCCTGGACAGTACCAGGCCACATGCCCTCAACATGGGGAGGGTGCTTTGGGATCCCCCCAAAGCACCTTGTCCCTATGTCGATGGGGACAAGGACCTCATCCCCACAACCCTTGCCCGGTGGTTGTGGGGGTCTGCAGGTGGACCCCAGATGCTGCCCCCCATGTGAATAAGTATGGGGTACATTGTACCCTTACCCATTCACCAAAAAAAGTTTCAAAAAAGTAAAAATGACAGCAGACAGTTTTTGACAATTCCTTTATTAAAAAAAAATGGTCCCGCAATGTACATCCATCTTCAATCACAGCGCTGACAGTCCCGAGAAAAAAAAAAGAACGCAAAAAGGCGTCCTGCCGACTGCTGTCTTTTCGCTGTGACAGCTGTTATGTAGCAAAGAAATGGGCAAATGAGCAAATGGGTGACCCCACCCCCTTCTGTTGGTGACAAAGTGCTTTGGGGAGGACTCCAAAGCACCCTCCTCATGTTGAGGGCATGTGGCCTGGTATGGTTCAGGAGGGGGGTGCTCTCTTGCCCCCTCCCCCTTTTCCTGCAGCCTGCCAGGTTACGTGCATGTATAAGGGACTGGTATGGATTTTGGGGGGGGACCCCACGCCATTTTTTTTAAATTTTGGCATGGGGTTCCCCTTAAAATCCATACCAGAGCTCAAGGGCCTGGTATGGATTTTGGGGGGACCCCATGCCATTTTTTTTTACATTTTGGCATGGGGTTTCCCTTAATATCCATACCAGAAGGGCCTGGTAATGGACTGGGGGGACCCATGCCATTTTTTTTCAATGATTTTTATCTATATTCCCTGGATTCGACAATACATTACAGCCGCGAGCAGTTTTAAATTATTTTTTTTTCCTTTAGAAATGAAATTTTGCTGTGGTACTGTTATGAGCATAAGATGCGTTACTTTACAGGCAGACTAAGGAGACCCCCAGGCATGATATTTAAAGGAATATTTCATTTTTATTGTTTCACTTTAAGCATTATTAATATCACTGAAAAAATGGCCATTTTTAAAACTTTTTTTGCATTGATACATGTCCCCTGGGGCAGTACTCAGGTCCCCATACACTTTTTATGGAAATAACTTGCATATTAGCAAGTGAAGATTTTATTTTGACATTTCAACAAGTCACAGGATTGTCTTCTTCAGGACAGGAGTATAATGCATAATTAGAATTACATCCCAAAAAACACATTTTGGTATGCCTACTGATTATGGGGACACCACATGAGTTTGATACTTTTTCACAGCCTAGATGCATAGAGGAGCACCTTTGAGCCCTCAAGGAACATAAATTACACGTCTAATTTCCTGACTACCTATCACAATTTTGGACGTCCTGGGATGCCAGAACAGTGGAGACTCCCACAAAATGACTTAATTTTGGAGCAAACACTCCAAAGTATTTTATAAAAGACTTTGTTAATATTTTGAAAATTTAATTTTTCACCACAAGTTTTTAGAAAATGCAGTAGTTTTTATTTTTATTTATTTTTTTACATAAAGTTGCCAGATTGTTCTAACACACATCACCGGTATACTTAGAATTATACCACAAAACACATTCTGATACACCTCCCAAGTATGGTGATGTCACATGTGTGAGACTTTTTCACAGCCTTCATATAGATGGGCCCAAAATCCAAGAAAGCACCTTCAGGTGTTCCAAGGACTTAAATTACGCATCTAATTTCCTGATTACATTTTTGGAGGCCCTGGAGCACAAGCACAGTAGAAACACCCACAAAACATCCACATTTTGGTGAGTCTTGGTAAGTCTTTTGAAGACTTAATTTTATTGCCACAAGTTTTTTGAAAAATGTGGAAAGAAAATGAAAAAAAAAAAAAATTACATAAAGTTTTTAATTTAATAAGTCACATGATGAAACGTGTGTCGACTGGAAGTGATGTCATGCTGAACCCGGAAGAGGTGTATTTTACAATGTTTTCAAGGGGCTTTGCTAATTTTACCTGTTTGAGTATATTGAATAAAGCACTTTATGGTTTTAATCTAAATACTACATTACTCCTTTTTGTTCATTGAATTGTAGGGATAAACTCTGAGGAATTGTACCTGTGAGTCCTGTGGGCTCTTTAACATCAAGAGGGGGTCGTCAAAAAGACTCCAATGTGGACTATTATAAGGATACTTTTGGTAAGCCTTTGTCCACTTTGAGCATGGGTGATCTGGTCCTTAAAGGGACAGCACATTGAAATTGCACAGCCAACTTCCACATTGGTGACTGGTAATCTTAAAGGTATAGTGTCTGTGGATTATTATTGTGAAAGTGTATATTATCCAGAGGCTATTAAACAAATAGAACAAAACAAGGGGATAGTGGTTAGACCTGTGGATAATGTTGGGGGGGGGGGGTTGGTGATCCTTACTCAAGAGGCATATACTGCAGAAATGAATTCTCCAGGACCCAACCACTTACAAAAAAATATGGGGGGATCCCACTATCAAGTTTAAATCTGCACTTAGTCAATTAATTGACAAAGGGTCCAAGATAGGAATGTTGAACAAAAAAGAGGCTAAATATCTCCTTCCAAAAGCTCCCAAAATCCCAGTGATCTATCAGGTTCCAAAGATTCACAAAAATAAGACCACCCCACCAGCTAGGCTCATAGTCAGTGGGATAAGCTCTCTCTACTCCAGACTAGGTGAATACATAGATACCTTTTTGTAGCCAGTTTCCACACAAGCTAAAGCTTATCTAAAAGACAGTAGGTAACTCATCAATGCAATAAAGGATGTAGAGGTAGGGGAACACACATTGCTAGCTACAGTAGATGTGGAATCCCTCTACACCAATATCAAACAACAGCATGCTTTAGATTCCACTCTATGGACTCTTAATAAATATTCAAAGCTGACCATTACACAAATAAACTGTCTGGTGGAAAATCTTCAAATGGCTATGATGAATAACTATTTTTGGTATTCAGGGGAGTTTTTTAACCAAATTAAAGGTGTGGCGATGAGGGCTAGATATCTCCAATATCTTTTTGAATAAGTGGGAGGAGGAAAAAATATTTTGTAATCGGTGACCACAACTTAAAATGTATACAAGGTACATAGATGATATATTTATCATCTGGGAGTGTTCACAGGAGGGATTAGAAGAGTTCCTGACCTATATGAATGTGAACAAGTATAGCACCAAATTTGCAGGCTCTTGGCATAAGTCATTCATACATTTTCTGGATTTAGAAATATGTAAGTCAGGGAACTCCCTGGGCACTCATACATACTTCAAAGAAACCAATCGCAATGGGTATATCTCAACTGAAGTTGTCACCACCCCAATTGGGTAAGAGCAATTCCAAAAGGACAGTTTTTAAGAATTAAACAAAATTGTAAAAAGAGAGAAGATTATCAAGCCCAAACAGACATGTTGCTAGGTAGGTTCCTAGGAAAAGTTTATAGCAAACAACTGCTTCATACTAGGGAACAGGTGGGACAGTTGAATAGAAACACCATATTTGTACCAAAATCTAGGGATCAAGGAGGAGATCAGTTCAATCTTGCATTTGTTACAGGATTCAATTCACAATATAGGGAAGTAGAAAAAGCCATCACTGTAGTTTAGTTCACCCTTTGGACTTTTAAAAAGATCACACGAGGGATTTATTTAGATTTATTTATGTTCATATTGTGTGTGTATATAATTGTGCCCACTCATTTGTGTCACTGTTTATAATTTATGCAAAATTTGTCACTTATTTAGCGCAATTCTTTTTGCTTATTAATTTTATGAACTTATAGCTATCATCATTAGTTGCAATTATTTAGTAGGTGTGTGCGGCATGGGCGGATGATATTCGGGAATGAGGTAGATTCCTTTTTTGTCCCAAATCTACATGTTTGGGGAGCCTAGCCAATCACAAGCAATTTTTTTTTGTTTGATTCGGGGTTCCCTTTAATATTCATACAAGACACAAAGGGCCTGGTAATGGATGGGGAGATCCCATGCTCTTTTTTTCCAATTATCTGTATCTATATTGCCGAGACCCGACAATTCATTACAGCCGCGATCAATTTTAAATGACAATTTTTCCTTTAGAAATGTCATTTGGCTCTGGTACTGTTCTAAACATGGGAAAAATGCACTACTTTACAGGCATACTATAGACACCCCCCAGGCACGATATTTAAAGGAATATTTCATTTTTATTGTTTCACTTTAAGCATTAAAAAAATCACTGCTCCTGAAAAAACTGCGTTTTTTACAAAAAATGTTTTGCATTGATACATGTCGTCTAGGGCAGGACCTGGGTCCCCAAACACTTTTTATGACAATAACTTGCATATAAGCCTTTAAAATTAGCACTTTTCATTATTCATGTTCGTGTCCCATAGACTTTAACGGTGTTTGTGTGTTCTGCCAAATTTTTTGCCTGTTCCCATGTTCTGCTGCGAACTGAACAGGAGGGTGTTTGGCATTTCCAAATCACAAGTCAGTGTTAATTTCTAAAATAGTTATATAGGACTAGATATATATATACAGTGAAAAATAGTACATAAAATATACATATCTAGTATTATAAAACTCCAATTACTCTGAACATCATTAATAGAGGACCTTAGTCAGGTCAGTTAATTGATAATATTAATTCATTTAGATCAATTAAAAAATATATAAAAAAAGTTGATAAAAAATTAAAATAGAAATAAAAAAAATGGTTATATGAATTCAATAATCGCTAATGAAACAGTTGATATCCAAATCAACATTTAATCCTTTTGGTAAGAGAGTATCAACCAAAAATATCCATTGCGTTTCACATTTGGACAGTTCCCTAACAATATCAGAACCTCTCCATGCCAGTTTTAGGTGATCCACACCCCAAAATTTTAACCCTGATGGGTCCTGGTTGTGGAACAACTTAAAATGCAAAGATAAATTATGATCCTTGAACCCAATTTTAATATTCTGTACATGTTCTGCTATTCTCACTTTTAAACATCTCTTCGTACGGTTTATGTACATCAACCCACAGGGACATTTAAAGCATATACAACGTGTGTAGTATTACATGTAATTAATTCCCTAATAGAGAATTCTTTATTATTTGAGGTAGATGTAAAGCTCCCTAGACCACTTATTGGTCTATTCCCTTCCCTACAAGCTCTGCCTTTTCTGCACGCAAAAAACCCATCCCTATCCCAAAAAGAGGGTGGTCTAGTCGGTGGGTCCAATACTTTTTTTACTATTTTATTTCCGAAGTTTGGTGCCTTCCTATAAATAAATTTTGAATTTGGCGGGAGTACTGCTTTTAACACCTTATCCTTGAGTAAAATGTGTTGAAAAAATTAACTCCACTTCTTTATATTGTGAGTGGAATCCTGTGATGAAACCCCACTCCTGACTAGTTGTGTTCCGGAGTGAGACTCCCTCTCTCAAACAGCTCTCTTTTGGAAGTCTTAAAACCTCCTCTGCTATACTGTGCAAATACCGTTCATTATACCCCTTATCTGCAAATTTCTTCTTAATAATCTGTACATGGGAAATATCGTTAGAGCAGTTTCTTTTTACCCTCATTATTTGTCCCTCAGGGATATTTCTCAACCACATAGGGTGTTGACCACTCTGAAAAAGCAAATAACTGTTACGATCAGTGGGCTTAAAGTACACATTTGTTTCTAGTTTATCCCCTCACCTGTACACATTGACATCCAAGAAATGTATATCATACTTGCTATATTCACTTGTTAATTTGATGTTATTAGTGTTAGCGTTTAATTCTTTTAGAAAACATTGGAAGGGTAGTGTTGATCCTGCCCAGATGAAAAAAAGATCATCAATATATCTTCTGTATAGAAGTAACTCCTCTCTTTTCGCAAAGAATATAGTTTTGTCTTCCCACTTCCCCATGAAAAGGTTCACAATGTTGGGTGCAAATTTTGAACCCATAGCTACTCCCCTTTTCTGTGATTAAAACTTTCCTTCATACCAGAAATAATTGTGGGATCAGCAGAAATCCAAAGCATTACGCAAGAATACCTTCTGGTTATGTGGAATGTCATCCCTTTGACACAAGGCCTAATTCAGGCCCAATAATGCATCATCGTGTTAAGGGACAACACACCCGCAGTTACCAGATATACTTCATCCTTCCCAGTTAAATCTACTTTCTGTATAAGCTGCAGAAGATTTTTCATATCCCTAAGGTAAGCCTTGGTTTGGACTACACTTTTCTGAAGGAATTGGTCAAGATATTGTCCCATCCTGGATGTAACCGACCCAATTCCATTCACTATTGGTCTCGTGGGAGGGCACTGCACATCCTTATGCATTTTTGGGAGTGTGTATATTGTGGGGATACGGCTACTGCTCGATACTAAATATTTCCTCTCTTTATTAGACAGGACTCCTGTTTCATACCCTGTTTCTACTAACAGTCTCAATTCCTCTTCATATTGTACGGTGGGATCTCTCTCTAGTTTTTTGCATGTTTCCCCATTTGTCAACATTTCTGTCAATTGGTTATGGTAGGATCAAACCTTTGAATACCTCTAAAAGTTGATTGGCTATATTAAGAGGGTTAAAGAGTGATTTATTCCGTAATCCACTATCTATTGGTACAGATGAGTTGCCATTATTACCCACAGGGTTGGAGTTTTTATTCAAATAATACTTCTTCATGTTAAGCCTGCTCATATACTGTACTTATGGACGTCTATAAAGACATCAAAATGATTTATTGGTCTTTTCAGACCACATTTTAGGCCAAGATGTAGAATATTTGTCTCTTTATGGGTTAAATTGAATAGGTGGTCCTGCGTGTCCTGGAACAAATCGTACCTAAAAAGAATGTGAACCCACGCTATATCCAAGAAGGTATTGAAATGCTAGAAAGAAGAAAATATGTAATAGTGAGACCTGTGGATAAAGGTGGTGGAGTATCGAAGGAATTCTACCATAACCAACTGACATAAATGTTGAAAGGGTTAAATGTTGATTTGGATATCAACTGTTTCATTAGCGATTATTGAATTCATATAACCATTTTTTATTTTTATTTTTTATCAATTTAAAAAAAATAAATAATCTAAATTAATTAATATTATCAATTAACTGACCTTGTAAGGTCCACTATTAATGATGTTCAGATTAATTGGAGTTTTTTAATACTAGACATTTATATTTTATGTACCATTTCTCTCTCTCTCTCTCTCTCTCTCTCTCTCTCTCTTTCTCCCTCTCTCTCTCTCTCCCTCTCTCTCTCGTCCTTTTAGCTAATGTCATGGATATTTATATATGTTTTAGGTTTATTGTATGTTAATGATTTACAGCTTCAGTAACTATGTTAGAAATTAACACTGACTTGTGATTGTATTAGGTATTGGGTATGAAGCTGAAGTCGTAAATCTATGCCTTCATTTAGCTATTAGATTGTGCAGTGACGGCAGGAGATCCAATCTCTCAAGTCTGTACAGTTATCTCTCTATGTGTTGACATTACGCTTGCGTGCACCTAACAGTCAAAGTGAGCAACACTTGATGGGTTAACAGGTCGGGAGACGGACTAATAAAAGCCTGACATTATGCCATGAGATCACGCCCTCAGTTGAAGTTGGATATGACGAAACGCGCATGGAATTGATGTGTGCGCTCCACAGTCAGCTGGCTACTACCAGGAAGGAAACAATATGGCTGTGTAATTGATATAGACATTTCCCTGTGCAGCAGACTGGTGACTACTTCACATGCTTCATTGAAGTGTAAAGTTTGTATGTATTTTATATGGGGGAAGGGTTTTATTTGGGCTTATAAATAAATCTATGAAACAGGATTACGCTGTGTCTGAATCTTTTTGTATTTTATGAATACCTTTGATCGGAGCAAATTATATTTCCTAAATCTGCCTCCAATGATGATGACTGTGTTTTAAACTAACATGAGGATTCCTCTGAACCTCCCTGGCGGTATTTCCGAGTCTTGCTCGGGGTGTAATTTCAGAACCAAAAGCGGTAACCCCAAGCCAGAGTCAGAATCGTATCGCAGGATCCAGGAAGAGCTTACTTACCTCGTCCCCTGGATCCTGCGATGTCTCCCCACAGTGTGAGCGGCTCATCCTCCGCTCGATTCATCATGGAGCCTGGCTCCATTCCCTGCGTTGCGATGCACGGGGACAGAGAACGGCGCCAAATTCAAAAAGTCAAACACACACAATACATACAGTATTCTGTAATCTTACAGATTACAATACTGTATGAAATTATTTCACCTCCGTTTTGTCCCTAGTGGTTTGTCCAGTGCCCTGCATGCAGTTTTATATTATAAAAACTGTTCTTTCTGCCTGGAAACTGGAGATTGTCCATAGTAACCAAAACCGTCCCTTTACATCAAAAGGGGTTTTAGATCAGCTAGAAAACAGCGATAATAAATTAGAATCACTCGCAGAATTGAGCGATAGTGATTTGTGGGGAGATCTGTCATCAAACACTGTAAAGTAATGACAACTACAATTCTGCAACTGAGCAAATTTCAGTGTTTTTCATTTGATTACATTATTGAATAATTTTTATTATTATTATATTATTATTTGGTATAATTATTTATAGTTATTTATTATATTATAATTTATGATTTTGTGTTTCAAACTTTATCATACCCGAGATGTCTACTAGACTCTTGTTTGAACAGATTTAAGTGAGTTATTCCTAAGAAATATAGGCCTACATTATCAAACGCCAAATTTCCATGCAAGACATTGCACCGCTTTCAGCATCAAAAATATGAAATAATCATACCGCCAGGGAGGTTAAGGCTTGAAATTCTCTTTGCTCTGGTGAGTGTAACCCCTTGGGGAGTGTGCCTCACAAGGTGAAGATTTGGTGTCTGGTGTATGGTGCATGTGCTCTATGCTCAAGAAACGTTGTTTATAATACTGTAGTTGGTCATAAGTTGGAATTGACTAACCATAGCGCTGTTATAACATGAGACTGATGCAGCAATTGGACTGAACTTTCTTTTGTTACTTCTTGCAATTCTACTAATCTATAATAGCTGCTTTAATGCTGAGTGTATTTTATCTGCTTGATTGCTGAGAAGTGATTAAGGGATTTTTTTATGTTCTATTATCATTTATCTGACTTGGGAACTGTGAAGTAATTTGGCGCTGAGCAATGTATTTAGGCTGTGTTATTACACTTATGCCCTGTACACACGGTCAGATTTTCCGACAGAAAATGTGTGATAGGACCTTGTTGTCGGAAATTCTGACCGCGTGTGGGCTCCATCACACATTTTCCATTGGAATTTCCGACACACAAAGTTTGAGAGCTTGCTATAAAATTTTCCGACAACAAAATCCGTTGTTGGAAATTCTGATCGTGTGTACACAAATCCGACGCACAAAGTGCCATGCATGCTTAGAAGAAGTTAAGAGATGAAAGCTATTGGCTACTGCCCCGTTTATAGTGACAGAATTGTGGCAAGGCACAGAGCTGGCCAAGCCAAGCTGCTGCACTTAAGGTTCCTAAGAGCACAATGGCCTCCATATTTCCTAAATGGAAGACATTTGGGAAGACCAGAACCCTTCCTAGAGCTGGCCGTCCGGCCAAACTGGGCTATCGGGAGAGAAGAGCCTTGGTGAGAGAGGAAAAGAAGAACCCAAAGATCACTGTGGCTGAGCTCTAGAGAGGCAGTCGGGAGAAAGTTGTAGAAAGTCAACCATCACTGCAGCCCTCCAACAGTCGGGGCTTTATGGCAGAAAGCCTCTCCTCAGCGCAAAACACATGAAAGCCCACATGGAGTTTGCTAAAAAAAACACCTGAAGGACTTCAAAGATGGTGAGAAATAAGATTCTCTGGTCTGATGAGACCAAGATAGAACTTTTTGGCCTTAATTCTAAGCTGTATGTGTGGAGAAAACCAGGCACTGCTCATGACCTGTCCAATACAGTCCCAACAGTGAAGCATGGTAGTGGCAGCATCATGCTGTGGGGGTGTTTTTCAGCTGCAGCAACAGGACGACTGGTTGCAATCGAGGGAAAGATAAATGTGGCCAAGTACAGGGATATCCTGGACAAAAACCTTCTACACTCCAGAGTGCTCAGGACCTAAGACTGGTCCGAAGGTTTACCTTCCAACAAGACAATGACCCTAAGCACACAGCTAAAATAATTAAGGAGTGGCTTCATAACAACTTTGTGATTGTTCTTGAATGGCCCAGCCAGAGCCCTGACTTAAACCCAATTGGACATCTCTGGAGAGACCTAAAAATGGCTGTCCACCAACGTTTACCATCCAACCAAATCCAGGTGTGAAAAACTTGTTGCATCTTTCCCAAAAAGACTCATGGCTGTATTAGATCAAAAGGGTGCTTCTACTAAATACTGAGCAAAGGGGCTGAAAACTTAGGACCATGTGATATTTCAGTTTTTCTTTTTTAATAAATCTTCAAAAATGTCAACAATTCTGTGTTTTTCTGTCAATATGGGGTGCTGTGTGTACATTAATGAGGAAAAAAAATGAACCTAAATGATTTTAGCAAATGGCTGCAATATAACAAAGAATTATAGATAGTTATATATAGTGACAGTGTGAGGCTCTGTCACAGTAGAATTGGTCAGGAAATGGACATAAGGTTTGCACGTTTGTTGAGTGCAGGACTATGGAGTGTTAATTTTGGGCAGCGAAAACTGCTTTTGCAGATTTCTCCAGATTTTTGTATTTTCGGATGGGGCTACCATAGTTTGGAGATTTCAAAGTGCTTTGGAGGGAAGAGATCTCCAACCCAGTGTCTGTATTTTGTGGAAGACCAGCAGAGTGTGTGCCCAGGTGCACACAGCCCTTATCATGATGGTCCAGTGAGAGTTGCAGGTAGAGTGGGAGTTGGAGTTGCAGTGAATTCCATGTGGAGACAGACCCCTGTCAGCAGAGCTGGTGGTGCCTTTTAGAGACTACATCCCTTGTGTGGGAGACACAAAAGACTGATAAACTGGGATAGTTGCATGGAATTGGGAGACCAAGAAACGGTCTGAGAAGCTGAGAAAACTGAGGCAGTTAGTGGTGGTCAGGGCCAATTCTTACACTCCTCTTCTACATGGAATTTTTTTTGCTAGAAAACTACTTAGAACAACAAACATTATATATTTTTTAAGCAGTGGCCCCCTAGAATAAAATGTTGGGTGTCATATATTTTTATGTCACACAATATTTGCGCAGCGTTTTTTTCAAAAACAATTTGTTTTGTAAACAATACACTTATATTGTATTTTTTCACATAAAAGTTCATTAAATGCCCAATTGTTTGGTAAAAATGTAACCTCTTGCCGTCATTATACTGCGGTAGGTCGGCTCTCCTGCGCAAACCGCCCTAGGTGTACATCGGTCTGTGCAAGGAAGCTAGTGGGTGAGCGCCGCTGGAGCACGCCCGCAGTTCCAGCGGACTCAATGTCTGCCACGATTGCTGTGTACAGAGGCAGAATGGGGGAACTGCCTATGTAAACAAGGCAAGTCCCCATTCTGCCTAGTGACATGTCAGAAATCTTCTGTTCCCAGTCATCGGGTACAGTGATCTCTGTCATGTCCTAGGTAGCCCATCCTCCCTACAGTTAAAACACACCCAGGGAACACAGTTAACCCCTTGATCACCCCCTAGTGTTAACCCCTTCCCTGCCAGTGACATTTATACAGTAATCGGTGGCTATTTTTTAGCTCTGATTGCTGTATAAAGGTCATTGGTCCCAAAAAAGTATCAAAAGTGTCCGATCTGTCCATCTCAATGTCACAGTCCTGCTAAAATTTTCAGATTGCCGCCATTACTAGTAAAAAAAATTATGATAATAAAAATGCCTTAAATCTATTCCCTATTTTGTAGATGCTATAACTTTTGCGCAAATAAATCAATATAGGCTTATTGCAATTTTTTTTACCAAAAATATGTAGAAGAATACATATTGGCCTAAATTGATGAAGAAATGTTTTTATTTGGGAAAAAGTAAAAAATAATTTTTATTTGTTCAAAATTGTCAGTATTTTTTTGTTTATAGCGCAAAAAATAAAAACTGGTAGGCTGGTATCTCTAGGCTCATGCCTGGAAGTCTCCTTGGACCTTCTCGGGCATACAGGACTGGGAGAAAAAGAAAAAATTTGAGTATTAATGCACTCTTTTTTTTTTTCAAACGAAGGCCCTTAACTTAAGACAGTGTGAAGGTCTTAGTCACGTGGCAAGTTACTCATGACTAGAAGGTGCAGCGGGCAGCTGAATCAATAATGAGGGAGAGAGGAGAGAAAGGAAAGAGAAAAGATAAAGTTTTACCATTAATACCTTATCTTCAACCCCCCTCTATATATTCCCATTTAAAAAAAAAATTAAAAGCAAAATACGTTTTTTTAAAACCTACCACACAAAGGCAGGTTAGAACTAGCAGAAGCTCAATTTAAGCAACCCTCTGTGAGATAGAGGGCTGCATAATGAACCTGCTATAGTGCCTAAGTATAGGAGAGGGCGACCCTGATTAGCACAGGATCACCCACTACCCACAGGAATGCCAAACAGGGCTCCTTGCCCCTTTCCAAGATGGCCACCGCAGCCTCTTCCCGCACCGCGCACGCGTGCATGGGTAGAGGCTCTGTGAGATCCCCACTGGCCACAGTGTGCCACGCTCCTCACTACTTCCAGGACGCCTGTGCATGCTCAGTGCAGGCAGCCAAAAGGATGTTTACTAAAACTGGCATCAGACGCGCACCGGCTTCTAGAGGGAGATCACACAAAAGCCTGCCGTCAAAGAGAGTGGCCCCAAATTTTGAACCACCAAATCTTAAACCACCAGATCAAATACCACCCAAAAGAAAGCTCTATTTGTGGGAAAAAAGGACACAAATTTTGTTTGGGTACAGCATCACACGACCACGCAATTGTCAGTTCAAGCAACGCAGTGCCGTATCGCAAAAAAGGGCCTGGTCATTAAGGGGACAAATCCTTCTGGGGCTGAAGTGGTTAAAGATGGTTTTATTCTTAGTAAATAAATACCTAACCTGTCATTCTTTAACCCCTCTGGGTCAATTCTGACACTTCTCACATACTCTATATGTATAAATCTACATTGTTTTGCTAGAAAATTACTTAGAACGCCCAAACATTGTATATTGTTTTTTAGTAGAGTCCCTAGAGAATAAAACTGTGGGTGTTGTCATTTTTTATTTCACATTGTATTTAAAATGCAATTTTTTGGGAAAAAATTCACTTTATTGAATTTTAGTGCTCACAAACACTTTTTAATACTCAGTTTTTTGTTAAAACATAAAAGATGATGTTATGCCCAGTAAATAGATACCAAAAATGTTCTGCTTTATAACTGCATACACCCGTGGAAGAGCGCCAAACTATAGTACCTAAAAATCTCCCTAGGCAATGATTTAAAAGCTTTTACAGGTCACCAGTTTAGAGTTATACATTAGATCTGGAGCTAGAATTATTGATCTCTTTCTGACATCCGTGGTGAAACATTAAATGTGTGGTGCAATCAGTTTACAGTACATGGCGTGTGGTACTGACACACACATTCACCTTTGTGCAAGAGCACGGGGCGGATGGGGGCACTTTAAAATTAGTTTTTTGTTTCTTAATTGATTTAATTTATTTTTTAAAATGTTTGCATTGCCTCTTAAATTTCATTATCATATTTATTGCTATCACAAGGGATGAACAGCATGGGCCATGACATGTAATTTTTATGGAGAGATCTGGGGTCTATTAAACCCCAGATCTCTCCTCTGCCTTCCAAAGAATCAGATCAAATCAAGGTTGATTTATTCTAAGGATTGTACAAGTCAGTAGCAGCTTATTTACATGAGACCAAAACCCCCTTCCACTGCCTAAAAAAAGTAAATGACTGAAAACATTATATCTTGGGCATCACTGCAGCAGTGATTGAGATATCCCCCTTGTAATCCAGCGGCATACAGGTAAGTCGCTGATCAGCAGTGGTCAAAATTGCATATGCTGGCTAAACTACGGTACCTAAAAATCTCTCTGGCAACAATTTAAAAGCCTTTAGATGCATGGGAGTTGGAGTTGCAGTGTATTCTGTGTGGAGACAGACCTCTATCAGCAGAGCTGGTGGTGCCTTTTAGAGACTGCATCCCTTGTGTGGGAGAAACTGGGACAGTTACGTGGCCTTGGGAGACCAAGAGAGGGTCTGAGAAGTTGAGAAAACTGAGGCGGTTAGTGGGTCCAGGAAGGCTGTAGGAAGTCTGGAGGTCTCAGAGAGGGTGTGAACCCAGGGGGGCTGGATAATCCTTTTGACACCAGGAGTAGGCATGTGAAGCTAGTAAAACTACAAACCGAAGCAATGCCCATCACAATGACCAAGAGACTTATAGTCACATCACAAGTAAACAAAATGTGCAGTACTCTACGTGCCAAGAATATACATAAAAAGAAGAAACAAAACAGCTCCAGAAGGTAACGCATTTGCATGTTCATTGGCACTCATAAATTCCACTGCATAAATAGAGAACCTTTAGGTAGGCCCAAATGAGTGTTACAAACTGTGCATTATCTGTGCAACCCCCACACTACCACCCTGTCTGGAAGTTGGGCAGTGGAGTTTGAGGTATCTCCCCACAGCAACTTGTCATTAAAATGTACCATCTAAGTCACAACAGGGGGACAGCTGCTAAATTGGTAAAAAAAATAAAATATACCAATAGACATGGGCAAAATGCAAAAGGAAAAAAAAGAACAGAATCCCGGGACGGATGAAAAAGGGGACACTGATATAATTGAAAGTCCTGTGTGCTTTCACCACATTGTCTAGAATAAGGGAACCAGGGCCCTTCCCTGAATAGGAGATAAGGAGAAGCTCCTAAAATTAGGTTCATTGGTTCGCTTGGACAAGTTTCTCTAATAAGGGGTCAGCTAAGGCTAATAAAGCAACATCCAAACTAGAGGAGACCGTACTCAACCCAGGTGTATGTTACTTTAAGGGTGCCCAAATAGGATCAAAGCGGCCTCTTTTTCCCCTACATGTAGCGATCCATTCCTCAACCCCCATAATCTCTCTTACCTTCCTAATCCAGTCCCCATGGCTAAGAACATGAGTGCTTTTCCAGTGAATCAGTATAAGCCATTTAGCTGCACTAAGCAAATGAGGGAGAGCACTTTGTTTATAGAGTAGTAGTGGGATAGTGGGGACATGGAGCAAGAAGTAGGCCAGTAAAAGGGAAATATTAATTTCCAGGATCTCAGCTATATGGTTCCTGAATATCCTCCCAGAAAGCTCTAATCTGGGGACATGCCCACCATATAGGCAGGTCAGTAACAGAGGCGTAAATCTGGGCAAGAGTTACATACTCAATACCACCCAATCAATGATTTGTAGTTATTTTCTTGTGTTTTAGTGTCTATTAAGTCAAAGAGTACCAAATTCCAACACAGGATGGATCTGTGGGAATTTTTTAGGTAGAGCAGTGCCAATGTCCCAAATATCAATATAGTTAAATAAAGAGGCAGAAAAAATGTGCTTTGTAGGCACCAATTATATAAAAAAATTATAGATAAATCTTTAATGTACACATAATACAAAAAAACACACATATTAAAACTTTGCAAATAAAGTGCAAATAGCTAGCTATGTCTCGGACAGGTCGTGGAACAGAGAAAGACCCTTGAAACAAGGACATATCCCTATAATGTATTAAAAAAGACAACAAACTTGGTTAGCTCTACATGTTTCACAGCTGAATGCTTCTTAGGGAGATAGTTTGAGTCTACAAAGGAGAGAGAAAACACAAATGCAAACAGTAAATACATTTGATACTGAACATCTTAGTAGAGAGTCTCAACAATTTGTGGGGAGTACCGCAAGGCAATCAAAAGGTGGCTCTCAGAGCGGACATGCAAAAGGTGAAACAACAGACATGTGGGGACGTGCCTGGCAAGGAACCTGTATAGAATGTAAAGAGGGAGAAAAAAAGAAAAAAGGGGGGGGGGGAGGGAGTGGTAATGGCAGAGATATAAAAAATATATACATATACGAATATATGTATATCTCCACTGCCAAAAGAAAGGAAACATCACGGCCCAGCAAGGGTTGGTTAAGGTGAATTGGAAAAATTCACTCCATGCAAAAAAAGAGGGGTAGGTGAGTATGATGAAATACAAATAAGTTTAAGCCTACCTTAGATTGAACAATTAACCCTTTTGGGTGGTAAAACTGTGCTTGGTAATGAACATCATCGCTTCTAGAGTATATATATAGATATGGTAATGAAAGACAGTTTTAGATAGTAATGGTCTAATCATCACATAAATTAGGCAAAATTACTAGAAGAATGCAAAGTCTCACCTTATAGTGGTAATTTGTATATAAAGTCTTTCTATTAAACATAGAAAATGCTCCCTTCAGAGGTCTACCAATAGGAGAAAGGACGCTTAATGGAGATTTATACACAACGGCACAGTAAATTTGGCAGATGCCAGATAAGAGCCATCTATAAAGAAAAAAATATATATCTAAATATCGGCAGTGCATGTATTACATCAGCCCAACAGCGGGGGGGTGCAGTAAACCGGATATAAGATGATAAAAGCCTTACCAGAATGGATAAAGTAGTAAGTGTAGATACCGTATATACTCGAGTATAAGTCGTTCCGAGTATAAGTCGAGGCCCTAACTTACCACAAAAAAATGGGAAAAACGTATTGATCCGAGTATAAGACGAGGGTGAGAAATGCACAGCTACTGTAAGTGGAAAAGAGGGTCAACAATGCCCATTTGCAGCCTCACTTTGCCCATTTGCATGCCTCACTGTGCCCATTTGCAGCCATAGGTCCCCGAACTTCAAACTCAGTAGTTAAGGGTTCCTAGATGCCCCCTAGCTGCAGCCAAAATTTGGGGTCTCAACCCAAAGGGTCCCAAAATGACATTGCTGCAGATGGACACAGTTGACCGAATTTGGGGCCCCGTATCTTGGGGCCACTTAGTGCTAAGAACCCCAAATTTGGTGTGCAAACCCAGTGAAACTAGCACCATAAAATAGGGGGTTTCTAGCACCAAGTGGCTCCGAGATACAGGGCCCCAAAAATCGGTTCAGAAAATGTCAAGCACTTTTCTGCAGCAGAGAATGACATTTTCCGAACCGGTTTTGGGGCCCCATATCTCGGGGCCACTTGGTGCTAGGAACTCCATCTTTGGATATGCTATGGTAACAGTTCCACTGGGTTTGCACACCAAATTGGGGTTCCTAGCACTAAGTGGCCCTGAGATACGGGGCCCCAAAGTCAGTTCGGAAAATTAAATTTTTTGCATGCAGAAAAGTGCTTGACTCGAGTATAAGTCGAGAGGGGCACTTTCAGCACAAAAAAATGTGCTGAAAAAATCAACTTATACTCGAGTATATACGGTATGTCCTACAAACGCGGAACACCATTTGGGAGAAGTAACATGATGCAAGGCTGAGAAATCAGCCTTAAATGCACGTCCCAATCAGGTGTGCGGCTTCCGCATCACCTGATTCGGCCAGGCAGGGCTGTGCGCGCAAACCCGCATGGCCTCGCATGCGCAGCACGTAGGAACGGCTGCAATAGACATGGTCGCACGAAGAGGGCACAGTCCTAAGTAGGGATGAGCTTCGAGTTCGAGTCAAACTCATGCTCGACTCGAACATTGGTTGTTCGCAAGTTCGCCGAACAGCGAACAATTTGGGGTGTTCGCGGCAAATTCGAATGCCGCGGAACACCCTTTGAAAGTCTATGGGAGAAATCAAAAGTGCTAATTTTAATGGCTTATATGCAAGTTATTGTCATAAAAAGTGTTTGGGGACCTGGGTCCTGCCCCAGGGGACATGGATCAATGCAAAAAAAAGTTTTAAAAACAGCCATTTTTTCAGGAGCAGTGATTTTAATAATGCTTAAAGTCAAACAATAAAAGTGTAGTATCCCTTTAAATTTCGTAGCTGGGGGGTGTCTATAGTATGCCTGTAAAGGGGCGCATGTTACCTGTGTTTAGAACAGTATGACAGCAAAATGACATTTTGACATTTCGAAGGAAAAAAACCCATTTAAAACTACTTGCGGCTATTGCATTGCCGGTCCGACAATACACATAGAAGTTCATTGATAAAAACGGCATGGGAATTCCCCACAGGGGAACCCCGAACCAAAATTTAAAAAAAAAATGACGTGGGGGTCCTCCTAAATTCCATACCAGGCCCTTCAGGTCTGGTATGGATATTAAGAGGAACCCCGGCCAAATTTTTTTTTAAAAATGATGTGGAGTCCCGCTAAATTCCATACCAGACCCTTCAGGTCTGGTATGGATTTTAAGGGGAACCCCGAGCCAAAGGAAAAAAAAAACGGCTTGGGGTCCACCCAAAAATCCATACCAGACCCCTATCCGAGCACGCAACCTGGCAGGCCGCAGGAAAAGAGGGGGGACGAGAGTGTGGCCCCCCCCTCCTGAACCATACCAGGCCACATGCCCTCAACATTGGGAGGGTGCTTTGGGGTAGCCCCCCAAAACACCTTGTCCCCATGTTGATGAGGACAAGGGCCTCATCCCCACAACCCTGGCCGGTGGTTGTGGGGGTCTGCGGGTGACCCCGCCCCCTATGACGCACGGGACATGACGCGACTTCCCTGTAGCATTCCCCGTGATGTCACAGGGAAGTCCCATCAAGTCACAGTGCGTCAGAGGGCTGCGGGGGTCACCGGGTGGCCCCGCCCCCGTTATGTAAGAACCGTCAGACGAGGAGACGCCGTCACACAGCGGGAGCCTCCCTCCATGCCAGCATGGATGCGGAGCGGCCCGGAGAAGAAAATGAAGAAGAGAAGAAGAGAAGAAAAGAAAAAGATGAAGAGAAGAGCGGGAGCCTCCCCCCATGTCATGGGTGCGGAGCGGCCCGAGGAGAAGAAGATAGAAGACGCCGCGGAGGAGATGCTGGACGAGAACGCCGGAGGAAGAACCAGGAGAACCAGAAGAAGAAGAAGATGAAGGTAGATAGAAGAAAGAAGAAGCATTTAAATAAAGGAATTGTCAAAAACTGTCTCTTGTCATTTTTAACATTTTTGACAGTTTTTTAGTGAAATGGTAGGGGTAAGTACCCCCTTACCATTTCACACAGGGGAGAGGGCCGGGATCTGGGGGTCCCCTTGTTAAAGGGGGCTTCCAGATTCCGATAAGCCCCCCGCCCGCAGACCCCCACAACCACCGGCCAGGGTTGTGGGGATGAGGCCCTTGTCCTCTTCAACATGGGGACAAGGTGTTTTGGGGGGCTACCCCAAAGCACCCTCCCAATGTTGAGGGCATGTGGCCTGGTAAGGTTCAGGAGGGGGGGGCGCTCTCTCATCCCCCCCTCTTTTCCTGCGGCCTGCCAGGTTGCATGCTCGGATTAGGGTCTGGTATGGATTTTTGGGGGGCCCCACGCCATTTTTTTTTTTTTTTTTTTGGCGCGGGGGTTCCCCTTAAAATCTGTACCAGACCTGAAGGGTCTGGTATGGAATTTAGGGGGACCCCCACGTCATTTTTTTTTTAATTTTGTCTGGGGTTCCCCTTAATATCCATACCAGATCTGAAGGGCCTGGTATGGAATTTAGGGGGACCCCCACATCATTTTTTTTTTTTAATTTTTGGTTCGGGGTTCCCCTGTGGGGAATTCCCATGCAGTTGTTGTCAATGAATTTCTATGTGTATTGTCGGAGCGGCAATGCAATAGCCGCGAGTAGTTTTAAATGGGTTTTTTCCTTTGAAATGTCATTTTGCTGTCAGACTGTTCTAAACACAGGAAACATGCGCCCCTTTACAGGCATACTATAGACACCCCCCAGCTACGAAATTTAAAGGGATATTACACTTTTATTGTTTGACTTTAAGCATTATTAAAATCACTGCTCCTGAAAAAACAGCCGTTTTTAAAACTTTTTTTTGCATTGATCCATGTCCCCTGGGGCAGGACCCAGGTCCCCAAACACTTTTTATGACAATAACTTGCATATAAGCCTTTAAAATTAGCACTTCTGATTATTCATGTTGGTGTCTCATAGACTTTAACGGTGTTCGCGTGTTCGAACAAACTTTTTTCCTGTTCGCATGTTCTGGTGCGAACCGAACAGGGGGGTGTTCGGCTCATCCCTACTTGGAAGGGACCCGGACAGTTGGAGTAGAGCATTTCGTTTGAAAATGTATAATGCCAGTACATGTAAAGTAGGCCTCCTTAGGGAGCTTAAAGTCTACCATAAGGGCATCTACTGGTTTGATTTTGTTACCTTGCATGAAGTCTTGCACTGAGAACATGCGGGAGAGGGATTGAGTAGAAAGAGTTGGAATGATGCTCTCCAGGATATGAAGAGGGTGGTTTGATGGTCCCGTGCTAGAGGAAAGGTTGTTCAGTGATCACCACGCTAAGATGGATGTTTGGTATGGCAGGGGGAATTTGGAGAGATCCCATGGTTTCCAAGAGTCACAGATGAGGAGAGAAAATAGGTTAGGCTTTGGAGTTAGGGATAGTTCTATTTCTGTCCAGAGTCGAAGATCAGTGTTGCGGAACCAGAATTTGAGTTGGTCCATGTGAACAGCCTGGTAATAGTGTCGTATGTCCACCAAGCCAGTCCCCCTACCTACCTTTGAGACTCTAAATAAGATTGAGAGCATCAAGCTCTCTTACCTTGCCAGACATAATTTGACAGGGTCCTGAGGTAGTGATCTGGGATGGGGACAGGCAATTATCTAAACAGGTAGAGAATTTGAGGTAGTATTATCGTTTTGAAGGAGGCTAGCCTACCTGCCCAGGAAAGTTCCTGTGTCGAGAATTGTCTCAGTTGCTCTTTGATATTGTGAATGAGAGGAAGGAGGTTAAATAAGGTCAGTGCAGAAGATTTACTAGTTAGGATAATACCCAGATATGGGATGCCCTGGGAGCTCCACTTGAAAGGGAGAGTACTCTTAAAAGCATGTCAGTATGATTTATCTAGGCCAAGGTCCAGAATTAGAGATTTTGAAAAAATACCTTTATAATAGGAGACTTCACAAAATTTCGATAACACTTGATGGGCCAAGGGTAGAGACTTATGCGGATTAGTCAGGGTGAGTATGACATCGTCCACGAAAAGGTTGATGGTGTGTTGAAGTTATAAGGGGGTGAGTTCTGATCGCTTCAGCAAGAGGTTCAATCACTAAGTTGAATTTGTTGGGGGTTAAGAGACAACCCTGTTGAATTCCATTGAAAATTAAATTGAAAATGGTTTAGACAAGAGGCCTGATGTATACACCTGTTCCGTAGGTTGGAAGTACAATGCTTTAGTAGCAGATAGGATGGAACCTGTGAACCCAAACTTAGATGGCACCATGGACATATATTTCCAATGAACTCTATCAAATGCCTTCCCTGCATCAATTTAGAGTAGCAGAGAAGGCGTTCATGGTTTCTCTGCATAGTGCACAATGTTCAGTATTCTCCTGGTAGCGTCAGAGGTCTGTCTCCCCTTGATGAACCCCATCTGGTCATTTTTTACTAGAGATGGAACGATATCGGTTGGGCGTTTGGCTAGAAGTTTAATGTAAATTTTGATGTTGGAATTCAGACTGGGTGCAAAGAACCGCGCATTCATCTAAGGCGCAGCAGTTCCAAAATGTCTTGCAGGACAATTTCATGATGGTAAAGGCACCAACTAGAAACAATGCGTTGCTAGACCTACTGAATACCAACAATACAGACCTGATCACGGATTTGGAAATATGGGGCAACTTAGGAAACAGCGATCACAGGTCAATTAGTTTCAGTATAAATCACACTAATAGGAAACATAAGGGGAATACAAAGACACTGAATTTCAAAGAGCCAACATCCCTAAGCTAAGATCCTTGTTAGAAGATACAAATTGGGATAAAATCTTATGAAAAAAATAACACAAAGGAGAAATGGGTATACTTTAAGAACATATTAAACAAGGGCATTATCCATGGCATCCCAATGAGAAATACATTTAAAAGAGCTAATAAAAGTCCTGGGTGGCTTAACTCCAACGTAAAAATGCATATAAAAGCAAAGGAAAAGGCCTTCAAAAAATACAAGGCTGAGGGGTGGCTAAGGTAGAACACGAAAAAGCACATAGCGGAGGAGAGTAAGAAAAATCCCAAGAAATTCTTTAAGTACATAAATAGTAAGAAAGGGAGGTCAGATCATATTGGTCCCATAAAGAATGATGAAGGTAATCTGGATGGAGAGATGGCGAAGGTATTGAATTGAATCTTCTCCTCAGTTTTCACGAGGGAATCAGGGGGCTTCATTAACCAAAACAGCAATATTTATCCTCATGACATGTCACAGGAAGCACCCTCATGGCTAACAGAGGACAGAATTAGAAATAGACTTAAAATACGTAACATTAACCACTTGCCGACCGCCTAACGCAGATATACTGCGGCAGAATGGCACGGGCAGGCAGAATCACGTACCCATACGTGATCTGCCTCCCGCGGGCGGGGGGTCCGATCGGACCCCCCCCCCGGTGCCAGCAGTGGTCGGCTTGTGACTGGGAGCGTTGAGAGGTGAGGGGGAGACCATCCGATCGTGGCCCCCCCCTCGCGATCGCTCCCAGCCAATGGGAATCCTCCTCTGCCTGTGTGTAGTTTCACACAGGCAGAGGATGTGATGTCATCTCTCCTCGGCTTTGGCAGTTTCCATTCCAGCGCCGAGGAGAGAAGACATGTGAGTGCACAACACACACACACACAGTAGAACATGCCAGCAATACTTTACACCCCCGACCCCCCCCCGATCGCCCCCCGATCCCCCCCAATCACCCCCCCTGTCACAAACTGACACCAAGCAGTATTTTTTTTTTCTGATTACTGCTAGGTGTCAGTTTGTGACAGTTAGAAGTGGTAGGGCAGTGAGTATTAGCCCCCTGTAGGTCTAGGGTACCCCCCTAACCCCCCCTAATAAAGTTTTAACCCCTTGATCACCCCCTGTCGCCAGTATCACTAAGCGATCATTTTTCTGATCGCTGTATTAGTGTCGCTGGTGACACTAGTTAGGGACGTAAATATTGAGGTTCGCCGTCAGCGTTTTATAGCGTCAGGGACCCCCATATACTATCTAATAAATGTTTTAACCCCTTGATTGCCCCCTAGTTAACCCTTTCACCCCTGATCACCGTATAACGGTTGCGGGTGACGCTGGTTAGTTTGTTTATTTTTTATAGTGTCAGGGCACCCGCCGTTTATTACCGAATAAAGGTTTAGCCCCCTGATTGCCCGGCGGTGATATGCGTCGCCCCAGGCAGCGTCAGATTACCGCCAGTACCGCTAACACCCACGCACGCAGCATACGCCTCCCTTAGTGGTATAGTATCTGAACGGATCAATATCTGATCCGATCAGATCTGTACTAGCGTCCCCAGCAGTTTAGGGTTCCCAAAAACGCAGTGTTAGCGGGATCAGCCGAGATACCCGCTAGCACCTGCGTTTTTCACCTCCGCCCGGCCCAGCCCAGCCCACCCAAGTGCAGTATCGATCGATCACTGTCACTTACAAAACACTAAACGCATAACTGCAGCGTTCGCAGAGTCAGGCCTGATCCCTGCAATCGCTAACAGATTTTTTGGTAGCGTTTTGGTGAACTGGCAAGCACCAGCCCCAAGCAGCGTCAGGTTAGCACCAGTACCGCTAACACCCACGCACGCACCGTACACCTCCCTTAGTGGTATAGTATCTGAACGGATCAATATCTGATCCGATCAGATCTATTCTGGCGTCCCCAGCAGTTTAGGGTTCCCAAACACGCAGTGTTAGCGGGATCAGCCCAGATACCTGCTAGCACCCGCGTTTTGCCCCTCCGCCCGGCCCAGCCAAGCCCACCCAAGTGCAGTAACAATCGATCACTGTCACTTACAAAACACTAAACGCATAACTGCAGCGTTCGCAGAGTCAGGCCTGATCCCTGCGATCGCTAACAGTTTTTTTGGTAGCGTTTTGGTGAACTGGCAAGCACCTGCCCCAGACAGCGTCAGGTTAGCGCCAGTAGCGCTAACACCCACGCACGCAGCGTACGCCTCCCTTAGTGGTATAGTATCTGAACGGATCAATATCTGATACGATCAGATCTATACTAGCGTCCCCAGCAGTTTAGGGTTCCCACAAACGCAGTGTTAGCGGGATCAGCCGATATACCTGCTAGCATCTGCGTTTTGCCCCTCCGCCCGGCCCAGCCCAGCCCACCCAAGTGCAGAATCGATCGATCACTGTCACTTACAAAACACTAAACGCATAACTGCAGCGTTCGCAGAGTCAGGCCTGATCCCTGCGATCGCTAACAGTTTTTTTTGTAGCGTTTTGGTGAACTGGCAAGCACCAGCGGCCTAGTACACCCCGGTCGTAGTCAAACCCGCACTGCAGTAACACTTGGTGACGTGGCGAGTCCCATAAGTGCAGTTCAAGCTGGTGAGGTGGCAAGCACAAGTAGTGTTCCGCTGCCACCAAAAAGACAAACACAGGCCCGTCGTGCCCATAGTGCCCTTCCAGCTGCATTCGCCAATCCTAATTGGGAACCTACCGCTTCTGCAGCTCCCGTACTTCCCCCATTCACATCCCCAACCAAATGCAGTCGGCTGCATGAGAGGCATTTTCTTTATGTCCTCCCAAGTCCCCCTACCCAACGAACCCCCCAAAAAAGATGTTGTGTCTGCAGCAAGCGCGGATAAAGGCATGACACCCGCTATTATTGTCCCTCCTGTCCTGACAATCCTGGTCTTTGCATTGGTGAATGTTTTGAACGCTACCATGCACTAGTTGAGTATTAGCGGTACAGGGTACAGCATTGCACAGACTAGGTACACTTTCACAGGGTCTCCCAAGATGCCATCGCATTTTGAGAGACCCGAACCTGGAACCGGTTACAGTTATAAAAGTTACAGTTACAAGTGTAAAAAAAAAAATAAACACAAACAAAAATATAAAATAAAAAAAAATAGTTGTCGTTTTATTGTTCTCTCTCTCTCTCTCTATTCTCTCTATTGTTCTGGTCTTTTTTACTGTATTCTATTTAGCAATGTTTTATTGTTATTATGTTTTATCATGTTTGTTTTTCAGGTATGCAATTTTTTATACTTTACCGTTTACTGTGCTTTATTGTTAACCATTTTTTTGTCTTCAGGTACGCCATTCACGACTTTGAATGGTTATACCAGAATGATGCCTGCAGGTTTAGGTATCATCTTGGTATCATTCTTTTCAGCCAGCGGTCGGCTTTCATGTAAAAGCAATCCTAGCGGCTAATTAGCCTCTAGACTGCTTTTACAAGCAGTGGGAGGGAATGACCCCCCCCACGTCTTCCGTGTTTTTCTCTGGCTCTCCTGTCTCAACAGGGAACCTGAAAATGCAGCCGGTAATTCAGCCAGCTGACCATAGAGCTGATCAGAGACCAGAGTGGCTCCAAACATCTCTATGGCCTAAGAAACCGGAAGCTACAAGCATTTTATGACTTAGATTTCGCCGGATGTAAACAGCGCCATTGGGAAATTGGGAAAGCATTTTATCACACCGATCTTGGTGTGGTCAGATGCTTTGAGGGCAGAGGAGAAATCTAGGGTCTAATAGACCCCAATTTTTTCAAAAAAGAGTACCTGTCACTACCTATTGCTATGATAGGGGATATTTACATTCCCTGAGATAACAATAAAAATGATTTAAAAAAAAATGAATGGAACAGTTTAAAAATAAGATAAAAAAAAAATAATAAAGAAAAAAAAAGCACCCCTGTCCCCCCTGCTCTCGCGCTAAGGCGAACGCAAGCGTCGGTCTGGCGTCAAATGTAAAAAGCAATTGCACCATGCATGTGAGGTATCACCGCAAAGGTCAGATTGAGGGCAGTAATTTTAGCAGTAGACCTCCTCTGTAAATCTAAAGTGGTAACCTGTAAAGGCTTTTAAAGGCTTTTAAAAATGTATTTAGTTTGTCGCCACTGCACGTTTGTGCGCAATTTTAAAGCATGTCATGTTTGGTATCCATGTACTCGGCCTAAGATCATCTTTTTTATCTCATCAAACATTTGGGCAATATAATGTGTTTTAGTGCATTAAAATTTAAAAAAGTGTGTTTTTTCCCCAAAAAATGCGTTTGAAAAATCGCTGCGCAAATACTGTGTGAAAAAAGAAAATGAAACACCCACCATTTGAATCTGTAGGGCATTTGCTTTAAAGAAAATATATAATGTTTTGGGGTTCAAAGTAATTTTCTTGCAAAAAAAAATTATTTTTTTATGTAATCAAAAAGTGTCAGAAAGGGCTTTGTCTTTAAGTGGTTAGAAGAGTGGGTGATGTGTGACATAAGCTTCTAAATGTTGTGCATAAAATGCCAGGACAGTTCAAACCCCAAAAAACCCCATTTTGGAAAGTAGACACCCCAAGCTATTTGCTGAGAGGCATGTCGAGTCCATGGAATATTTTATATTGTGACACAAGTTGCGGGAAAGAGACAATTTTTTTTTTTTTGCGCAAAGTTGTCACTAAATGATATATTGCTCAAACATGCCATGGGAATATGTGAAATTACACCCCAAAATACATTCTGTTGCTTCTCCTGAGTACGGGGATACCACATGTGTGAGACTTTTTGGGAGCCTAGCCGCGTACGGGACCCCGAAAACCAAGCACCGCCTTCAGGCTTTCTAAGGCCGTAAATTTTTGATTTCACTCTTCACTGCCTATCACAGTTTCGAAGGCCATGGAATGCCCAGGTGGCAAAAAAAAAACCCAAATGACCCCATTTTGGAAAGTAGACACCCCAAGCTATTTGCTGAGAGGTATAGTGAGTATTTTGCAGACCTTACTTTTTGTCACAAAGTTTTAAAATTGAAAAAAGAAAAAAAAATTTTTTCTCGTCTTTCTTTATTTTCAAAAACAAGTGAGAGCTGCAAAATACTCACCATGCCTCTCAGCAAATAGCTTGGGGTGTCTACTTTCCAAAATGGGGTCATTTGGGGGGGGGTTTGTGCCACCTGGGCATTCCATGGCCTCCGAAACTGTGATAGGCAGTGAAGAGTGAAATCAAAAATTTACACCCTTAGAAATCCTGAAGGCAGTGATTGGTTTTCGGGGCCCCGTATGCGGCTAGGCTCCCAAAAAGTCCCACACATGAGGTATCCCCATACTCAGGAGAAGCAGCTAAATGTATTTTGGGGTGCAATTCCACATATGCCCATGGCCAGTGACAACTTTTTGTAATTTTTTTTTTGTCATTATTCAATCACTTGGGACAAAAAAATGAATATTCAATGGTCTCAACATGCCTCTCAGCAATTTCCTTGGGGTGTTTACTTTCCAAAATGGGGTCATTTGTGGGGGTTTTGTACTGCCCTGCCATTTTAGCACCTCAAGAAATGACATAGGCAGTCATAAATTAAAGGCTGTGTAAATTCCAGAAAATGTACCCTAGTTTGTAGGCGCTAGAACTTTTGCGCAAACCAATAAATATACACTTATTGACATTTTTTTACCAAAGACATGTGGCCGAATACATTTTGGCCTAAATGTATGACTAAAATTGAGTTTATTGGATTTTTTTTAGAACAAAAAGTAGAAAATATCATTTTTTTTCAAAATTTTCGGTCTTTTTCCGTGTATAGCGCAAGAAATAAAAACGGCAGAGGTGATCAAATAACATCAAAAGAAAGCTCTATTTGTGGGAAGAAAAGGACGCAAATTTCGTTTCGGTACAGCATTGCATGACCGCGCAATTAGCAGTTAAAGTGACGCAGTGCCAGATTGTAAAAAGTGCCCTGGTCAGGAAGGGGGTAAATCCTTCCGGGGCTGAAGTGGTTAATAAGTCACCGGGACCAGATGGCATACACTCGAGGGTCCTTAAGGAACTCAGTCAAGTAATTGCCAGACCATTGTTCGTAATTCTTACGAACAGTCGGACTAGACTGACTGGAATGGTACCAGCTGATTGGAGAAAAGCCAATGTAACACCAATATTTAAAAAAGGGCCAAGATACATCCCTGGAAATTACAGACCAGTTAGCCTAACATCAATTGTATGCAAGCTCTTGGAGGGGATGATAGGGGACTATATACAAGATTTTAGTAATCAGCATGGATTCACGAAGAATCATTCTTGCCAAACCAATCTATTAACCTTCTATGAGGAGGTGAGCTGCCATCTAGATAAAGCAAGGCCTGTAGACGTGGTGTATCTGGATTTTGCAAATGCATTTGATACAGTTCCCCATAAACGTTTACTGTACAAAGTAAGGTCAGTTGGCATGGACCATAGGGTGAGTATATGGATTGAAAACTGGCTACAGGGGCGAGTTCAGAGGGTAGTGATAAATGGGGAGTACTCAGAATGGGCAGGGGTGTAAAGTGGGGTGCCCCAGGGTTCTGTCCTGGGACCAATCCTATTTAATTTATTCATAAAAGACCTGGAGGATGGGATAAACAGTTCAATCTCTGTATTTGCGGACAATACTAAGCTAAACAGGGCAATAATTTCTCCGCAGGATGCGGAAACCTTGCAAGAAGATCTGAACAAATTAATGGGGAGGGCAACTGCATGGCAAATGAGGTTTAATGTGGGAAAATGTAAAATAATGCATTTGGGTGGCAAAAATATGAATGCAATCTACTCCCTGGGGGGGGGACCTCTGGGGGAATCTAGGATGGAAAAGGACCTGGGGGTTCTAGTAGATGACAGGCTGAGCAATGGCATGCAATGCTAAGCTGCTGCAAGCAAAGCAAACAGAATATCGGCATGCATTAACCTGTTCCCGACCGGCTCACGTGCATATACTGCGGCATAATGGCACCGCTGCGCGAAACCCCGTATGGGCACGGGGTTCCTTTAAGAGCTGCCAGAGGGCACATGTGCTTGCAGAGGAGCACGCGTGCCCCGGCTGCATGGCGGGGGACCTGATGCGCATGGCCGGCGCCACACACAAATCCCTGTGCTGTCAGAGGAGAGGAGACATGTTGTTAGTAAGAAGGAACAGCAAAATGTCTCCTCTCCTACTCAGTCCTTTTCCCATACAGTTAGAACACACTGAGGGAACACACATTTAACCCCTTGATCGCCCCCTAGTGCTAACCCCTTACCTACCAGTGTCATTTACACAGTAATCAGTGCATTGTTATAGCACTGATCGCTGTATATATGTCAATGGTCCCAAAAATGTGTCAAAAGTGTCCGATCTGTCCGCAAAACCGCTAAAAACTGGTGATCACCGCTATTAATAGTAAAAAAAAAATGAACATAATAAAAATGGCATAAAAATGCCATAAATCTTTCCCATAGTTTGTAGACGCTATAACTTTTGTGCAAACCAATCAATATACACTTCTTGCAATTTTTTTTACCAAAAATATGTAGAAGAATATATAATGGCCTAAACTGATAAAGAAGTTTGTTTTTTAAAAACATTTTTGGGGATATTATACCAAAAAGTAAAAAATATTGTTTTTTTCAAAATTGTCACACTTTTTTGTGTATAGCGCAAAAAATAAAAACCATAGAGGTAATCAAATAGCACCAAAAGAAAGCTCAAAGTTTGAGAGCAGGCTATAAATTTTTCCGACAACGAAATCCGATCGCGTCAATTCCGACCGTGTGTGGACAATTCCGACGCACAAAGTGCCACGCATGCTCAGAATAAATTCAGAGATGGAACTGCTCGGTCTGGTAAAATTAGCTTTCGGAATGGATATAGCACTTTCGTCTCGCTGCAATGTTTTAAATAGTTTAATGCAGCGCACTCTCTTCTTCTTTATAATGCTAGAAGAATGAAATTGTTTTGCTGCTCATATTCACACAGACTTCTCACAAACTTCTTTCTTTATTATTTATCGTGATTTTATCAATATAATATTTTTATTTGTCACATCTCCTGAAAAATGTTTTTTTTTTAATGTTTTTAGATTAAATAATTATTTTTGGATTTTTTTAAGGCCTGATCTTGTGGTTTTTTTTTAACTCCAGAATAGTTTTGGTTGTGTCTTGTGTGTCAAGTTACCACAACACCATTATTATCTTGTATTATTTGATCTCAAGGAGATTGGTTGGTGTTGGTGTCCCTTGTTAATTTCACATTGTATTTTTGAAATGTACCTGCCTCCTCACAAACAAACTGTCCTTTTTGAAGGAAAACACATATAGGCGAGTATAATAAATCAAGCCAAAAATTCATTAAGGGGTCCTAACCAAAGAAAGAGGGAGGCAACGCTGGAAAAACAGCAGAAATTGGCGAAGCCTTTGGCCCCCAGGGCACACATCAATTATTTTCAGGAAAAATTGGTGGCCTGAGGAGTCCTTATCTAAGGGAGTTCAATCTGGTCCAGAAGTCCAAGAGATCATGAACAGCAGCAGATGACATATCTGTCCCCAGGCTGTGGTCATACAAGAGCCTGCATCTTTATTCAGACCAGACTGAACCCAGGTCTTCCTTCCACGCTTCCTTCCACGCTGTGTCTGTGGTGGTGGAGTTGTGTCAGGAGGAAGAGGAGGATGGTCCAACTCACTGAGATGGGTATTGGGTGTGATTTCGCCCCTCAACCCCTTATTTAAGGTTTGATAAATGAGTTCCTCACACATGAGGTTTTGGCCCTCCTGCATGGCCTGCAGTTTAGTGGCAGCCATGCAGGCAAAGGCCTCTTCAGGAGTGGGGGTGGCTCTCAGGGACGCAGAAGCCTCCTGAATCAGCCTGAGTGCTGAATCCTGCATGTTACTCCCCTTCCTGGGTCTTTTGTTTGGAAGGCAGAGGGGAGGGACCTGCAATTCTGTCAGGCTCCTACTGGGCCTGGCCTTCTCCTGGTTGACACTTAGCCCCACCTCCTCCTGGCTGCCACTAACCCCCGCCTCCTCCTGGCTGCCACATTCCACAGCCTCCTCCTGTGTGCCATATTCCACAGCCTCTTCCTGGCTGAGGTCTTCCTGTGTATGAAAAAGGGATATAGTTTTAGTTTTTTCTTCATCAATCACACACAATTTTCACCTCATGACTGTTGCAAATTGAATGTTAAAAAATATAAAAGACTATCAGTCTGAGCCCAGCATTTTTCATTCTTGTCCCAATTTTTTTTGCCCACTACTGTCTATTGATATGTAAAATACTTTATTAAATCAGCAATTAGTGATCAATAATAACATCTAGTAAACATCATTTATTTATTGATCAGAAATCTGTAGAACAATGCTATTCCTGGCTCAAGCTGGGCTCCTCCACTTCTTCCTGGCTGGAAGTCCCAGGTTGGACATCGGAAGCCTCAGCTGGGGTGGAAGGAAGAGTGGAAGGAAGGGTTGAGAGGGATTCCCTGACTCCAGTCTGGTTTGTCAGAAATCGCAGTCTCTTATAGTACCACACCCTGGGGACATAAATGTCATCTGCTGCAGCTCCGGATCTCTGGGAATCCTGGACCTTCTTGCGCTCCCTAAGATAAGTGCTCCTCAGGCCACAAATTTTGGCTTTTAAATAGGGGATGGTTGCTGTGGGGACCACCGGCTTCACCAACTCCAGCAGTTTTTTCCAGTGCTGCCTGCCTCTTTTGTTTATGATTATAATGTGGATGTTTCACCTGCCATAGACAGGGCAGCTCCCTGTACTTGTCTATGAACAGGGGGAGGAAGTTGTGGTTACTGAAGCCATCCATTTTATCTGCAATACACAAGACAAACCCTAATGTCAGGCTAAAGTCTCCTAATCTTGTCCCAATATAGGCCTCAATCTAGAAGCAGTATAGGGTCCAGTTTAAATGTTACCTTCGTTATCACGATCGGCGCTTCCGATACTCCTTCCTCCATTCACAGATCGTACGTCGTACTATGCACGCGTGTTATGCTTTATATACACTGCGCATGCGTGAAACTCCGCCCGCCCCTGGCGTTCTTTCTAGTCTATTCCCCGCCCCTTCTCGTTCGGCGCAGTGGGGAAAGAGCACATGGCGGAGACACAGCAGGTGCGTGCTAATTACAGCAACGAGGAGGAGGAGAGCCAGAAACATCCCAATCCTGGAGGAGGCGATTTAAGGCCTCAAATATGGCCTTTGTGGAGGTGGTGGAGATGGTCGACATACAGAAGAGGGCCGACTATGACGGGAAATATGGACCTTACCCCAACCCCAATGTCCGAAAGGCCAAGATCATGGCAAAAGTTGTCAAGAGTCTGCACAGAAATTTTGGGGTACGTCGATCCAAGGATCAACTGAGGAAACAGTGGTCGGACCTCAAATTAGGGGAGCACGATCAATATAGAAGGATCAGGAGAGTGCTGCTAAAAAGTAAGTAGTTTTCCTGTGTTTGTATTCGTTATGTTTTATAACGTTCGTGCTGCTCCATGTGCTTTTCTTTACTGTTGTACAGTTTAAAATGGCAACTTTCATGTTCATGGGCACATTATTTGTTCGTAGGAAACATTGTTCGTTCGGCCAATAAAACACCATGTCTTGGCCAGATGCATTTCAATACATTTTTTTTGGCCTACTTCTCTTAAAATAATGTTGTCTAGATGGGTTTGTAACTAGAATGAAATGCAAACTAGATTCTGTGTAAGGAGAGGATACTCAGCAGCTGTTTACACATCTGGATGCTGGAGCACTAGTGTGGGACACCAGAACACCCTTTTTTTAGGGGGCCCCACACAGGTGCTCCAGTGTATACTATAGGGGTGACTCCATCTGTGAAGCTTGTACAAAACAGGTAAGTATTCAAGCTTGCCAAAGTTACAAAATATTTCTTTATCTTGCAACTCTGCCAAAACAGACAATTGTACCCCACTTCCAAGCAATGTTTCATATTCCTATTTTTGCCATCAAATATCTGTGTGCTAAGTATACCTATTTTTTTTTACATAGGGGAGAAAAGACTTGGAGGACACTGTAACGAGCCCCTGCTCGCTCGATTCCACTCTCCCGACACTCCTTTGTGGCTATAGAATCAGCTTGCAGATCGCAACATCTGATTGTTCGGTCATCCAATGCTCCGGGATTAGAACTACAGCTTGTGCCGTTCTAATCCAGTTGTGTAACTCAGAACAAACACCAGGCAGGCTGTATGTAAGTTCAACCAGGAATCTCTTTTATTGAAAAATACAGGCTCTTCTATACAGTAAAAGAGGAGGTGTATACCTCCTGCTCATATTACTCTGAACATACACCTGTGACCAGAAACCTAATTAACATGGGCTAATTAACTAATCCCTTTAGACAGCCTAGATGACTCAGACATGACCTTTAGGCCAGACTGGCCATCTTGTAGCTCAGAAAACCCAATCAACATTATCACAATAGCAGAATTAATTAACACAAACAACAATGGGGATCTAATGACTCTTAGATCCCATACTAGAGACTTATTTACAATACACATTCTAGCAGGCAACAGACAGACAGGTAGCTGGAATTGACATCAGCATCTCCTAACAGTATTAGTCCCAGCATTATGAATCAGCCACTATTCCTAATATGGCAAATCCAGGGTCCCCAGAGTCTGTGTGTCCTGGGGGACCAGGACCCGAATCCACAGTAATACCTCCTCAAGGGTCCCCAGGCATACAGCTCACAAAGAGCACAGTTTCCCCAAATGCCAGGGCCGACGATCGATCGGCAAGAAGCTAGCATTCAGTCCCCTCCAAAAGTCTCTCTCCCGGCTAGGTCTGTCACAGACACCACTCAGCAGAGGAGACAATAGACCCCAGACCCCCCACCTCAGGAAGAAGGGGAAATGCCACAAAGCCAACAGGAGGAGGAGGAGGGAGACGTGGTGGAAATAGTCACCACAACAGGTGAGTATCTGCGACCACAGCTTCAGGTAAGAGATGGATGACGGCATATTTATAATACATGGTGTTTTTTTTTCTCTATTTTTAGGTGATCAGGATGTTGTGGATGAAGGTCATTTCACCAGTGAAAGTGCCCAGATCCTGATCGGGGAGATCATGGGGTGTAATAGGGACTTGGAAAACATCAAGCAAAACATCAATGATGTTCAAAACAAAATGAAGAACATCATTGATGTTTTAGGGAGAGTTTAAAACCCCTCGAAATCCCTAATTTTGTTGGCTTTTTTTGCAGAAAGTTTTTTGCACATTTTTAAATATATTCTCGAAAAGCCAAATTTTGAAGATGCACACAGCGTGTCAACATGTGCTATCTGCCATCACGGGAGATCAATGTCTGCGTTTTGTGGGTGCAACCCCTTCCTCAATAATAAAGTAGCTGAGAGGAAGGGATTGCACCCACAAAACACGTCCCTTGATCCCCCATGATGGCAGCTAGCACATGTTGACATTCTGCAATTTGTGTGCATCTTCAAAATTTGGCTTTTCCAGGGGTGACTTCACCCCATCTGCTGAACGCAATATCAAACACAGTTTATAAATACTCATGTCTGATATTGCCTTCAATTTCTACAAAAGTTGAACTTTGTAAGTTCCAGATTTGTGTATTTCTTGTTGGTTTTAAACATGCCTGTTTTACCTTAAGCGGACATTTGCACTTGTATTATTAATGTCACCTACAAATATTTTATAAAACAAACATGTTGGTTTGTTTTAAAAACCTTTTCTAAATGCACATGTGATTGTGCTTGTATAAAAAATCTTGATAATCAACAATGTATGGCTTCTTCTTTCAATGCTCCTAAACTTTTTTTGTGTGAAAATTTGTGTTTTCAGTGACAATGGGTGTTATTTCCTAAGGGCAAATCCACTTTGCACTACATGTGCAGTTTCAGTGCAGTCTCAAGTGCACTTGGAGTGCAAAGTGTCTTTGCCTATAGTAAATAACACACAACAGTGCTTTCGCATTTTACACAATCACGCCATTTTCAGGACTGCCCAAACTTCAGTAATGATCAGCTAAAAGAAACACAAGCAGTAAATGTAAGAAAATAATTTTTATGTTATTTTTTTTTTTTTATTTAAAAAATGTCTCAGACATTGTCTGGCATATTGTTGGCCCCCCTACCCGCAAAGTATTCCATGCATCTTAGACGAACCTCGCAGGCACTCAGGGGGGGCAAGCCAGGACGGCCAACTTCAAGCGTCGTCAGGGTGGGTTCATTAAGATTCATAACTCCGGCTTCAGGCCCAACTGAGCCAACATAGTTCACAGAATTTTTCCTTAAAAAGCTGTGGTGAACACAGCAAGCCAGGATGATGTGATTAAGTTTATACTCCGCCATGTGTATGGGTGTAAGAAATAGGCGGAACCGGCTGGCCATTATTCCAAAGTGTTCTCCGCCACTCTTCTGGCTCTGGCCAGCAGGTAATCAAAAACCCTCTTGTCCGGGGTGAGGGTCCTCATAGGGAATGGCCGCATAAGATGGTCCCCAGTGCAAATGCTTCATCCGCAACAAAGACAAATGGGGGTCCTTCCGCATTGTCTTCTGGAGGTGGCAAGTCCAAGCTGCCATTCTGGAGACGCCTGTAGAACCACCACCAACATCACAATACTATTGAACCCCTTGTAGTTGTAATAGTATGACCCCGAGTTGGGTGGTGGGACGATGTGAACGTGTTTCCCATCAATTGCCCCTCCGAAGTTAGGAAAGTCCCACTGCTGGGCAAAGTGGAAGGCCACAGTCTGCCATTCCTGTGGGTTGGAAGGAAACTGTAGAGTCAAACAAGAAAAATAAATTAATCATTTTGCACATAAACATGGAAAACAGATTAGAAACAAACATTCCTGGCCAATATCAGTATTACATTTATTTTAGGGAGTATTTTTTTTTAAAGGTCTAAGGTACACCTATCAGATTCCTCCCCCCCTCTCATGGGCCATTTGATAAATTTTATTGGGGGGGAGATGTTTTGGACAGGTAACCCTCTCCACTTCATTGAGAGATGAATGCCTAAATAATGTGTATTACTTTGGCCAGCCTCTCCTTACTTTACACTATTGGCAGCCCACTGGACAGGTAAGAAGTGCCATAATACAAAGAGATAAATACACACTGTACACATTTTAGCACATTTTGAGATTCTGCAATTACCTATCGATAATAATAGGATACAAAAACTTTAAACAGTACCATTTGAAAGTATTCAGGCCAGCCCTCGCACTACATGCTTTGGGGAATTCCTCCATAAATCGGACCAGAAAAGAGGTGGGTATAGTGTGTATGGGTTTGGCAAAGTCAGCAGATAGAGGACTGGTATCAGCTAAGTTAGCAGTTGGGGGGGGGGGGTTCCAAATGATTTTGGGACCCAAAAAAAAACTCTGGCACTCTGCCTGAATTTCAAACACACATCACAATTTTCTACATTTTAGGGGGTATTTAGGGTAAAGCACTACTATGGAGCTGACAAAATACATAGTTAATTGAGTAGATGAGGTGGATATAGGGCCAGGAGAGCATGCTGGGGAGGTACGTGAAGGCAAATATGTATGAAGGACAAAGAAAAAATACCAAAATTCCAGCATGTATGTATGAGGACAAAGGGGACATTCACAGCATATAACAATCATAGTAATTAGGGAATGAGGAAAGAAAAACAATATATTAACAAACATTAAATACAATAAAATGTGATGTTAAAGGATAAATCTTACCTTCATATACTCCTTCTGCAGGACCTGGATGATGGCAGAACAGGTCTCCGGGATAATGATCCCCAGAGCCTTGGGGGAGATGCCTGTTGAGAACTTAACCACTTCAGCCCCGGAAGGATTTACCCCCTTCCTGACCAGAGCACTTTTTACAATTTGGCACTGCGTCGCTTTAACTGCTAATTGCGCGGTCATGCAATGCTGTACCCAAACTAAATTTGCGTCCTTTTCTTCCCACAAATAGAGCTTTCTTTTGATGGTATTTGATCACCTCTGCCGTTTTTATTTTTTGCGCTATACACGGAAAAAGACCGAAAATTTTGAAAAAAAATGATATTTTCTACTTTTTGTTCTAAAAAAAATCCAATAAACTCAATTTTAGTCATACATTTAGGCCAAAATGTATTTGGCCATATGTCTTTGGTAAAAAAAATGTCAATAAGTATATATTTATTGGTTTGCGCAAAAGTTATAGCGCCTACAAACTAGGGTACATTTTCTGGAATTTACACAGCCTTTAATTTATGACTGCCTATGTCGTTTCTTGAGGTGCTAAAATGGCAGGGCAGTACAAAACCCCCACAAATGACCCCATTTTGGAAAGTAGACACCCCAAGGAAATTTCTGAGTGGCATGTTGAGCCCATTGAATATTCATTTTTTTTGTCCCAAGTGATTGAATAATGACAAAAAAAAAAAATTGCAAAAGGTTGTCACTAAATTATATATTGCTCACACTGGCCATGGGCATATGTGGAATTGCACCCCAAAATACATTTAGCTGCTTCTCCTGAGTATGGGGATACCACATGTGTGGGACTTTTTGGGAGCCTAGCCGCGTACGGGGCTCCGAAAACCAATCACTGCCTTCAGGATTTCTAAGGGCGTACATTTTTGATTTTACTCCTCACTACCTATCACAGTTTTGAAGGCCATAAAATGCCCAGATGGCACAAACCCCCCCCCCCCAAATGACCCCATTTTGTAAAGTAGACACCCCAAGCTATTTGCTGAGAGGCATGTTGAGTCCATGGAATATTTTATATTGTGACACAAGTTGCGGGAAAGTGACAATTTTTTTTTTTTTTTTTGCACAAAGTTGTCACTAAATGATATATTGCTCACACAGGCCATGGGCATATGTGGAATTGCACCCCAAAATACATTTAGCTGCTTCTCCTGAGTACGGGGATACCACATGTGTGGGACTTTTTAGGAGCCTAGCCACGTACGGGGCCCCGAAAACCAATCACCGCCTTCAGGATTTCTAATGGTATAAATTTTTGATTTCACTCTTCACCGCCTATCACAGTTTCAGAGGCCATGGAATGCCCAGGTGGCACAAACCCCCCCCCAAATGACCCCATTTTGGAAAGTAAACACCCCAAGCTATTTGCTGAGAGGCATCGTGAGTATTTTGCAGCTCTCATTTGTTTTTGAAAATGAAGAAAGACAAGAAAAAAAATATTTCTTTTATTTTTTTAATTTTCAAAACTTTGTGACAAAAAGTGAGGTCTGCAAAATACTCACTATACCGCTCAGCAAATAGCTTGGGGTGTCTACTTCCCAAAATGAGGTAATTTGGGGGGGCTTTGTGCCACCTGGGCATTCCATGGCCTCCGAAACTGTGATAGGCAGTGAAGAGTGAAATCAAAAATTTACATCCTTAGAAATCCTGAAGGCGGTGATTGGTTTTCGGGGTCCCGTGCGCGGCTAGGCTCCCAAAAAGTCCCACACATGTGGTATCCCCATACTCAGGAGAAGCAACAGAATGTATTTTGGGGTGTAATTTCACATATTCCCATGACAGTTTGAGCAATATATCATTTAGTGACAACTTTGTGCAAAAAAAAAAAAAAAAATTTGTCTCTTTCCCGCAACTTGTGTCACAATATAAAATATTCCATGGACTCGACATACCTCTCAGCAAATAGCTTGGGGTGTCTACTTTCCAAAATGGGGTAATTTGGGGGAGTTCTGAACTGTCCTGGCATTTTATGCACAACATTTAGAAGCTTATGTCACACATCACCCACTCTTCTAACCACTTGAAGACAAAGCCCTTTCTGACACTTCTTGATTACATGAAAAAATTATTTTTTTTGCAAGAAAATTACTTTGAACCCCCAAACATTATATATTTTTTTAAAGCAAATGCCCTACAGAATAAAATGGTGGGTGTTTCATTTTTTTTTTTCACACAGTATTTGCGCAGCGACTTTTCAAACGCATTTTTTAGCGCGAGAGCAGGGGGGACAGGGGTGCTTTTTTTTTTTTTTTTTTTTTCTTTATTATTATTTTTTTTTTATCTTATTTTTAAACTGTTCCTTTTATTTATTTATTTTTAAATCATTTTTATTGTTATCTCAGGGAATGTAAATATCCCCTATGATAGCAATAGGTAGTGACAGGTACTCTTTTTTGAAAAAATTGGGGTCTATTAGACCCTAGATTTCTCCTCTGCCCTCAAAGCATCTGACCACACCAAGATCGGTGTGATAAAATGCTTCCCCAATTTCCCAATGGCGCTATTTACATCCGGCGAAATCTAAGTCATAAAATGCTCGTAGATTCCAGTTTCTTAGGCCATAGAGATGTTTGGAGCCACTCTGGTCCCTGATCAGCTCTATGGTCAGCTAGCTGAATCACCGGCTGCATTCTCAGGTTCCCTGTAGAGACAGGAGAGACAGAGAAAAACACGGAAGACGGTGGGGGGGGGGCATTCTCTCCCACTGCTTGTAAAAGCAGTGTAGAGGCTAATTAGCTGCTAGGATTGCTTTTACATGAAAGCCGACCGCTGGCTGAAAAGAATGATACCAATATGATACCTAAACCTGCAGGCATCATTCTGGTATAACCACTCAAAGTCGTGAATGGCGTACCTGAAGACAAAAAAATGGTTAACAATAAAGCACAGTAAACGGTAAAGTATAAAAAATTGCATACCTGAAAAACAAACATGATAAAACATAATAACAATAAAACATTGCAGAATAGAATACAGTAAAAAAGAGCAGAACAATAGAGAGAATAGAGAGAGAGAGAGAACAATAAAACGACAACTATTATTTTTTATTTTATATTTTTGTTTGTGTTTTTTTTTTTTTTTTTTACACTTTTTTTGTAACTGTAACTTTTATAACTGTAACCGGTTCCAGGTTCGGGTCTCTCAAAATGCGATGGCATCTTGGGAGACCCTGTGAAAGTTTTCCTAGTCTGTGCAATGCTGTACCCTACGCTAATACTCAACTAGTGCATGGTAGCGTTCAAAACATTCACCAATGCAAAGACCAGGATTGTCAGGACAGGAGGGACAATAATAGCGGGTGTCACGCCTATATCCGCGCTTGCTGCAGACACAACATCTTTTTTGGGGGGGTTCGTCGGGTAGGGGTACTCGGGAGGACATAAAAATGCCTCTCATGCAGCCGACTGCATTTGGTTGGGGATGTGAATGGGGGAAGTACAGGCGCTGCAGAAGTGGTGGGTTCCCAATTAGGATTGGCGAATGCAGCAGGAAGGGCATTATGGGCACGACGGGCCTGTTTGTCTTCTTCTTGGTGGCAGCGGGACACTACTTGTGCTTGCCACCTCACCAGCTTGAACTGCACTTATGGGACTCGCCACGTCACCAAGTGTTACTGCAGCGCGGGTTTGACTACGACCAGGGTGTACTAGGCCGCTGGAGCTTGCCAGTTCAATAAAAAGCTACCCAAAAAACTGTTAGCGATCGCAGGGATCAGGCCTGACTCTGTGAACGCTGCAGTTATGTGTTTAGTGTTTTGTAAGTGACAGTGTCAGGGGCATGTCAGTAGCCGTCGGGCGAATCTGCGTGCACGCAGGGGCACGAGGAGTCTTTCTAGGACAATTCAGCTCTATTCCCCACCAGGGGGCGCCGGAGCGCTCCCGCGTGTGCCCGTACGCGCGCGTGCCCGTGCGCGCGCCCGTTCGTGCTATCGCTGTTTTGGTGCCAAGGCCCCTTTAAAAGAATGACAGGTGCTCATGTCAGGTGCTGTTCGTCTGCAGCTCTGCACCTGAAGTTCCTGTATCTGCCTGTCTGTTATCTTGCTAGTGACCCGGCTACGTCTGACCATTCTCCAGTCTCCTATCCGACCCGGCTTGCCTGACCTTGCTTATTCTGTTACCTGTTGCCGAACTCCTGCCTGCCTGACTATCCCTGGATCATCCCTCCTGTTTATACCTGCCTGATCTCCTGCCAAAACGGACTGTCTGACCTTGCTTGCCTGTGTCCTGTGACGCTGCTCCCAGCCTGCTTGTTTTGCATCCAGCTGCTGTCTTCGTATCTGTCTGCCTGCCTCCCGGTCTGCACCAGCTTACCTGCATCTGCAGCTCAGCCATCCCTGAGGGACATCCTTCCAGTTCCGGTATCTGCTTCTGCTGGAACCTGCATCAGGCCCTCCTACCCACTGCGCTCAGGAGACCACTGTTCCCACTTCCAGCGGCTCCTGAACCAGCGTTTAAGAGAGGTCTCCTTCTACCAGTCAGGCTCAACTACCAGGTACCTTACAGTACGAACAGCCATGACTGAGCCTGCAGGAGAGACCTCTCCCATCCAGGAGATCTGTACGCACTTAGCAGCCCTCACCCAAGCATTAAAGACCTTACAAGACAGTTACAACAGACTGGAGGGTCAAGTGTTAAACCTCAGTGGTCCCAGTGGTGTGGCTCCTGCTTCCGCAGCCGCTCCAGTACAGGCTGCTGCACCACCCTCTGTGGTCATGCTTCCACCGGAGCCAAGAGTCCCTGTTCCTGAAAAGTTTTCTGGTGACCGAACCAAGTTTTTGGGGGGGTGATTGGGGGGGATCGGGGGGTGATCGGGGGGGATCGGGGTGTTTTGTGTGCCTGGCATGTTCTACTGTGTGTGTGTGTGTTGTGCACTCACATTACAGTCTTCTCTCCCGAGGAGAGATGACATCATTTCCTCTGCCTCTGTGTACAATACAGAGGCAGGGAAATGATCCCATTGGCTGGGAGCGATCGTGAGTGGGGGTCCACGAATGGATGGCCTCCCCCTCACCACCGATCGCCGGGGAGGATTTGCCGACCGCCGCAGGCACCGGGGGGGTCTGATGGGACCCCCCACCCGCGGGCAGGCAAGGATGTACAGGTAAGCCCTTTTGCCTGCCCGTGCCGCTCTGAGGACGTACATTGTTGTTCCGCGGTCGGCAACTGGTTAAGGTCCTGCAGGCTTCTCCCCATCGCCAAGTACCGCAGGGTGGTGACTAGCCTCTGCTCCAGAGTGATGGCTTGCCTCATGCAGGTATCCTGCCTGCTGATATAGGGGGTCAGCAAAGCCAACAAACGGTGAAATACGGGGTCCGTCATCCGGAGAAAGTTCCTGAAATCATCAGGATTATTCTCACGGATCTCACGGAGCAAAGGCATGTGACAGAATTTGTCACGATGGAGCAACCAATTCTTCGTCCATGAACTCCTCCCCACCCTGTTCATGGACTGGGCTTGTGTCAAAGTAAGGACCCCAACACCAAGCCCTCACACAGCACGAACTCTACTAGGAGTACGTATACGCAACATGGCTAGAAAACGGTCGGCTGCTCAGAACAAAGTAACAGAACGCACTGAAGAACAGCAAGGCCTGTGAAGAGTGACCTGAAAATCAGTAACGAATGAACAAGAACACAATGGGAACTCGCTGCACGCACTGAAGAACGGATACAAACCCACAAGCACAAATTGCACAGCAGAAATACGATCTAAAAACCACAAGTCTGAAAAAGCGCAAATCCTTTCTCACCAAACTTTTACTAACACGAGATTAGCAAAAGGGGCCCAAAGGGTGCCTTGCTTAGTACTGAACTGCCCTTTTATAGTCTTGTCGTACGTGGTGTACGTGACCGTGTTCTTGGCGTTCAGAAATTCCGACAACTTTGTGCGACCATGTGTATGCAAAACAAGTTTGAGCCAACATCCGTCAGAAAAAAATCCATGGATTTTGTTGTCGAAATGTCCGATCAATGTCTGAGCGTGTGTACGGGGCATAAGAGCGATAAGGGTGTGGAATTTCCTTCCTCAGGCAGTGGTTTTAGCGGGGAGCATTGATAATTTCAAAAAACTATTAACTAAGCACCTGAACGACCACAACATACAGGGATATACAATGTAATACTGACATAAAATCACACACATAGGTTGGACTTGAAGGTGTTTTTTCAACCTCGCCTACAATGTAACTATGTAACTAAATAGTCAATAATACAATTAGTTCAACCCTATTATTGTGAACAGACTGTTAATATATCTATCGCCAGTTGCAGTTGACACAAAACATGTGCTTTTACTACACTTAATTCACATAGAACCAAAAATTAGTGCAGCGCTACTGTAAACTCCCCATCTTTCCTTATATAGTGCAACTCATGTAAATACTTATTAAAATAAATAGGTTAAATCCAACACCTAAAACTCTCTGAAGTGCAAAAATACATACAATGAAAACTAATTTATACATAAAGTGCAATGTGTCCGTAAACAAATTTGGTATGATAAAGTGCAAATTGTCCATAAATCTGCTCCAATGAGCCAATTATAAATCCAAACAAAAATATTCTCATCCAAGTGTTGATCCACCATATAGTGACTGAAACAAATCCATAAAGTGCAAGTACTTAGGAAGTGCTAGCTGGTACAGACATATCAGTAAAAACTTCTGAGATGGTTGCGGGATGATATTCACTCAAAAGGCTCCGTCCCCTATACGGGTATTGTCCCTGGGCATGGACTTCTGATGATACGCGTATAGTGGATGAAGCCTTTTGATTGAATATCATCCCGCGCCCATCTCGGAAGTTTTTACTGATATGTCTGTACCAGTTAGCACTGCTGAAGTGTTCATTTATGTGAGTGTACCACTTTTTTCTTAGTTTTGGGATTAAAATTCATGCAGAGAGCACTAGAGCTTTTGTTTTGTTTTTCACTTTTGGATCGCCATATACTATCTGTTCCGTGACTGAAAGCCGGCAGGAGAATATTGGAGATATGGGGAGACAGATCGCTGCATAGACCTAACATTATCCCCAGAGGGGAACAGCTGATTATGACCCACTGGTAACACAGGGGTCATAATGTGAGGTCAGCGTTTAGCTCTCATAGGTGGAGGGTTGACACATGCACTTTATGAATTTGTTTCATTTACATCGCGGTGGATCAACACTTCGATGAGAATATTTTTGTTTTGATTTATAATTGGCTCATTGGAGCAGATTTATGGACAATTTGCACTTTATCATACCAAATTAGTTTACGGACACGTTGCACTTTATGTATATATTAGTTTTCATTGTATGTATTTTTGCACTTCAGAGAGTTTTTATGTGTTGGATTTACACTTCTGCCTACAACAATAGTAGGAAATTATTGGAGGGAATGATAAGGGACAATATCCAAAAATGTACCGAAGAAAAAAGTATCATTAGTCGTAATCAACATGAGTTTACGAAAGGTCGATCTTGCCAGCGCAATCTGCTAACATTCTACGAGAATGTGAGCTCCCATCTAGACAGGGGAAGGCCTGTGGATTTAGTGTATCTGGATTTTGCAAAAGCATTTGATGCACTTTCTCATAAATGCATAATTTACAAGCTGAGGTCTGCAGGCATGGGCTATAAGGTTTGTTCTTAGGTAAAAAAAATGGATACAGGGGCGTGTCCAAAGGGTGGTGATAAGTAATGTGTAATCAGACTGGTCTAGAGTGGTAAGTAGGGTACCCCAAGGTTCTGTCTTGGGACCAATTCTATTCAATTTATCCATAAATAATATAGAGGATGGGACAAAAAGCTCAATCTCAGTTTTTAGGGACGACACAAAAATAAGCAGGGCAATAACTTCGCATTAGGATATGAAAATTTTACAGAAAGACCTGAACAAATTAATGGTGTGGGCAACTTTGTGGCAAATGAGGTTTAATGTGGAGAAATGTAAATAATTCACTTGGGGGGAAATATAAATGAAAAGTACTCACTAGGGGGAGAACCGATGGGGGAATCAAGGATGGAGAAAGATCTGGGGGTCCTAGTAGACAAAAACGTCAAGCTGCAGCTACCGAAGCCAGCAGAATTTTAGCATGCATAAAAAAAGGGATATACTCCAGGGATAAAACGGTAATCCATCTGGAGTACTCTACCCAGATCTGGTCACTGGTCCTCAGAAGGGATGTGCTGGATTTGGAGAGAGTCCAAAGAAGGGCAACAAAATTAATAAGGGGACTGTACGACCTCAATTATGAGGAACGACTACAAGCACTAAATGTATTCTCGGTGGAGAAACAACACTTGAGAGGGGACATGATAGCAATTTACAAGTACCTCAATAGTGATCCCAGCATAGGAAAAAAACTATTTAGTGTCAGGGAGTGTAAGAGGACACAGGGCCACACAATGAGATTGGAGGAGAAGCGGTTTAACCTTAAAACGCGCAGGGGTTTTTTCACTGTCAGGGCAATAAGGGTGTGAAACACTCTTCCACAATCGGTATTGGCGGTGGGGAGTATGGATGTTTTTAAAAGACTCTAGGGTGTGCATCTTAAAGAACACAACATACAGGGATATGGGAAATAATTATAGACACTGACACACAGGCACCTACACAGGTTGAACTGGATGGACTATTGTCTTTATGCAACCTCACCTACTATGTAAATATGTAACTATTTACAGTCCAAAACATCTGCTCAGAGGTAGCTTAATTTTACAATTAAAAAAAAAATCTACAAAGATATGTTTGTGCTTGGTGCTCCACTTTATTGGCACGGTCACCAAGTGTTTTATCAAAGGCTGCAGATTTTAAAACAGTGACTTTATGTACAATTTCAGTGTTTGGGTTTGCATATGCTTTAATTTCATAATGAATAACTAGTATGCTCCTTTAAAAAAAAATAATAATAAATAGTAATAAATAATCACAATTCTACCCCACAAAAATTATAATTAAAAACAAATTTGTACAGGTTGTCCCCCAAGGTGAGGTCATTTTGGCTTCTCCCCTCTACATTATGCCTAAACATCAACAGTTAGCCATACTGATAGTTCACATTAATGTGGAAGTCATCTGACCAGTTACAATGAGGGCATAGGTACAAATAATCAAAATAATTTAATGGTAAAGAAAAACAATATCTGTCCGTGAGATCTGAAGTTGACTGTTTTCAGCAAGATCAGAAAAAATTAAAGTAATTATAAATCCTGGTTGAATGACACTTAGTTTGTGACAGCTCTGTGTATCATAAGCAATTGACATTTAAAAATAAAATACTTCTTTTCACATTTTTTTTAGTCTTAGTTGCATCTTTAATACCTATACATATGGCACTCTGTGCATAAAAAGACATTTGTCTGCAGCTTGCACTGTGAGAGAGTGGAGCTGGTAACAAAAGAGGAGTCAGAACTTTGTTCCTAATGCAGGGCACAGTAACATGTGAGTATGTAATTTTACTTGGCTTTTATGTGATTTTTTATAAACGTTTTTACGATATGGAGGTCTTTCTTCTTTTGTAATGTCTGTATGACATGAGGCTTAATAAGAGAACTGGTGGGAGTTACAAAAGAGATACATCCCATGAGGGATACTCTTTTGGTATAAAGGGATCAAGGCATTCTGGTGAGTTCTCGTGGTGAAGGTGGCATTGAGAGTTGTGAATCTCAAAGTGATTTATAAACACCCATAATGAAGCAGCGAGGAATAGATCAGTGGAATTTTTCTGAATGAAGCACAGCATTTGTCACTTTGAAAGAGTATGGGACACTTTATTAATTATTTTATAGAGCACTGGAAATTTTATTATTGATTTATTTATGTAGATTTCACTTTATTATTATCAAGACTGCCCAATTATGTTGATAGGAAATGTTTATATCTTTTTGGTGCTGTATGTATTTAATTGATTTACATTGGATGCAGGTAAATAATAATTTATTAATTGCATCTTAGTGTTGTTGACCTTCTGCAACCTAATAGCAAATATTTCCTTTCTATGTGCATGCATTGTAGCAATGACTGCATGGTGTTTTTCAGGGTAGGTTTCCTGATGGTGAGAACCAGTTAAATAAAAAAGATTTTCCTGTGAATGCAGAAATAAAGTGAGGGGTGGATAAATTACAGAAATACTTTCCTGTATGGGAGCCACAGCTCTCATATGCAGCTTGCCAAGTCCAGTGATGGCTGTATTTACCAGCATGTACAAATGTATGAATTAACTATGAAGATCACTTCTATTTACATCAAATAGTTAATATACAATTAGTGCAAACCCTATTATCACGAAAACAGACTGTTAGTATATCTAAGGCCTCATGCACACTGAACATTATAAAAAAGCCAGTAGCATTAGCTATAGAAAGTTGTAGCTGTAGAATGAGTTTTGCAGTGTTTTTGCAGTAGTGTTTTTCAGAGTTTTTTACCTGTAGCATTTTTTAGCTTTTTGTTTAGCAAAACTATACTCCCACAAAAGCTTATGGCTCAAAAACGCTGATAAATGCAGAATAGCCATGTTTTTTAGCTTTTTTAAGCTTTTATCAGAGTTAGAGCCTTTTAACAGCTGAAAAACTCCTCTTAAAACGTACTAGTTCTGGGTTTTTTTTTCCAGCCAGAAAATACCCCTGCCAAAAACTTCTGATAAAAGCCTATGTGTGCATGGACACATAGGATAACATGCTGGGGAGTAGGGATGAGCTTCGTGTTCGAGTCAAACCCATGTTCGACTCGAACATCGGCTGTTCGACCGTCCGTCGAATTGTGAACGTTATGGGCCGTTCCCAGGGTGGCTTGGCCAATTATGGCTCAGGGGATTTAGTACACGCCCCACACTATATAAGGCCGCCTGCACGGCGGCCCTGTGTAGTGTGTTCCGGTGTGCTGATAGAGAGAGAGACAGACAGTGTCATTTGATTTGAGTTAGATAGATTAGGCTAGATCTGTTCCTGCTATTTACATTTAGTGCAGTGCGTCCTGCTCACAGTGTTCAGCTAGATCCGTTCCTGCTATTTACATTTAGTGCAGTCAGTGCGTCCTGCTCTCAGTGTTCAGCTAGATCCGTTCCTGCTATTTACATTTAGTGCAGTGCGTCCTGCTCACAGTGTTCAGCTAGATCTGTTCCTGCTATTTACATTTAGTGCAGTGCGTCCTGCTCACAGTGTTCAGCTAGATCCGTTCCTGCTATTTACATTTAGTGCAGTGCGTCCTGCTCACAGTGTTCAGCTAGATCTGTTCCTGCTATTTACATTTAGTGCAGTGCGTCCTGCTCACAGTGTTCAGCTAGATCTGTTCCTGCTATTTACATTTAGTGCAGTGCGTCCTGCTCACAGTGTTCAGCTAGATCCGTTCCTGCTATTTACATTTAGTGCAGTCAGTGCGTCCTGCTCACAGTGTTCAGCTAGATCCGTTCCTGCTATTTACATTTAGTGCAGTGCGTCCTGCTCACAGTGTTCAGCTAGATCTGTTCCTGCTATTTACATTTAGTGCAGTGCGTCCTGCTCACAGTGTTCAGCTAGATCTGTTCCTGCTATTTACATTTAGTGCAGTGTGTCCTGCTCACAGTGTTCAGCTAGATCCGTTCCTGCTATTTACATTTAGTGCAGTGCGTCCTGCTCACAGTGTTCAGCTAGATCTGTTCCTGCTATTTACATTTAGTGCAGTGCGTCCTGCTCACAGTGTTCAGCTAGATCCGTTCCTGCTATTTACATTTAGTGCAGTCAGTGCGTCCTGCTCACAGTGTTCAGCTAGATCCGTTCCTGCTATTTACATTTAGTGCAGTGCGTCCTGCTCACAGTGTTCAGCTAGATCTGTTCCTGCTATTTACATTTAGTGCAGTGCGTCCTGCTCACAGTGTTCAGCTAGATCCGTTCCTGCTATTTACATTTAGTGCAGTGCGTCCTGCTCACAGTGTTCAGCTAGATCCGTTCCTGCTATTTACATTTAGTGCAGTCAGTGCGTCCTGCTCACAGTGTTCAGCTAGATCCGTTCCTGCTATTTACATTTAGTGCAGTGCGTCCTGCTCACAGTGTTCAGCTAGATCCGTTCCTGTTTTCTTCCTACTGACAGGCAGGCTTGTCTGGTTACAGTATTTAAAGCTACCTGAAGAAAATTACAGGTGTTCTATCCCAGCTTAGTGCAGCTACAGGCCATTAGTATGTCTGGAAGGCCAAGAAGGAGAGGCAGACAGTCACAAGCCAATAAGAGAGGGCAAGCAGGCTCTGTGTCTAGTGCTGGTCGTGGAGACGGTGCATCCTCATCAGCACGTGGCCATGGGACACGCTTGGCCTTTTTTTCGGCAGCTGGCCGTGTTGAGCCGCAACATGCGGAAGACTTGGTCGAGTGGATGACCAAGCCGTCCTCATCCTCCTCATCCTCTCTCACCCATGCCCAGGGTGCTTTGTCTGGCAAAGCAGCGGCCTCTTCCCTCAGCTCAATGTCATCAGTGACTCCTTCCCTAGCTCCACCATGTCCTCCTGAGGATTCCCTCGAACTGTTTGACCACAGTGTTGGGTACATGCTCCAGGAGGATGCCCAGCGTTTGGAAGGCTCTGATGATGATACTGAGCTCGATGAAGGCAGTAACATGAGCACGGACAGAGGGGGTGCCCAAGAAGGACAGCAATCTGGCAGTCATGCTCCCCCTGCTGCAGCATACTGCCAGGTTTGCTCCAGTGATGAGGAGGGAGGGGATGATGAGGTCACTGACTCAACGTGGGTGCCTGATAGGAGAGAGGAGGAGGAGGAGGCGGCACATCACCAACGAGGCAGGATGCCCTCCAGGGGCCAGCCTAAGGGCAGCACATTGATTGCATCACACCCCAAAGCTCCACATGTGCAGGGCGCTGCAGTCTCTGCGCGTTATTCAAAAAGTTCTTTGGTGTGGGCCTTTTTTGAGACGAGTGCATCAGATCACACCGCTGCTATTTGCAACATATGTCTCAAGCGTATCTCACGTGGCCAAAACATCTCCCGCTTGGGTACCACATGCTTGACCAGACATATGTTGACCTGCCATGCAGTTCGTTGGCAAGCGTATCTAAAAGACCCACACCAAAGAACAAAGAGGATCTCTCCTTACTCCTCATCAGCTGAGATTTCCAACCCCACTAGACCTCCAGTCCTCTCTGAGACCTGCAGTGAGAGGAATGAAGGTGTAGAATTAGGTGTGTCACAGCCAAGTACTTGTGGGCAATCTGCTTTTGGTACACCGACGTCAGATTGTACCAGGCAAATTTCCCTGCCCCAGCTGCTGCACCGCCGAAAGAAGTTTGCTCCCAGCCATCCACATGCCCAGCGGTTGAATGCTAGCTTGGCAAAATTGCTAGCACTTCAACTGCTGCCTTTTCAGTTGGTAGACTCTGCCCCCTTCCGTGAGTTTGTGGAATGTGCGGTTCCTCAGTGGCAGGTACCCAAACGCCACTTTTTCTCACGGAAGGCGATTCCGGCTCTCTACCGGCATGTGGAAGGCAATGTCCATGCCTTGCTGGACAGGGCGGTCAGCGGTAAGGTGCATATTACCGCTGACTCATGGTCCAGCAGGCATGGACAGGGACGTTACTTAAGTTTCACGGCGCATTGGGTGACTCTGCTGGCAGCTGGGAAGGATGCAGGACAAGGTGCAGTAGTGTTGGAGGTTGTTCCGCCACCACGCCTCCAAAATGCTGATTGTGACACACCTCTCTCCTCCACCCCCTCCTCTTCTTCTTCCTCCATGGCCTCTTCCTCGGAACCAGCGGTGCTCCGTAGGCGTTCAAGGGGCTACGCAAGTACGCAGGCCAAAAGATGCCATGCGGTGCTTGAGCTGGTGTGCTTGGGGGACAGGAGCCACACTGGGGCAGAGGTTCTGTCAGCTCTTCAGGGGCAGGTTCAGAGGTGGTTGACGCCACGCCAACTTAAGGCAGGAATGGTGGTTTGCGACAATGGCACCAACCTCCTCTCTGCCCTCCGACAGGGACAACTGACCCATGTGCCCTGTTTGGCTCACGTCCTTAACTTGGTGGTGCAGCGGTTCTTGGGCAGGTACCCGGGCTTACAGGATGTCCTGAGGCAGGCCAGGAAAGTCTGTGTGCATTTCCGCCGGTCATATAATGCCAGTGCTCGGCTGACGGACCTCCAAAAGGAGTTTAACCTGCCCAAGAACCGCCTAATCTGTGACATGCCCACCAGGTGGAACTCAACGTTGGCCATGCTGCAGCGGCTGCACACGCAGCAGAGGGCCATCAATGAGTACCTGTGCGACTATGGCACCAGGACAGGGTCAGGGGACCTTGTTTTTTTTTCCCCACGCCAGTGGGCCATGATCAGGGATGCATGCACTGTCCTGTCACCATTCGAGGAGGCCACGAGGATGGTGAGCACTGACAGTGCATGCATCAGTGACACTGTCCCCCTTGTCCACCTGTTGGAGCACACGCTGCGTGGAATAATGGACAGGGCACTTGAGGCAGAACAGAGGCAGGAAGAGGAGGACTTCCTTAGCTCTCAAGGCCCCCTTTATCCAGACAGTGTTCCTGCGTGCCCGCCGATCACACAGGAAGAGGAGGAGGAGGAGGAGGAGGAGGAGGAGGAAGATTGTGTCAGTATGGAGGTGGAGCCTGGCACTCAGCATCAGCAGTCTTTAAGGGATCAGTCCCAAGGAACACATGGACTTGTACGTGGCTGGGAGGAGGTGGCTGCGGACGTTGTTGTCCTTAGTGACCCAGAGGACTCCGGACCGAATGCCTCAGCAAACCTACGCTGCATGGCCTCCCTGATCCTGCAAAGCCTGCGTAAGGATCCTCGTATTCGTGGTATCAAGGAGAAGGACCAATACTGGCTGGCAACCCTCCTTGATCCACGTTACAAGGGTAAGGTTGCGGACCTTATCTTGCCATCGCAGAGGGAGCAGAGGATGAAACATCTTCGGGAGGCCTTGCAGAAAGGTCTGTGCAACGCGTTCCCAGAGACTGGGAGGTTACAAACTCCTGTTTCTGGACAACGTGTTGCTGAGGCTTCGGTCAGTCAAAGAAGGAGCGGTGGAGAAGGTGGCCGTCTGACCGATGCGTTCAGACAATTTTTTGGTCCGCAGCCCCAAGGTATGATCGGTTCCAGCAACCATCGCCAGCGTCTGTTTTACATGGTGCAGGAATACCTAGGGGCAAGATCAGACTTGGACACCTTTCCCACCAAAAATCCTCTGGGTTACTGGGTCTTGAGGATGGATCACTGGCCAGAGCTTGCACAGTATGCAATTGAGCTACTGGCCTGTCCTGCATCCAGCGTTCTTTCGGAACGCACATTCAGTGCTGCTAGAGGCGTGGTAACCGATCACAGGGTGCGTCTGTCCACTGACTCGGTCGATCGGCTGACCTTCATAAAAATGAATCAGTCTTGGATCACCACCAGCTACCAAGCACCTGATGCTGATGTAACTGAATAATTTTTTTCAGATCCCTTCAAAGACTGCCTATGCTGATGCTGAGTGACTATCCCTGAGTAATTATCCTCTTCCTCCTCAATCATCACGCTGATAGCTTGTAAGAACATTTTTGGTTCTGGGCGCCACCACCAGTGCCTAAGGCACAATTTTTCAGCCCCTGTTTAACAGGGGCGTGTAATTACAATTTTTGATGTAATACTTTGCAGCAGGGCTCGTTCCTGCATTCCAACTAGAGTGTCTGTGAGGGGTTGCAGTGTTGTGGCACCAGCACCAGTGCCTAAGGCCCAATTTTTCTGCCCCTGTCTAACAGGGGCGTGTAATTACAATTTTTGATGCAATACTTTGCAGCAGGGCTTGTTCCTGCATTCCAACTAGAGTGTCTAAGAGGGGTTGCAGTGTTGTGGCACCAGCACCAGTGCCTAAGGCCCAATTTTTCTGCCCCTGTCTAACAGGGGCGTGTAATTACAATTTTTGATGCAATACTTTGCAGCAGGGCTCGTTCCTGCGTTCCAACTAGAGTGTCTGTGAGGGGTTGCAGTGTTGTGGCACCAGCACCAGTGCCTAAGGACCAATTTTTCTGCCCCTGTCTAACAGGGGCGTGTAATTACAATTTTTGATGCAATACTTTGCAGCAGGGCTCGTTCCTGCGTTCCAACTAGAGTGTCTGTGAGGGGTTGCAGTGTTGTGGCACCAGCACCAGTGCCTAAGGCCTAATTTTTCAGCTCCTGTTCAACAGGGGCATGTAATTACAATTCTTGATCTAATATTTCACAGCAGGGCCCTGTGAGGGCTTACAGTGTTGTGGCCACAGCAACACCTAAGGCCCAAATTTCTGCTGAGTATATAGGGCAGGACCCTACTTTCAAACATCTAACTTACAAACGACTCCTACTTGCAAACGGAAGGAGACAACAGGAAGTGAGATGAAATCTACCCCTAGGAAGGGAAATTCTCTCCTGTAAGAGTTAATATGGGAAAACAATTTCTCCTTTCCACTGATGCTTTCCAATCCTTGTTCCACAAAAAAACCCAAATTTTCAAAAAACATTTTTCATTGGGACAAAAAAGTGAGGTGAAATCTTCTGAAGAGGAGGAAAGACAGCAAAACAAATGTCACAGGGGTGATAACCCTTCCCTATGTTTTCCAAAAAGCTTAAAAAAGATTTTTTGGCTGGAGCTAAACACGTTAAAAATGTACCCGTTCAAAATTACAAAGAGATTCTACTTAACAACAAACCTACAGTCCCTGTCTTGTTTGCACCGCCTGTATACTGCTGTTCAGAGTATATAGGGCCTTTCCTTATTTTAATTTGGGTGCGGGGTTCCCCTTAATATCCATACAGGACCCAAAGGGCCTGGTAATGGACTGGGGGGGTACCCATGCCGTTTGTCTCACTGATTTTCATCCATATTGCCATGACCCGACATGACATTAAACCCGCAAGCAGTTTTAAATGAGATTTTTTCCTTTAAAAATGACATTTGGTGCAGGGACTGTTCTAAACATGGGAAACACGCGTCACTTTACAGGCATACTATAGACACCCCCAGGTACGATATTTAAAGGAATATTTCACTTTTTTTTCTTTTTACTTTAAGCATCATTAAAATCACTGCTCCCGAAAAAACGGCCGTTTTTAAAAGTTTTTTTTGCATTGATACATGTCCCCTGGGGTAGGACCCGGGTCCCCAAACCCTTTTTCGGACAATACCAAGCAAATTAGCCTTTAAAATGAGCACTTTTGATTTCGAACGTTCGAGTCCCATAGACGTCAATGGGGTTCTAACGTTCGTGCGAACTTTCGGTCCGTTCGCGGGTTCTGGTGCGAACCGAACCGGGGGGTGTTCGGCTCATCCCTACTGGGGAGTTTACTGGCTGCAGAAAAAAACATCTGAAGCCAAAAACAGCAGCTGTAAAAACATGAGCATGCATGAGGCCTAATATCTCCAGTTGCAGCTGGTGCAAAACAAATGCTTTTACTACACTTAATCCACATAAAACCAAACATTAGTGCAGCGCTACTGTAAACTCCTGATAATTCCTTATATAGTGCAACTCATGGAAATACTTATTAAAATAAATAGGTTAAATCCAACACCTAAAACTCTCTGAAGTGCAAAAATACATACAAGGAAAACTTCATACTGAGGAAGTCCATGCCCAAGGATGAAACGTGTATAGGGGATGGAGCTTTTTGATTAAATATCATCCCGTGGCCATCTCAGAAGTTTTTACTGATGTATCTATACCAGACTTAGCATTGCTTAAGTACCACTTTATTCTTAGTTTTGGGATTAAAAGTCATGCAGAGAGAACTAGATCTTTTGTTTTGTTTTTCATTTTGGATTGGAATCGCTATATGCTATCTGTTCCCGTTACTATAATAGAAACAAAGAGAAAAAACACATGCACCTCATAAATAGTGATTATTCAATATGACATTAATCCGACACTACTATCCTATAATCACACAACCTAAAAATACATCCAAGCAATCAACCATGCAACCCTAACATACATCCCATGCATAACCCACCCCACAAACCAACCAACAAACAAAAACAAGTAAGAGAAAAAGAAAAAAAAAAAAGGGGGAAAAGAAGAGGGGGGGGAGGGGAGGGGTCGGGGATAAATATAGCCGCTTTCTCTCCCTTCCACATACTCCTATATCCTTGAGGATTCCCAGCCTCCTATAGCCTAGTGGCTATTGTCCGTTTAATCTGTTTATTAGATCCTTCCTCTATCACCTTTCTTTCTTCCTAGGTCCGCATCTCTGTCATCTCACACTCCCAATCCATCATGGAGGGTGCATCTGCGCATTTCCATTTTCTGGCTATACAAGTACGCGCAGCCGTTAGGAAATATTTTAGTGGACCTTTCTTTATACTTTTCAATGATCCAGGTATCATAGATAATACTGCCATTTGTATGTCTGGGTTTAGTTCCTTCGCTGTCATAGCCCTGAAGATCTCAAAAATTTTCTGCCAGAATGGAAGGATTTTAGAGCAATAGTACCATATATGGGACATTGTACCTGGCATTTCCTGACATCTCCAACATTCTTCTTTATTAATTGGACTTATCCTATGAAGCTAAAATCTTATAATTTCTTTCTTGGTGCTTAGTAGACACAGAAAGTTTATGTGTAACTGCTATAGCTTTTTCCCACTCTTTCCTGGGGATCTCCATACCCAGTTCCTCTTCCCATTTCTTAATATATGGTAACTCTAACTTCTGACCCTCCTCAATTAAAATTTGATATACTTTCGATAGCACATGCGGCGGTCTATCAACTTGAATAAGGATTTCTTCTAACGCCATTAAAGGTCTGACTATTTCTGCTTCTTTTATCAGGGATGTAACATATCTTTGGAGTAGACCATGCTGCATCCATTCTTTTCTATATTCCTCCCCCATGGTCTCTAACGGGAGCACCTTATTTCCCACCATTGTTTCTATTATCCTCGTATCATCATGACTATACCATTTGAGAAATGACTTTACTCCAAATGAAAGTGGAAATTCTGGGTTGTCAAACAAAGGGATCATGGGTCCTCTAAAAGTGGAAACACATCCCGTTTTAATCAAAGTATCCCAAGCTTTCATTGTTGAGGCCACTAAAGAGGGTGTATAACCATACGGCGAACTATACGTTTTTTTGATCCATGGCAGAGATTTCAGTTTCAACCCTGTGATCTCTTCCTCTAGTCCCACCCTTTGTTTATTGTTCCCATTATGAAACCAATCTACCACTCTAGTAACCATTACCGCCCTAAGATATATTGCTATATCTGGGAGAGAAAGACCCCCATTTGCTTTAGTCTTATTTAGCACTTTTCTACTAATTCTAGGCATCTTGCCTGCCCAGACGAATTGTCCAATAACCCTGGATATCTTTTTCAAGATACTCGTTGCAGGGAACAAGGGGATCGTTTGTAGGATATACAATATTTTCAGAAGTATGTCCATTTTTATAACATTTACCCTACCTAACCATGAGAAAGTACCTCTATTATATAGCTGGAGTGTTTTCGTTATTTTTTGCACCAACGGGACATAATTATATTCTTCCAATTTCTTCAAATCCATAGGGATATAGGTGCCCAGATATTTAATAGCATTTTCCTGCCATCTGAAGGAAAAGTCCTTCTTAAGCAATTCTACCAAATCTCTAGACATATTAATGTTCATTGCCTCGGATTTATTATAGTTGACTTTGAAATTACTCAGGGTGCCAAAACGATTAAATTCCATTATCAGGTTTGGTAGTGTTATTAGCGGGTTTGTAACATACAGCAGAATGTTGTCTGCATAGACAGACAGCTTGTACTCTATATCCCCCACTCTTACACCTTGTATATCTTTATTTGCCCTAATTGCATTTAATAAGTGTTCCATAATTAATATACCGTATATACTCGAGTATAAGTCGTTCCGAGTATAAGTCGAGGCCCTAATTTACCACAAAAAAAATGGGAAAAACTTATTGACCCGAGTATAAGACGAGGGTGAGAAATGCACAGCTACTGTAAGTGGAAAAGAGGGTCAACAATGCCCATTTGCAGCATCACTGTGCCCATTTGCATGCCTCACTGTGCCCATTTGCAGCCATAGGTCCCCTGAACTTCAAACTCGGTAGTTAAGGGTTCCTAGATGCCCCCTAGCTGCAGCCAAAATTTGGGGTCTCTGAACCCAAAGGGTCCCGAAATGACATTGCTGCAGATGGACACAGTTGACCGAATTTGGGGCCCAGTATCTTGGGGCCACTTAGTGCTAAGAACCCCAAATTTGGTGTGCAAACCCAGAGGAACTAGCACCATAAAATTTCCAAAGCTGGAGTTACTAGCACTAAGTGGCCCTGAGATACAGTGCCCCAAAAATCAGTTCAGAAAATGTCAAGCACTTATCTGCAGCAGAAAATGACATTTTCCGAACCGGTTTTGGGGCCCTGTATCTCAGGGCCACTTGGTGCTAGAAACCCCAACTTTGGATATGTTATAGTACCAGTTCCACTGGGTTGGCACACCAAATTTGGGGTTCCTAGCACCAAGTGGCCCTGAGATATGGGGCCCCAAACTCGGTTCAGAAAATGTCAAGCACTTTTCTGCAGCAGAGAATGACATTTTCCGAACCGATTTTGGGGCCCCGTATCTCGGGGCCACTTAGTTCTAGGAACTTCAGCTTTGGATATGTTATGGTACCAGTTCTACTGGGTTTGCAAACCAAATTTGGGGTTCCTAGCACCAAGTGGGCCTGAGATACGGGGCCCCAAAATCGGTTCGGAAAATGAAATTTTTTGCTGCAGAAAAGTGCTTGACTCGAGTATAAGTCGAGGGGGGCACTTTCAGCACAAAAAAATGTGCTGAAAAATTCGACTTATACTCGAGTATATACGGTATATAATATTGGAGACAATGGACAGCCCTGTCTAGTTCCATTTGCTATAACTATTTCCCCGGACAAGCTACTATTCGCCCGGATCTTGGCCGTTGGATGCTGGTACAAGGTCATTATCTTATCTATCATTACAGACCCAAGCCACCACTGTTTAAGTGTCTCTTTAAGAAAGCTCCACTCCACCCTGTCAAACGCTTTTTCAGCATCTATTGCTAACAAACAGGATGGGATGGAGCCCCTCTGTACATATTCCATTAATGTAAGCGTTTTCAGGGTATTGTCCCTAGCCTCTCTTCCCTTAACGAATCCCACCTGGTCCAGGTGTATATAACCAGGTATTATGGGGGTGAGTCTATTAGCAATGATTTTTGAGTATATTCTAAGATCAAGGTTTGTTAAAGATATCGGTCTGTTATTCCCGCACAGGGTATGATCCTTATCCGTTTTTGGTACGAGAGTGATATAAGCCTGCATACTTTGAGAACCAAAAGGCACTGTTGTAGATACCGCATTAAAGGCCTGTTTCATTATGGGCATGAGTTCCACTTTAAATGTCTTATAAAACCGAGGGGTGAAGCCGTCCGGGCCTGGACTTTTCCCGTGTATTAGTGAGTCAATTACTGTTTGAATTTCTTCCATAGAAAAGTCACGCTCAAGCTGACTTGACTCTATGGATGTTAAAGTCGGGATTTCAGTTTCCTTTATATACTGTTGTATTTTTTGCTGGACCAATTCTGGATTACTATTCGTCTTACAGTTAGGTATGTTATATAGTTTCGTATAGAATGTTTGAAACTCTTTTAGAATCCCTTTTGGATCATAACTCACATCTCCAGCATCTGTCTTTATCTTGGCAATAGGTAATGTGCTGCTTCTGTTTTTTAGGGCCCTTGCCAATAGCTTACCTGGCTTATTGCCCTGCTGATAAAATAGGGCCCGTTTTTTATCCCTAACATATAACGTCTTTTCATTCAGTAGTGTTTGCAATTCTGCTTTTAACTCTGTTACTATCATTAATGTTTCCCGTGTTAGGTTTTGTTTATGTTGTGTTTCCGCAGTCGCTATTTCTTTAAATAATTGAGTTATTCTACAGTTTTTCTGTTTTTTCAATCTAGCCCCATGTTTTATAAATAAACCTCGCAACACACATTTCAATGCTTCCCATTGTATAGGCAAGGATGTAATATCTCCGATATGATCATTAGCAAAATCCGTTATTGCTTTTCTTATTTCTATTACACACCCCTCATCATAGAGTAGATTGTCCAATTACCCCTACTGTTCTCCCCCAAATGTAGATCTATTTTTAGAAACACGGGTGCATGATCGGACCATACTGAGTTGCCAATCTCTGCAGCTAAGATAGTGTTTATCCCTCTCTGATTTATTAAGAAAAAATCTATATGATGATATGATCCATGAACGTTAGAATAGAATGTAAAGTTCTTCTCTACTGGATGCAATAGACGCCATATATCAACCAGCTGACATTTAGTCAATAATTCTTTAAATTTCTTCTTATCTTTACTACTCTGAGCTATCGTCGGTGCTGTGGTGTCAATCCCGCTATCCATAACAAAATTGAAATCACCCCCGACTATTATTATACCTTCTGCTTTTTCCAAAAGTTGACTAATCAGTTGTAAGCCTACTTTAATCTGATTTTGGTTAGGTAAGTATAGGTTTATCAGAGTGTATTTTTTACCATATATAATAAGCTTAAGTAGTATTGCTCTTCCATCCCTATTGCGCCCTTCTTCTAGCACTTGATAAGGAATTGTTCTATGAATTACAATAGACACCCCCTTCGACTTAGAGTACCCATAGGAATCATGGAACCATGTGGTGTAATATTTATTTCGTAGGTTAGGAATATGGTCCGTCCGGAAATGCGTCTCCTGAAAAAAGATAACCCCCACCTTCTGTTTGTGAAGAGAGTATAAAACCTGTGATCTTTTTGAAGCCGAGTTAAGACCCCTAATATTGTAGGAACATATATTCATTGCTATTCAAAACTTAGGGAAGAAGGGACAGAGATAGAAAGAGAGAAGAAAAAAAAAAAGGAGGAAAAAAATTGTACAACCCACTCACACCCTCTCACACACACACCGATTCGTACCCTATTGACTATAAACAGTCTATCTTACTTTAACGCAAGTTCCCTAAACTAGGGAGAATGGAGCCTGACTTCCAATTACCGCCACCCAGTCAGTGGCTACACGCAGATTTTTTAAATATTGTAAATATTTTTATTTCATTACATTACCCAACACCATGCTGGCCATTGGGATCAAGGGGGAGAACATCCTTTCATAGGGGATAGCAACCTCCCCAAATCATATCTACATCACTCAATATCATGCCTGAGAATATGCGTAAAATATCGATAACATATATAGTCCAAGCCTATAGTAAAAAAAAAAAAAAAAAAAAAAAAACCCCTACACAATCCCCCTAGCACCTACATATATCATTTAATACAATGTTTGATAAAATGTATAGAATATCGATAAAATACATGCTCAGAACCTGTGAAAACAATGAAAATTATATCAAAAACAATGCAGGACCCAAACTCAGGATCCTAATATGTGTTCTTATGTTAATATACCCAAGTCCTGAAGAGAGAGGAAAAAAAAAAAAAAAAAAACCCACCACAATCCCCCTATCACCCTACCCCATACCTACATCATTTAATACCATGTTTGACAATATGCATAGAATATCAATAGAATACATGCTCAGAACCTGTAAAAGCTATAAAGATTATGACAAAAACAATGCGTGACCCAATATCGGGATCCTAATATGTGTTATTGTGTAATATACCCAAGTCCTGAAAAAAAAACAAAAAAACAAAAACAAAACCCCCACATCCCCCTAACGCCCTAACACATACATTCATCATTTATTACAATGCTTATCAATATGCGTAGACTATCAACAAAAAAAAAAAAATATATAAGATCAGGACCTGTGGTAGCAATAAATATTGTGAAAAAAAAAAGAAAACTCTGCAGGTCCCAGGATTGGGATCCTGCCTGTGTGCTAATATACATAAACCCAAGAAAAGAACCCCCCCCCAACAATCCCCCTATCACATACATACAAAACCCCATGACCCACCCATCCCCCTGTGTACCTGCAAACAGTGATTACTACAGTGTTTATCACTATGCGTATAGTAACTGCAACTTATATAATAAAGAGTGTACCAATGCCTAACCGAATCCCAAGATCCACTCCCACATAGTGTTAATATCAAATATCGGTAAAATATATAGTGTACAAAATTTGTGCAGGACTCCATATTTATACCCCACATATGTGCTCTTATACGAAATATAGACAATATAAAAAAAAAAAGCCCCCCCCCCCCAGCACATGATATTGGAGACTCTCTACCCCCTACCCCCCCTCTACCCACAATATCCCAGAGGGGAACAGCTGATGATTATGACCCACTGGTGAAACAGGGGTCATAATGTGAGGTGAGTATTTAGATCTCACAGGTGGAGGATTGACACATGTACTTTATGGATTTGTTTCATTCACATCATGATGGATCAACACTTTTATGAGAATATTTATTTGTTGGATTTATAATTGGCTAATTGGAACAGAATTATGGACAACTTGCACTTTAACATACCAAATTAGTTATGGACACATTGCACTTTATGTATATAGTAGTTTTCATTGTATGTATTTTTGCACCTCAGAGAGTTTTATGTGTTGGATTTACACTTCTATTTACAGTTCAAAACATCTGCCAAGAGGTAGCTTTATCTTACAAATAAAAAAAAATCTATAAAGATATGTGTCTGCTTGGAGCTCCACTTTATTGGCATGGTCACCAAGTGTTTTATCAAAGGCTGCAGATTTTAAAATAGTGACTTTATGTGCAATTTTATTGTTTGGGTTTGTAAATGCTTCAATTTCATAATGAAAAACTAATATGTTCCTTTACAGAAAAACAGTCAAGAATTTTAAACCCCAGTAATCACAACTCTACCCCACAAAAATTATAATTAAAAACACATTTGATTTGTATAGCTATCAACCTAATACCCCAAACTTTGTATAATCTTTCCATGAAAACACTATAGAGATAACCTAAAAAGAGAAATCTTAAAAGAGCTTAAATATAAGGATGGGCTAATGAGGAAAACAATATCATCCCTTATGGGTTGTCCCCCAAGGGGAGGTCATTTTGGCTTCTCCTCTCTACATTATGCATAAACATCAAAGGTAAGCCATGCTAATAGTTCACATTAATGTGGCAGTCATCTGACCATTTACATTGAGGGCATACAGTCAGGTCCATAAATATTGGGACACAATTCTAATCTTTTTGGCTATATACACCACCACAATGGATTTGAAATGAAACAAACAAGATGTGCTTTAACTGCAGACTTTCAGCTTTAATTTGAGGGTATTTACATCCAAATCAGGTGAACAGTGTAGGAATTACAACAGTTTGTATATGTGCCTCCCACTTTTTTAAGGGACCAAAACTAATGGGACAGATTAACAATCATCCATCAAACTTTCACTTTTTAATACTTGGTTGCAAATCCTTTGCAGTCAATTACAGCCTGAAGTCTGGAACACATAGACATCACCAAACGCTGGATTCCATCCCTGGTGAAGTTCTGCCAGGCCTCTACTGCAACTGTCTTCAGTTCCTGCTTGTTCTTGGGGCATTTTCCCTTCAGTTTTGTCTTCAGCAAGTGAAATGCATGCTCAATCAGATTCAGGTCAGGTGATTGACTTGGCCATTGCATAACATTCCACTGCTTTCCCTTAAAAAACTCTTTGGTTGCTTTCACAGTATGCTTCGGGTCATTGTCCATCTGCACTGTGAAGCGCCGTCCAATGAGCTCTGAAGCATTTTGCTGAATATGAGCAGATAATATTGCCCGAAACATTTCAGAATTCATCCTGCTGCTTTTGTCAGCAGTCACATCATCAATAAATACAAGAGAACCAGTTCCATCGGCAGCCATACATGCCCACGCCATGACACTACCACCACCATGGTTCACTGATGAGGTGGTATGCTTTGGATCATGAGCAGTTCCTTTCCTTCTCCATACTCTTCTCTATCCATCACTCTGATACAAGTTGATCTTGGTCTCATCTGCCCATAGGATGTTGTTCCAGAACTGTGAAGGCCTTTTAGATGTTGTTTGGCAAACTCTAATCTGGCCTTCCTGTTTTTGAGGCTCACCAATGGTGTACATCTTGTGATGAACCCTCTGTATTCACTCTGGTGAAGTCTTCTCTTGATTGTTAACTTTGACACATATACACCTACCTCCTGGACAGTGTTCTTGATCTGGCCAACTGTTGTGAATGGTGTTTTCTTCACCAGGGAAAGAATTCTTCTGTCATCCACCACACTTGTTTTCCATGGTCTTCCAGGTCTTTTGGTGTTGCTGAGCTCACCGGTGCGTTCTTTCTTTTTAAGGATGTTCCAAACAGTTGATTTGGTCACACCTAATGTTTTTGCTATCTCTCTGATGGGTTTGTTTTTCAGCCTAATGATGGCTTGCTTCACTGATAGTGACAGCTCTTTGGATCTCATATTGAGAGTTGACAGCAACAGATTCCAAATGCAAATAGCACACTTGAAATTAACTCTGGACCTTTTATCTGCTCCTTGTAAATGGGATATTGAGGGAATAACACACACCTGGCCATGGAACAGCTGAACAGCCAATTGTCCCATTACTTTTGGTCCCTTAAAAAGTGGGAGGCACATATACAAACTGGTGTAATTACTACACAGTTCACCTGATTTGCATGAAAATACCCTCAAATTTAAGCTGAAAGTCTGCAGTTAAAGCACATATTGTTTGTTTCATTTCAAATCCATTGTGGTGGTGTATTGAGCCAAAAAGATTAGAATTGTGTCGATGTCCCAATATTTATGGACCTGACTGTATATGGCCTGCCCTATACACTCTGCAGAAAATTGGGCCTTAGGTGTTGGTGGTACCAGAACACTGTAAGCCTTCACAGTTACACTTGGTGGGTGCTGGAACGGGCCCTGCTGTGAAATATTTTATCAAGAATTGTAATTACATTCCCCTGTTAAACAGGGGCAGAAAAATTGTGCCTTAGGCAGTGGTGGTGGTGGCACAACACTGTAAAGCCTCACAGATACTCTTGTTGAGAGCAGGAACGGGCCCTGCTGTGAAATATTGGATCAAAAATTGTAATTACAATACAGTGCAGCTGTAGTGCAGTTGCCACTACTTTTCTGGTGGTGTACACAGTACACAATACAGTGTAGTGCGGTGTTGCAAAACAAAATATACATCATGTCCAGAAGGCTACCAAGGAGAGGCACATGCTCACAGGCCACTAAAAGAGGGCAAGCAGGCTCTGTGTCTACAGTCAACAGTGCTGGTCATGGACATGGTGCATCCTCTGCCAGTGACCGTGGGGCACACTTGTACTTTTTTTCTGCTGCTGGCCGTGTTATTGAGCCAGAACATGCAGAAGAGTTGGTGGGGTGGATAACAAAGCCACCCTCATCCTCCTCATCTTCTGTCACCCAGGCTCAGAGTAGTTTTCCTTCCTATGCAGCTGCCAAAGTGGCCTATTCCACCGGCTCCTTGTCCACAGTCACTCCTTCCGTAGCCCCACCATCATGCACGGAGGAGTCCCCGGAACTATTCAACCACAGTGTCGGGTACATGCTGCTGGAGGATGCGCAGCAATTTGAAGGCTCCGATGTTGGTTCCCAGGTTGAGGAAGGGAGTAACATGAGCCTAGAGAGAGGGGATGACCAAGAAGGACAAGAAACTGGCAGTCATGTTCCACCAGCTGCAGCGTAGTGCTAAGTTTGCTCCAGTGACCAGGAGGGAGGGGATGATGAGGTCCCTGACTCTACTTGGGTGCTCGATAGAATAGAGGAGGAGGCACAACTCCAAAGAGGCAGGATGTCCTCTAGGGGGCAGCCACCCTACTGCATCACACCACAGAGCTCCGCAGGTGCAGGGCGCTGCTGACTCCCCGCTGATTTTGAAAAGTTCCTTGGTGTGGGCCTTTTTGGACAATATTTATGGACCTGACTGTATGTACCTATATGTCTAACTGCCTTCACCTGTGTCAAGATTAAAGAAGCATTTATAAAGCAGACAGCTTAAAGAGGAAGTGAACTTCCTCTGCTGACATTTATCTGTAGGTAAGCCTATAATAAGGCTTACCTATAGGTAGTGAAAATATTTCCTAAACGTGTACCGTTTAGGAGATACTTACATTGTATGCAGCCAGTGACATCACTGGTGCATGCGCTCTGAAGGAACGGCACAGGTGGCCGTTCCTTCAGAGCCCTGTGCCGTGAATGCATGCGTGGGAGTGATGTCATCGTGGCTCTGGCCAATCACAGCACCAGAGCCTGCGAACCCAGATGAAACTCCGGGGAAAATGTTGGCTGTCTCAGCGCTGTGTGGGCGCCGCTGAGAGAGCTTAGTTCTCAGGTATGTATTTTATAATGAGCTAGTATGTGATACATACTAGCTCAGTATGCCTTTGTCTTACAGATTTTTTTTCTTGTTTTTTTTCTGAGGTTTACAACCTCTTTAACAGTGTGTGACATCACTGGTATGTGCGCTCTGAAAGAATGGCCACGGGTGCCGTTCCTTCAGAGCCCTGTGCCATGAACGCAAGCATGGGGGTGACGTCATTGTGGCTCCAGCCAATCACAGCGCCAGAGCCTGAGAACCCAGACGAAACTCCAGGGAAAATGTTGGCCGTCTCAGCGGTGTGCAGGTGCCACTGAGAAAGCTTAGTTCACAGGTAAGTATTTCATAATGAGCTAGTATGAGATGCATTCTAGCTCATTGTGCCTTTGTCTTACAGATTTTTTTTCTTGTTTTTTTCTGAGGTTTACAACTTCTTTAGCAAAAAAAAATTATTACAGGCATTTTTTTTATTATTAGTGGCACATCTAGTATTGCTGTCAATCATACTTAAATTATTGCTTAGATTAATATGTTTATGGGTGGTATTTAGCTGCACACAGGCTTTTGCCATGTAAGTTTAAAAATAAATAATAGACAACACTCCAAACAGCTAACCTTTAGATTTTCAAATATTTATGAAAGAAAGTAACATATATAATGTTTCTGAGTCAAGCCAGGCTCATGTTGGAGCACTTTGCGGGGATACTCTTGTGTATATTTAGAGAAATCACTTATTAGAGCTTTGTCCAGGGATTGGGTATCCTTGCTTATGTGTAACGCAAAAGTTCCATTCAAACGTATTCCTGTGACACTTACCTATTAAATGAAATCCCCTCAATTCGGCATATCGTTAGGATTGGAAACATGAGGGGTATGGCTAGTGATCTGATGTTAGAGGAGATACTTAGAGAACCCCCCATATTTGCGTATAAGAGATCAATCAGAAATGCTGTGATACATGCTGATTTCCACAGTCAAGCTACACCCAATACTAATACCACCTGGCTTTCGTGTTATCAATCAACATTTGTCATGTATCCCTGTTGCCACTGTGCCCAGGTGTCATTTTGTGATGCAGGGTAACTCTTTTACATATCAACGTATGAGTGAGAGATTTTCTATCATTTTTTAACTAAGCAAGTCATGTTATTTACATCTTCAAGGGCCCCTGTGAATTAGAATATGTGGGAAAAACAAACAGTGAAGTTAGGGTGCGTATAGATGAGCACAGAACAGTATCAGGATGGCAGATTTTACATCGTCTGTGGCAAAACATTTTTGGTTGGCAGGACATAGATATTCCCAGTTACACTTTGCAGTTTTTGAAGGGGTTAATACTCCCAAACAAGGTGGCTAATTGGTTCGCCTGTCATTACAGTGAGAATTATACTGGATCTATAAATTTGACACACTCTGGGGGCGTGGCTAGCCGGCGGAGTGAATGGACGCTCACTGAAAGAGCTCCTCTCTGCCACAGGCCAACGGAGAACATTACACCAATATACGCCTCGTTTTAAAGCACTGACGGTTCCGCAGGACACAGGGGCACCCCAAGATGCCATCCCGGTAAAGAAAAGAGGGCACTCAACCAGGCAAAAGACCAGACCAAGATGGTGGCGGCAGCATGCAGAGAGAACACACACGTGGCTGTCACACACAGAGCAGCGCGGAGCCAGCAAGGTACACAGGGTACCCCAACAACAAGCCTGGAAAGGGGAACCTCTCTTCACCTACTTCAGCTTCTTCTAGCCCAGTTAAAAGTAGACAAAGGCTGGACTGCCCTGAGGGAGAAGACCTGGAGGTAAGCCTGGAGGTAAGCCCCTGAACAACCACCATATTACTTATCGTTGGTTGTATCCAGCGAAGCTTCTAGTAACTAGAGATGGAACCACACATTTAATCTCTAGCGTGAAAGAGGGCCTCCACCTCATGTGGGAATAGCAAATCATTGCCTCTGATGCCACAGATGAAAGAAATGTTAGCTCTTCGGTGTCAAACCACAATAACTACGTATCTGAAACAGGCTGAATAACCTATACAATTCTACTCTCCTAACTTCTCCCTGATGGCCCAGGGGAGTGCCACACTTTGTTTTTTTTTTCTCTCAGTTACCCCCTTAAGTCGAGTGGTTGCTGATACCGCACAGATTCTCTCAAGAATTGCAAGGTACTTCACTGTTATCTTTCTCTGAACTTCACATAACTATTCTTTTTCAAGGTTTTTCCTAACGACGCATCTGTCTTATAACAGTGCTACGGTGGACTACTTCTCTTCGTCCAACAGCCATCTGACTGCTGGGATCACTTCCTTATCTTGCTCAGGACCAGGTAATTTGACACCACACCAGTTAATCCCTATTCAAACTATACATTGACTTCCAAACTAGCTTAACATACCAATTAAAATCACATCCTTTAATGTTAAGGGACTGAATAGCCCCCATAAAAGGCAAATGGCATGGAAGGAAGCCAAAACATTACACAGTGATGTGATATGCTTCTAAGAAACTCACTTTGCTTCCCACAAACCTCCTACTTTCCAACACCGCCAATTTCCCCATATCTTTCAAGCGAACAGTCCCTCCAAAAAGAGGGGAGTGGCAATAGCCATCAAAGACACCTTCCAATTTAAAAGCCTAGACATCCATTTGAATGCATCAGGAAGATATATAATCCTTGTTTGTGATCTGAACAACACCATATATACACTGGTTAATGTGTATCTCCCCAACACCAAACAACTATCTTTTTTGAACAAGATATGGAAGAAAGTCTCCACAATGCGACAAGGAAATATAATCATATGCAGAGCTTTCAATGCAATTCCCGACAAAGATTTGGACTTATCTAGTGACATAAGACACCAACAACGCAGAGCAACTCTTGACTGATTTATCTCCTCCTCAGGTCTTTATGACGTGTGGAGATGTCAACACTCCTCAGAAAAGGACTTTACGTTCTATTCCATGTACATCATACATACTCTTTCATTGACCTGTTTCTGGTAGACAAATTTATCCTGCAATAAGTTGTAAAATCTGAACTGCATTGTATTACATGGTCGGATCATGCCCCAATATCCATTGGTGTGGGGGATCATCGTACCGAGACCAGGGCTAACAGTTGGCGCATTGATATCTACACCCTTTCTCAACCTCACAATTCTGAACAAGTCAAGAAAGCACTTACAGAATTTTTTGCCATTAATGCCCCCTCGGTCGATGATCCCTTCACGGTATGGAACACCCACAAAGTATATATCAGAGGCTTACTCATACAGATGAGCGCAAAAATAAAGAAACAAAGATCAGACCATCTAAATGAGTTGCTAGCCAGCATCCTTCACTTAGAAACACTCAACAAAAAGAAAACAACACAAAAACTTAAAGAATCATTATTCATTGCAAGACAGGAATTAAGAACACACTTGATAGCACAACACGACTATCAGATGCATTCCTTAAAAGCCCAGTCATACAGATATGGGAATAAAGCAGGTAAACTTTTAGCTTTCCAACTTAAAGAAAAAATAATCAAACAAAAAGTTTCCTGCATCACAAATCCTAAAACCAAACAGAAAGTCACGAATCCCAAAGAAATCGCAGACGCCTTTAGGGACTATTATGAAACACTTTACAATCTTAATAACGATCCTGATACTTTCCAACCTAATGAATCCATAATATCTGACTTCTTAGCCTCAGTAAATTTGCCTAAAATCTCTCAAACTGAATTATCCCAACTGAACCAACCTTTCTCAATACAAGAAGTAGAAACATCCATCAAAAATCTCCCATGCAACAAAGCCCCCGGACCTGATGGATATTCTTCTGAATATTACCAATTATTTAGCACCATCCTGTCACCACATTTATATTGAGTATTTGAAGCAGCCACGTCCAAGGCAAAATTTCCCCCGGAAATGCTCACAGCCACAATAATCACCCTTCCCAAACCAGGCAAAGAACCAAATTTACCGCAAAACTTTAGGCCAATATCCCTATTGAATCTACATGCCAAAATTATAGCAAATAGAATAACAAATGTACTACCAAAAATTATTAACTACGACCAAGTTGGCTTTGTGATGGGCTGTCAGACCATTGATGCCACCAGGAGAATGCTGAATCTCTTGCACTTTGTAGAACAGAAAAGGGAGCCTTCTTTGCTTCTCACGTTGGATGCAGAGAAGGTATTTGATAGGGTGCACTGGGGGTACCTGGGTGGAGTATTGGAGAAATTTGGAATAACTGGCCCAATACAAAGAGCAATATTAGAATTGTACTCCTCACCATCGGCATTTGTTTACGCAGAAGGAATGTTTTCTAAAACATTCCAAATTATGAATGGGACCAGACAGGGGTGTCCCCTGTCCCTTATAACCTTTACCCTGCTTATGGAGCCCCTAGTGGAGAAAATAAGGTCAAACCCGAACATACAGGGCATTGAAGCACAAGAACACCAACATAAAATGTCATTATTTGCAGACAATGTCATTCTCTCCTTATCTAACCCAGCCATATAATTGCCTGCAGCACATGATATACTGAACCTGTTCAGCACAATAACCTATTACAAGGTTAATGCCACAAAATCACACATATTGGGAATACATTAGACATGTGCATTTCGTTTCTTTTCGTATCGAAATTCGGGCAAATTTTTAATTATTCGGAAATTCGGATGCATCTGAATTTACGAATTACAAAAGTAAAGAATTTAAACGAATCAGAAAAAAAATGAACGAATTCGAAAACATATTCAAATCGAATTTGAATCAAATTCGAAGACAAATTCGAAAACAAATTCGAATCGAAATCGAAAAAATAGAAAACGTTTTTCTAAAAAAAACAATAAGATAGAATATAAAATAATAAAGCAATAGAATATTTATATATATAATTTTTTTTTATTATTCTTTTCTATTTTTTTTGTGCTTTTCTTTTCTATTATTTTATATTCTATTATAGTCTTTTCAATTCAAATTCAAATTAATTCTATACGAAATTCGAATTTCGGAACATGGCTTCTGAAGTTTGAATTTCGTATAGAATGAATTTGATTTTGAATAGAAAATAATAGACTAGACAAACAATAGAAAAGAACAGAATAAAATATAATATATACATTTTATTTTATTCTGTTCTATTGTTTTTCTAGTCTTTTCTTTTCTACTCTATTCTAATCTTTTCTATTCAAATTCATTTTATAAGAAATTACAATTTTGGAAGATGGTTTTATATATATATATGTATGTGTGTGTGTGTGTGTGTGTGTGTATGTATATATATATATATATATATATATATAATAATAAACTTCAGGTGGGTTACCCTCTTTTCTTAGGTCCTGTCCAATCAAGGCACCGTCAAGGTGGACTCCCAAACTTCCACCATAAATGGATAGAAAAAAGACGTGGACCGATGCTTGATGCAAAAAAGTGTCATTTACTGGAAATATTTCAATTAGTACATGCAAGCCACTGTACAGTTCCGAGCGCAAGCTTCGTCAGGCTATTCTGGCTGTGTGTGAAAAAGCCAAAACACAGATTTCCTCTTATCCACACCCAGTCTGCCTCACACATGTGTATCAACTTAATTACTAAAAGACAAATAAACAACCACCTATAAAGATAATTAACCCTTATTGTTTCAACAAGACGAAGTGAAAAAAATCTCCTAACCTTCAATATACATTCTACTATATACATTAGTCATACTAATATACATATTTCTCTCTCATCTTCCATCACTGTAATACTAAGTGGCAAGTGAGCTCTTTTGAATATACATCTCATATAATATATTAGTAATGACATACTTGATCGTATCTCAGACCTCATCAAAGATTCCAGTTAGTATCCTTTTATTTCACATTCCCAACAGGAATCACTTCCAAACGATCTACGGGAGTATAATACATATCAAACATGACCATGATCCCCATATGTCAATAGTCATATCCTATACAAATAAGTATAAATCATAGTCCTTGTTCATACCATCGGGATGCAAGGACTGTAATTTATTGATCCACCAGACCTCACGTCTCCTAAGTTTTAAAATCCTGTCCCCCCCTCTTTTATCACTGGGAATCTCTTCCAATATCATAAATCTTAAGTCAGTGTCCCTGTGTCCCATCTCGGTAAAATGACGCGACACAGGGAGACCCGACTGAGGATGTCGAATTGTACTACGATGCTGTGCAATACAATCTTTTATCTTCTGGGTTGTCTCGCCTACGTAAATTAAGTTACAGGGGCACATAAGAATATAAATGACATAAGATGACTGGCAAGTATAGAAACCATTAATTGTTACCATCACATACTCGGATTCCGGTGCTATACACATTACCCAAGATCCATAAGGATAAACAATCCCCACCAGGGCGCCCTATTGTATCAGGGAATGATTCGATTTTTGTACCCACAGCTAAACTTTTGGATGGAGTGCTATCGCCGTTGGTGAAAAATACTCCATCCTTTATCAAGGACTCTGGTGACTTTCTTTCCAAAATTAGGGACTTACCACCTATCAATGAGGATTTTATTCTTGTTACTTGGGATGTAACTAGCTTGTACACGTCTATTCCACACGAAGCTGGTATTAAAGCAGCGATCAACCTGATTCCCGATGGTATGAACAAGGACTATGATTTATACTTATTTGTATAGGATATGATTATTGACATATGGGGATCATGGTCATGTTTGATATGTATTATACTCCCGTAGATCGTTTGGAAGTGATTCCTGTTGGGAATGTTAAATAAAAGGATACTAACTGGAATCTTTGATGAGGTCTGAGATACGATCAAGTATGTCATTACTGATATATTATATGAGATGTATATTCAAAAGAGCTCACTTGCCACTTAGTATTACAGTGATGGAAGATGAGAGAGAAATATGAATATTAGTATGACTAATGTATATAGTAGAATGTATATTGAAGGTTAGGAGATTTTTTTCACTTCGTCTTGTTGAAACAATAAGGGTTAATTATCTTTATAGGTGGTTGTTTATTTGTCTTTTAGTAATTAAGTTGATACACATGTGTGAGGCAGACTGGGTGTGGATAAGAGGAAATCTGTGTTTTGGCTTTTTCACACACAGCCAGAATAGCCTGACGAAGAGCGATGTGCGCTCGGAACTGTACAGTGGCTTGCATGTACTAATTGAAATATTTCCAGTAAATGACACTTTTTTGCATCAAGCATTGGTCCAAGTCTTTTTTCTATATATATATATATATATATATATATATATATATATATATATATATATATAACTATTTTTTTATTTTATTTTTTTCTATGCTGGTCTGTTGTTTTTCTATTCTTTTATTTTCTATTATTTTCTATTTTATTCTAATATTTTCTATTTGAATGTGAATTCATTCTATACGAAATTTGAATTTCTGAAAATGGTTATACAGAAACAAAATGAAATAGAAAGAAATCAAATTCTAATAGAAAAGACTAGAACAGAAAAACAATAGAACAGAATAGAAATTTATATATATATATATATATATATATATATATATATATATATATATATATATATATATATATATATATATATATATATATATATATATATATATATATATATATATATATATATATATATATATATATATATATATAAAAAACCATCTTCCGAAATTGGAATTTGGTACAGAATGAATTCAAATAGAAAAGATTAGAATATAATAGAAAATAATATAAAAGAATAGCATAGAAAACAAGAGAACAGAATAGAAAAAATAGAAATGATTAGAATAGAATATTTTATATTCGAATTCATTCTGTACCAAATTCCAATTTCGGAAGATGGTTTTATTTATATATATATATATATATATATATATATATATATATTATATTATATTTCTTTCTATTCTGTTCTACTGTTCTATTGTTTTTCTATTCTATTCTTTTCTATTAGAATTTGATTTCATTCTATTTCTATATAACCATTTTCCGAAATTCGAATTTCGTATAGAATGAATTTGAATTCAAAAAGAAAAGAGAATTAGAATTAGAATATAATAGAAAATAATAGAAAAACAATAGACCAGAATAGAAAAAATATAATATAATACAATATATATATATATATATATATATATATATATATATATATATATATATATATATATATATATATATATATATATCTATCTATACATAAAACCATCTTCCGAAATTCGAATTTCGTATAAAATGAAATTGAATAGAAAAGATTAGAACAGAGTAGAAAGAATAGATTAGAAAAACAATATAACAGAATAGATATATTATATTTTATTCTGTTCTGTTCTATTGTTTTTCTAGTCCATTCTTTTCTATTATTTTCTATTCAAATTCAAATTCATTCTATACGAAATTCGAATTTCAGAAGCCATCTTCCGAAATTCGAATTTCGTATAGAATGAATTAAAATTCAAATAGAAAAGTTTAGAATAGAATAGCATAGAAAAACAATGGAACAGAATAGAAAAAAATATATAATATATATATATATATATATAAAACCATCTTCTGAAATTGGAATTTGGCACAGAATGAATTTGAATTCGAATAGAAAAGATTAGAATAGAATATATTATATTTTTTTCTATTCTGTTCTATTGTTTTTCTATGCTATTCTTTTATATTTTCTATTCTTTCCTAATCTTTTCTATTGGTATCCGATTTCATTCTATACGAATTTCAAATTTCGCAAAATGGTTATATATAGTTTACGTTTTCAAATTCAGTTAATGTTTTTTTCGAATGCGGTAGAATTTTTTCGAATTTGATAGTTTTTTTCGAATGTGGTAGAATTTTTTCGAATTTGACAGTTTTTTTCGAATGTGGTAGAATTTTTTCGAATTTGATAGTTTTTTTCGAATGCGGTCACATTATTTTGAATGCGGTCAAATTTTTTCGAATGCAGTCGAATTTTTCCGAATTCGAATACAAAACGAAACGAATTCCAAAAACAAATGTATTGAATGCAACGAATTTAACTAAACTAATTTAGTTACCGTATATACTCGAGTATAAGTCAAGTTTTTCAGCACATTTTTTTGTGCTGAAAGTGCCCCCCTCGACTTATACTGGAGTCAAGCACTTTTCTGCAGCAAAAATTTTAATTTTCCAAACCGACTTTGGGGCCCCGTATCTCAGGGCCACTTGGTGTTAGGAACCCCATATTTGGTGTGCAAACCCAGTGGAACTGGTACCACAACATTTTCAAAGCTGGAGTTCCTAGCACCAAGTGGCCCTGAGATACGGGGCCCCAAAATCGGTTCGGAAAATGTCATTCTCTGCTGCAGAAAAGTGCTTGACATTTTCTGAACCGAATTTGGGGCCCCGTATCTCAGGGCCACTTGGTGCTAGGAACCCCTAATTTGGTGTGCAAACCCGGTGGAACTGGTACCATAACATATCCAAAGCTGGGGTTCCTAGCACCAAGTGGCCCCGAGATACGGGGCCCCTACATAGGTTCAGAAAATGTCATTCTCTGCTGCAGAAAAGTGCTTGACATTTTCTGAACCGATTATTGGGGCCCTGTATGTCGGGGCCACTTAGTGCTAGAAATCCCAGCTTTGGATATTGTATGGTGCTAGTTCCACTGGGTTTGCACACCAAATTTGGGGTTCCTAGCACTAAGTGGCCCCAAGATATGGGGCCCCAAAGTCGGTCAACTGTGTCCATCTGCAGCAATGTCATTTCGGAACACTTTGGGTTCAGAGACCCCAAATTTTGGCTGCAGCTAGGGTGCATCTAGGAACACTTAACTACCGAGTTTGAAGTTCGGGACCTATGGCTGCAAATGGGCACAGTGAGGCATGCAAATGGGCACAGTGAGGCTGCAAATGGGCATTGTTGACCCTCTTTTCCACTTACAGTAGCTGTGCATTTCTCACCCTCGTCTTATACTCGGGTCAATACGTTTTTCCCATTTTTTTGTGGTAAATTAGGGCCTCCACTTAAACTCTGAACGACTTATACTCGAGTATATATGGTAAATAACGAATCAAAACGAAACTAAACTAAACAAATTTTTTCATCCTGCACATGTCTGGAATACATGTAGATAAAAAACTAGAAATGTCCCTTAAAAATAACCTTCCATACCCCTGGACCAAGGATTCCATCACATACTTGGGAATAAAACTCACCTCCCCCATTGCAAATATATACAACATCAACTACACCCCTCTAGTAACTACAATTCAACCAGAACTCTCTAGAATTCAAAAATTTTCCTGGACGCGTAGCAGTGTACAAAATGTTAATACTCCCAAAATTGTTATACTATTTCAGAACTTTACCAATTCCAATACCTTCCCCCTTCTTCACCACGATGCAGAAACAACTATTAAACTTTGTGTGGGCAGGAAAGAAGGCCAGATGCTCCTCTCATTTACAAAGTAGACACAAATCTGTAGGTGGTATGGGTGTACCATTATTAAAAGACTATTACACAGCAGCTGTCTTAGACCAACTTAAAAATTGGTTCACCAAGCCCGCCACGAAACCCTGGTGTCAATTAGAATTAGCATGGCTAAACAGTAAATCCCCACTATCATCTCTTGTGGCATCCTACTGTACTTATCTAAAGATAACGAAATCTCAAACCATCCCTCTATACAAGCAACGGTTCAGGCATGGTCTGCACTTAGATCAAAAGGGAATGAATTCTATCCAACGGCTAATATCCCCATGACTCTAGAATCACTCCAATGGAAAATCCCTAACATAGGGTTACACAACTGGTTGGGAAATAACATCCTAAATTTAGCGGATATTACCATGGGAGATAGACTGCTGCCTTTTGTAACTATACAACAAAAATTCAACATCCCAAACTCCGAGTTCCTTACCTACACCCAGATTTCCTCCTTCTACCAAAAGCTGAAAACCACTCATATCTCGATTATAGAAAAAGTATGGAAATACACCCAGTCATGCAACCCCAAACAGAAAGGCATTACATTAATTTACAACGCACTGAACTCGAAAGACGCCTTTAACAAACACATACCCTTAGTGAAATGGGAGGGGGGTGTAGGTAGGGAATTCTCGGATCTTCAATGGAAAAATGCTAATAAACATAACCACAAATTTTCCAGATGCTCAAATTATGAAGAGTTAACACAAAAAATCATGTTGAGATGGTACTTTACCCCTTTTATTATGGCCAAATTCTCAAAGAATAACTCAAACTTGTGTTGGAGGGGATGTGGACAGGTGGGGACCCTGGTACACATGATGTGGTCCTGTACAAACGTACAAAGGTTTTGGCAGACAACATACAATTTACTATCAAAGGTAACAGGAATCCCGGTGAAACCAAACGTAGAACAGGCCATCCTTAGTATAAATATGGATCAATTTTCAAACAAAAGTAGATCTATAGCTACACATATATTACTGTCAGCCCGATCAGCAATAATGTATAGATGGAAGTCTGAGGATGTTCCTAATATAAAGGACGTCATAACTAAAATAAACATAATAAAGGAATATGAACAAATAATTGCATACAGAGATGGCAATTCACTCAAGTTTGAAGCTAATTGGTCCCCATGGAAAACCTTTTCTTCTTCTTTTCATACCTCAACTACCTGAGTAGTAGTTAAAGTTTTTTATGTAAATCCTTTTTCTTTATCTTAAGTTGATAAAAACAACATATATTCACTGTAAGATAGTTGACCATATTAATGCCCCGTACACACGGTCGGATTTTCCAATGGACAATGTCCGATCGGAGCGTGTTGTCGGAAATTCCGACCGTGTGTGGGCGCCATCGGACATTTTCCATCGGATTTTCCGACACACAAAGTTGGACAGCAGGAGATAAAATTTTCCGACAACAAAATCCGATCGCGTCAATTCCGACCGTGTGTGGCCTTTTCCGACACACAAAGTGCCACTCATGCTCAGAAGAAATTCCGACACGGGACAGCTCGTTCTGGTAAACTTAGCATTCGCAATGGATACAGCACTTTCGTCACGCTGCAATGTTCAAAATGGTTTAATACAGCTCACTCTCTTCTTCTTTATAATGTGACAAGAATTAAGTAGTTTTGATGCTCATATTCACACACACTTCTCACAAACTTCTTTTGTTACTATTTATCGGGATTCCCTCAATATATTTTGATTTCTCACATCTGACAACATATTTTTTTATTTATTTTTTTACTTTAATGTAGATTATTTTTTTGTGTTTCTCTTTTTTAATTTTTTTTTTTGGTGATTTTGATTTGTACTCCCGAAAATGTTTGTGTGTTTTTTGTGACAAGTTCCCACAACACCATTATATGTTGTTGTATTTAATCTGTAGGAGATTGTTTGGTGTTGTTGTCCCTTGTTATTTTCACATTTTATGTTTTTAGAAATGTACCTGAATCGTCACCAACAAACTGTCTTTTTTGGATGAAAACACACACAGTAGAGTAGAATTTACCGAAAAAACTTTTATTAAGGGGTCACAACTCTAAAAAAACAAAGAGGGAGGCAACGCTGGAGAAACTGCAGAAATTGGCGAAGCCTGGGACCCCCAGGGCAGACATCAATTATTTAAAAGCAAAATTGGTGGCCTGAGGAGTCCATATCTTAGGGAGGGCAGTCTGGTCCAGAAGTCCCAGAGATCCGAAAAGCAGCAGATGACATCTATGTCCCCAGGCTGTGGTCATACGAGAGACTGCATCTTCTGTCAGACCAGACTGAACCCAGGGCAATCACTCTTTGGTCTTCCTTCCACGCTTCCTTCCAGGCTTTGGCTGTGGTGGTGGAGTTGTGGCAGCAGGAGGAGGAGGAGGATGGTCCATCTCCATGACATCCGTCTTGGGTGTGAGTTCCCCACTCTCCCCCTTACGAAGGACTTTATAAATCAGGTCCTCAGAGAGCCTGCGTTGGCCCTCCTGCATGCCCTGCAATTTTGTGGCAGCCATGCAGGCAAAGGCCTCTGCAGGACTGGGGAAGGCTCTGAGGGACGCCGAAGCCTCCTGGATCAGCCTGTATGCTGAATCCTGCACAGGACTGGGAGTCGTCTTCCTGGCTCGTTTATGTGGCAGGCGGAGGGGAGGAACCTGAGACTCAGTCAGGCTGCGACTTGTCCTAGGCTTCTCTTGGCTGCCACTTAGCCCCGCCTCCTCCTGGCTGCCACTAATCCCCGCCTCCTCCTGGCTGCCACATTCCACAACCTCCTCCTGGCTGAGGTCTTCCTGTGTATGAAAAAGGGACATAGTTTTAGTATTTTATTCATCAATCACACACAATTTTCACCTCCTCACTGCTGCAAATTGAATGTTAACAAATATAACAGACTATCCTTCTGAGCCCAGCAGTTTTCATTCTTGTCCCAATTTTGGGTGCCCACTACTGTCTATTGATATGTAAAACACTTTCAAGCAGCAATTAGTGATCAATAATAACATCTAATAAACATCATTTATTTATTGACTAGAAATCAGTAGAACAATGCTATACCTGACTCCAGCTGGGCTCCTCCACTTCTTCCTGGCTGGAAGGCCCAGGTTGGACATCGGAAGCCTCAGCTGTGGTGGAAGGAAGCGTGGAAGGAAGAGTGGAGAGGGATTCCCTGACTTCAGTGTGGTCTGACAGAAATCGCAGTCTCTCGTAGTACCACAGCCTGGGGACATAAACGTCATCTGCTGCAGCTCCGGATCTCTGGGAATCTGTGACCTTCTTGCGCTCCCTAAGATATGTGCTCCTCAGGCCACCAATTTTAGCTTTCAAATAAGGGATGGTTGCTGTGGGGACCACCGGCTTCACCAACTCCAGCAGTTTCTCCAGCGCTGCCTGCCTCTTCTGTTTGTGGTTGTAATGGGGATGTCTGACCTGCCAAAGACAGGGCAGCTCCCTGTACTTGTCTATGAACAGGGGCAAGAAATTGTGGTCATTGAAGCCATCCATTTTCTCTGCAAGACACAACACAAGACAAACCCTAATGTCAGGCCAAACTCCCCTAATCTTGTTACAATATAGGCTTCCATTTTGAAGCAGTATAGGCCCAAGTTTAGATCCTACCTTCGTTAGCACGATCGGCGTCTCCGATGCTCCTTCCTCCACTCACAGATCGTACGTAAGACGCGCGTGTTACGCTTTATACACACTGCGCATGCCTATAACTCCGCCCGCCCCTGAAGTTCTTTCTAGTCTATTCCCCGCCCCTTTTCATTCGGCGCAGTGGGGAAGAGCACATGGCGGATAGACAGCAGGATCGTGCTAACTGTAGCAACGAGGAGGAGGAGGAGGAAAGGCTGGAGCCTGAAACGTCCCGATCCAGAAGGAGATTAAAGGACTCAAATATGTCCTTTGGGGAGATGTTGGAGATGGTGGACATCCTGAAGAGGGCCGACTATGAGGGAAAGTATGGGCCTTACCCCAACCCCAATGTCCGAAAGGCCAAGATCATGGCGAAAGTGGTCAGGAGTCTGCACCGGAATTTCGGGGTACGACGATCGAAAGATCAGCTTAGGAAGCGGTGGTCGGACCTGAAATTACGAGAACATGAGCAGTACAGAAAGATCCGGAGAGTGCTGCAAAAAAGTAAATAGTTGTGCTGTGTTCCTATTTTTTTGGTGTTTATTACGTTCGTGCTGCTCCATGTGCTTTTAGGAACTGTTGTACAGTTTAAAATGGCAACTTTCATGTTCATGGGCACATTATTCGTTCGGATCACACATTTTTCTTTCGGACGATAAAATACCATTGTTTAGGCCATATGCATTTGGCCACCATTTTGACGCCCTATACTTGTCTTCAAAGAATTGGGTTGTGTAGATGGCTTTGTTACTAGAATGAAATGCAAACTAGATTTTGTGTAAGGAGAGGACAATGAGCAGCTGTTTTCACATCTGGACACTGGAGCACTAGTGTGGGACACAAGAACACCATTTTTATTAGGGGGCCCACACAGGTGCTCCAGTGTATACTATAGGGGGGTCTCCATCTGTGAAGCTTGTACCAAACAGGTAAAGTATTGGAGGTTGACAAAGGACACTAAAAAAGCTACATCTTGGAACTCGGCTAAAACAGACAATTGTACCCCACTTGCAAGCAATGTTTCATCTTTATAGTTCTGCCATCAAATATCTGTGTGCTAATTATACCATTTTTGTTTTACATAGGGGATAAAAGACTCGGAGGACACCCCTCATCCGAGGAGACCAGAGCCCCCCCCTCTGGAAGAAGGGGAAATCCCCCCAACACAAGATGAGCAGGAGGATGAAGACGTGGTGGAACTAGTCACCACAACAGGTGAGTGTCTGCGACCACAGGCTCACATAAGAGATGGATGGCGGCATTTTTTGGCAAACCTCTTTTATTTTGGGTTTCCTCTCTTTTTAGGTGATCGTGAGGTTGTGGATGAAGATCCTTTCACATCCGAAAGTGCCCAGATCCTGATCGGGGAGATCATGGGGTATAATTTACAATTGGAAAACATCAATCAAAACATCAATGATGTTATTCCAAAATATAAAAACATCATTGATGTTTTGGGGGGAGTTTAAAGCCCCTCCAAATCACTTTCTTCTTTTGTGTGCTACAATGTGCGAAATGTTTTTGTGATTTTTCCCTAAGCCAAATTTGGAGGATGCACACAGTGTGTCAACATGTGCTATCTGCCATCACGGGAGATCAATGGACGCGTTTTGGGGATGCAACCCCTTCCTCAATAATAAAGTGAGGAAGGGCTTTCTCTCCCAAAACACGTCCCTTGATCCCCCGTGATGGCAGATAGCACATGTTGACATTGTGAAATTTGTGTGCATCTTCCAAATTTGGCTTTTCCAGGGGTCATTTCCCCCCATCTGAACGCAATATCAAACACAGTTCCTAAATACTCATGTCTGATATTGCCTTCAAGTTCTACCAAATGTGAACTTTGTAAGATCAAGATTTGTGTCTTTTCTTGTTGGTTTTACACAGGCCTGTTTTCTATAAAATGGACATTTTGATTTTGGATAATGACACCACAAAAATTGTTATACAACAAACATGTCGGTTTGTCAGAAAAACCTTTGGTAAATGCACATGTGATTGTGCAGGTATTAAAAAGATTGTTCATCAAGAATGTGTGGATTATTGTCTCAACGTTACAAAACTTTTGAGGTGATGTAATTGTTGTTTTATGAGAAAATGGGGGTAATTTTCTAAGGGCAAATCCAATTTGCACTACAAGCGCAGTTTCAGTGTAGTAGTGCAAAGTGTCTTTGCATTTAGTAAATAACAGCCAACAGTGCTTTGTAAGGTTACACAATCACAACATTTTCTGGACTCCACACATTTCTGTCAGGGTCAGCTCAAACAAACACAAGCAGTAAATGTCCACAAAGAAGAGCCTGGGGGGAGATGCCTGTCGAGAACTTGAGGTCCTGCAGGCTTCTCCCTGTGGCCAAATACCGCAGGGTAGCGACCAACCTCTGCTCCGGAGTGATGGCTTGCCTCATGCAGGTATCCTGCCTGCTGATATAGGGGGTCAGCAAAGCCAACAGACGGTGAAACACGGGGTCCGTCATCCCGAGAAAGTTCCTGAAATCATCAGGATTATTCTCACGGATTTCACGGAGCAAAGGCATATGACAGAACTGGTCACGCTGAAGCAACCAATTCTTGGTCCATGAACTCCTCCCCACCCTGTTCATGGACTGGACTTGTGTCAAGGTCAGGACCCCAACACCAAGCCCCCGCACAGCACGAACTGTACGAGGAGTACGCATACGAAACATGGCTAGAAAACGGTCGGCTGCTCAGAACGAAGTAACAGAAAGCACTGAAGAACAGCAAGGCCTGTGAAGAGCGACCTGAAAAACAGCAACGAGCAGGCAAGATCACACAGAAAACTCTGATACGAACTGACTGCACGCACTGAAGAGCAGATACAAACCCACAAGCACAAACTGAACAGCAGAAAACGATCTGAAAGCCACGAGTCTGAAAAAGCGCGAATCGTCTCTCACCAACTTTTACTAACACGAGATTAGCAAAAGGAGCCCAAAGGGTGCCGCGCTTGGTTCTGAACCGGCCTTTTCTAGTCTCGTCGTACGTGGTGTACGTGACCGCGTGGTTGTCGATCGGAAATTCCGACAACTTTGTGCGACCGTGTGTAGGCAAAACAAGTTTGAGCCAACATCCGTCGGAAAAAATCCTAGGATTTTGTTGTCGGAATGTCCTAACAAAGTCCGACCGTGTGTACGCCCTAAAAGAGTTACAAGTTCAAAAGGAAAAGGGAGATATCCCCCGTGGGTTTTTTTTTTTTAAACAAGTTACATGTTCCATGAGGTTAGAGGGGACTTCCTTCCGAGGGCATAGCAAGGTCCCATGGGGGTGCATGGAGGGAGGTTCCTCCCCATTATATCATATTCCATTTTCAAATAATTGTTAAATATAGCATTTGGACACATCCAGAAAAATGGTGGACAACAGAAAGGGAACCTTTGCAATGCTACAAGTTTACTGATGTTCTAATGTGAATAGTATTGTAGACATTATGGCAATACTGAAAATGTTACTATCTGTATAACATTTTCGTAACTGCTTAATAAAAACTATTGAAACAAAATTTGACACACTCTCCCCCAAAGGGATAAATGAGGAAAAGGATCTATCAGTGCACTAGTGGCTATTATTGCTCCCTTCAGTATGAATAGGTTAAAGTGATCCTCCTGATGTATATTTATGTATATATGTAGTTTTAGGCAATTATAGTTAATATGGTTTACTTTGCATGTAAATATTTTTTTCACAATTTTTTTTGTTTTTGATGGCTCTTTACACTGCGCTGATCCTCTTCCCCAAAATATTTTCACCTAGGATTCAAGATCCACTTTCCCTCTATGCTATTTATATACAGTATCTCACAAAAGTGTGTACACCCCCTTACATTTTTGTAAATATTTTATTATATCGTTTCATGTGTGAAGAAATTACACTTTTCTACAATGTAAAGTAATGAGCGTATAGCTTGTACAACAGTGTAAAGTTGCTGTCCCCTCAAAATAACTCAACACACAACCATTAATGTCTAAACTGCTGGCAACAAAAGTGAGTACACCCCTAAGTGAAAATGTCCAAATTGGGCCCAATTAGCCATTTTCCCTCCCTGGTGTTAGTGTTAAAAGATCTCAGGTGTGAATGGGGAGCAGGTGTGTTAAATTTGGTGTTATCGCTCTCACTCTCTCATACTGGTCACGGGAAGTTCAACATGGCACCTCATGGCAAAGAACTCTCTGAGGATCTTAAAAAAATAATTGTTGCTCTACATAAAGATGGCCTAGGTCATAAGAATATTGCCAAGACCCTGAAACTGGTCTGCAGCATGGTGGCCAAGACCATACAGCTGTTTAACAGGACAGGTTTCACTCAGAACAGGTCTCTTCATGGTTGACCAAAAAAGTTGAGTGCACGTGCTCAGCATCATATCCAGAGGTTGTCCTTGAGAAATAGACGTATGAGTGTTGCCAGCATTGCTGCAAAGGTTGAAGGGGTGGGAGGTCAGCCTGTCAGTGCTCAAATCATATGCCACACACTGCATCAAATTGGTCTACATGGCTGTCATCCCAGAAGGAATCCTCTTCTAAAAATGATGCACAAGAAAACAGCAAACAGTTTGCTGAAGACAAGCAGACTAGGGACATGGATTACTGGAACCATGTCCTGTGGTCTGATGAGACCAAGATAAACTTATTTGGTTCAGATGGTGTCAAGTGTGTGTGGCGGCAACCAGCTGAAGAGTACAAAGACAAGTGCATCTTGCCTACAGTCAAGCATGGTGGTGGGTGGTGTCATGGTCTGGGGCTGCATGAGTGCTGCCAGAACTGGGGAGCTACAGTTCATTGAGGGAACCATAATTTCCAACATGTACTTTGACATACTGAAGCAGAGCATGATCCCCTCCCTTCGGAGACTGGGTCGCAGGGCAGGATTCCAACATGATAACAACCCCAAACACACCTTCAAGATGACCACTGCTAAAGAAGCTGAGGGTAAAGGTGATGGAATGGCCAAGCATGTCTCGAAACCTAAACCCTATTGAGCATCTGTGGATAGTGGAGGAGCACAAGGTCTCTAACCTCCACCAGCTTTGTTATATCGTCATGGAGGAGTGGAGGAGGACTCCAGTGGCAACCTGTGAAGCTCTGGTGAACTCCATGCCCAAGAGGGTTAAGGTAGTGCTTGAAAATAATGGTGGCCTCACAAAATATTGACACTTTGGGCCCAACTTGGACATTTTCACTTAGGGGTGTACTCACTTTTGTTGCCAGCGGTTTAGACATTAATGGCTGTGTTGAGTTATTTTGAGGGGACAGCAAATTTACACTGTTATACAAGCTGTACAGTCACTACCTTACATTGTAGCAAAGTCATTTCTTCAGTGTTGTCACATGAAAAGATAGAATAAAATATTTACAAAAAATGTGAGGGGTGTACTCACTTTTGTGAGCTACTGTATGTATAAAGGTTTAATTGATGGAGTGTGTCCCTTTAAGCCAGCAAGAGCAGACCAATCCTCCCGGTGTGGGGTGGCCTCCTCACCACCTGGTTGGCTATTTCCTCCAGACGGCTGGCAGGCTGCATCTGAGAGATTGTAGACTGGAAGGGATGTTATGAAAGTGGAACTTCCTGCACTGGATATGACATCACTCTGGCCTGTTTAGCTAGTTTTGGAGCCATTTTGTATATTTAAATGGTCTGGGTATCACATGCAGACAAGTGTATCTAACTTGAAAAGGGGGCTTTTAGTCTGAAACATTGTGATTCCTACCTTTCCCCCTGATCCTGAGTTTGCATGTCAGTTGAAGTTTTTTCCGATATCCATCCATGTGCATTGATATTTGTTCATTTCTGTACTGTTAGCCTTGATCTCTTCCCTCTTCTAATGAAACTGCATGTGTTGCTTGTAGCTGAGAGTTTTGCCGTGTACACACGGGCGGACTTTTCGACTGAACTGGTCCGACTGGATGAATCAGTTGAACAATCCGACCATGTGTGGGCTTCATCGGACCTGCAGCGGATTTTTTCGGGCAAAAATCAGACGAACTTTAGATTTGAAACATGTTTCAAATCTTTGCGACGGACTCAAGTCCGGTCGAAAAATCCACTCGTCTGTATGCTAGTCCGACGGACGAAAACCGACACTAGGGCAGCAATTGGCTACTGGCTATCAACTTCCTTATTTTAGTCCAGTCATACGTCATCACGTATGAATCCGTTGGACACTGTTGTGATCATGTGTAGGCAAGTTCGTTCATTCGAAAGTCCGTCGGAAGTCCGTCAAAAGTCCGTCAAAAGTCCGTCGGAAAGACCGTCGGATCCTTGATGCCGAAAAGTCCGCCCGTGTGTGCACGGCATTAGTCTTTGTCTAGATAGAGGAACCATGGGGAGATCTTGTGCATATACTCTGGTGTATTGCTTTGTCTGTATACAGTGGGGACGGAAAGTATTCAGACCCCCTTATATTTTTCACTCTATGTTATATTGCAGGCATTTGCTAAAATCATTTAAGTTAATTTTTTTTCCCTCACTAATGTACACACAGCACCCCATATTAACAGGCAAGGTGACATTTTTGCAGATTTATTAAAAAAGAAAAACTGAAATATCACATGGTCCTAAGTATTCAGACCCTTTGCTTAGTATTTATTAGAAGCACCACTTTGATCTAATACAGCCATGAGTCTTTTTGGGAAAGATGCAACAAGTTTTTCACACCTGGATTTGGGGATCCTCTACCATTCCTCCTTGCAGATCCTCTCCAGTTCTGTCAGGTTGGATGGTAAATGTTGGTGGACAGCCATTTTTAGGTCTCTCCAGAGATGCTCAGTTGGGTTTAAGTCAGGGCTCTGGCTGGGTCATTAAAAAACAGTCTTGGAGTTGTTGTGAAGCCACTCCTTCGTTATTTTAGCTGTGTGCTTAGGGTCATTGTCTTGTTGGAAGATAAACCTTCGGCCCAGTCTGAGGTCCTGAGCACTCTGGAGAAGGTTTTTGTCCAGGATATCCTTGTACTTGGCCGCATTCATCTTTGCCTCAATTCAGCTGTCCCTGCAGCTGAAAAACACCCCTACAGCATGATGCTGCCGCCACCATGCTTCACTGTTGGGACTGTATTGGACAGGTGATGAGCAGTGCCTGGTTTTCTCCACACATAATGCTTAGAATCAAGGCCAAAAAGTTCTATCCTGGTCTCATCAGACCAGAGAATCTTATTTCTCACCATCTTGGAGTCCTTCGGGTGTTTTTTAGCAAACTCCATGCGGGCTTTCATGTGTCTTGCACTGAGGAGAGGCTTCCGTCGGGCCACTCTGCCATAAAGACCCGACTGGTGGAGGGCTGCAGTGATGGTTGACTTTCTACAACTTTCTCCCATCTCCCGACTGCATCTCTGGAGCTCAGCCACAGTGATCTTTGGGTTCTTCTTTACCTCTCTCACCAAGGCTCTTCTCCCCCGATAGCTCAGTTTGGCTGAACAAGTGCAGCAGAAATTTTTTGTAAGCTTGGCCAGATCTGTGCTTAGCCACAATTCTGTCTGAGCTCTTCAGGCACTTCCTTTGACCTCATGATTCTCATTTGCTCTGACATGCACTGTGAGCTGTAAGATCTTATATAGACAGATGTGTGGCTTTCCTAATTAAGTCCAATCAGTATAATCAAACACAGCTGGACTCAAATGAAGGTGTAGAACCATCGCAAGGATAATCAGAAAAAATGGACAGCACCTGAGTTAAATATATGAGTGTCACAGCAAAGGGTCTGAATACTTAGGACCATGTGATATTTCAGTTTTTCTTTTTTAATAAATCTGCAAAATGTCAACAATTCTGTGTTTTTCTGTCAATATGGGGTGCTGTGTGTACATTAATGAGGAAAATAAAAGAACTTAAATGATTTTAGCAAATGGCTGCAATATAACAACTGTATGTTGCTTTCTTTCACAAATATATGAATATATTCACTGATGTAGTGGTTTGGGTGTGCATTAGCTTACTTTTTGTTTTACTAATTTTTGGCCATGTAAGTTTAAACCACCTGAACATCAACTTAATATGTCTTATAAAAGATTACACTGTCACTATTCTTAAATGTGTTTAAAGTTTTTTTTCCAATCCTTAGAAAACTTATCACAAGCCGCATCACTTTATCTTAATTTCTGACCATTAAGTTTAGTAAAAAGTGATTTGTGCAGTAAAGGAGCTAATGCACAGAAACAGCATATGAAGGAGACATACTGTATGAAGGAAACAGTGATAAGACTGATGGAATTATTAATTAAGACACTCTGTGTTTGCCATGATCTATGCTCCCAAGACATGCTGGTACATTATTTAGCTCCTGTCTAAGTTGGCCCTAGTAATTATATATATGCATGTTGATAAGCTCTTGAGGGCAGGGATATGTATATACAATATGTAAAGCGTTGTGAAAAGTGTCAGTTCCATATAGATACTTGTAATAAAAAATAAATCAATAAAATTTCTGAGCAATCAATATGGAACTTTCAGCTGAGTGTGATAATGTCATATGAGACATAGAAAATAGAAAGTTGGATGACTACAGACCAGGTGTTGAACAGGATTTCATACATACTCAGAGGCTGCTAGGTTAGTTATATATTAGAAACACAGTGCTGTGGAATCTCCACTAAACACTACACCTAATCCATGTCTCCTGCGCTAATAATGCGCCCTTTCAGCCTTTTGGTATAACGCAACTGTGTATACCTGTATCTTCCCAAGTAACACAGACATGACCACCATCTTCACATCCTTAGATCCACCAACTCAACGACCCCGATCATGGGTGCAATGTTTATTTATATAACAATTGAGCTTGGTGGCTTCATAATCAGCAAATCAAGCACAGGCAAACAGGAGGAGTTATACAAATCTCAAGCAATGAACAATGACTAGGGGAGTTTATGGGTGTGTCTGGGCAGGGGAAGTGTGTATGATTCCCTGCCCCTGTACCTCTAAGCTGTGCTCTCCTGGAAGACAAAGAAAGCCGCATAGCTGGCCTAAGAACTCATGAACACTGCCCCGACCACAATGCACACAAAGACTCCCCTTTTTACCATTGACGTAAATCCTTATTCAGCATTGTTCAGAGATCAACGCATACCTGGATTATTCTACCATTCCTGAGGATGGGAGATTATCTGCAGAGACATGCCATAGCCCCTCCACGTGCTGATCAGATACACAGAGTGACAAGAGCATACATCCCCCCATAACCGATAATGTCTTTGCAGAGTGAACACATCCCCCCAGACGATCGTATGTGCATTTCACAGGGGCCATTCGCTGGCGGACATATCCCCACTCTGCAAACACCTCTCTGAAACCTCAGGAAGCTTTCCACTACCAGACGGGTCTCCACTGGCATCCGTCTGCCCCAGTCCGCTCTTTAGAGCGGGCTGCAGGAGAACTAACACTGAGAGACACTGTGACAATACATATTAACTGCTTGCTGCGGCAGAATGGCACAGCTGGGCAAAATGACGTTACCTTAAGTCGCTTCGCCTTTTGGCCATTAGGGGCACGCGCGCACACCCGCATAGTGTGCCTGGAGCTGATGCGAATGCCTGGTGGTCGCGATGACTGCAGGGCACCCATGATCGCTCGTGACAGAGCGAGAATTGGGATCTGTGTGTAAACACACAGATCCTGTTTCTTTCAGGGGAGTAGAGACAGATCATCTGTCAGCCCCAGTCCGCTCTTTAGAGCGGGCTGCAGGAGAACTAACACTGAGAGACACTGTGAAAATACATATTAACTGCTTGCCGACCAGCCGCCACAGTTTTACTGCGGCAGAATGGCACGGCTGGGCAAAATGACGTTACCTTAAGTCGCTTCGCCTTTTGGCCTTTAGGGGCACGCGCGCACACCCGCATCGTGTGCCCGGAGCTGATGTGAATGCCTGGCGGTCGCAATGACTGCGGGGCACCCATAATCGCTCGTGACAGAGCGAGAACTGGGATCTGTGTGTGAACACACAGATCCTGGTTCTTTCAGGGGAGTAAAGACAGATCGTGTGTTCATACTAAGTATGAACACCGATCTATCTTTCCTCCTAGACAGTCCCACCCCCCTACAGTTAGGACACACCTAGGGAACACAGTTAACCCCTTGATCTCCCCCTAGTGTTAACCCATTCCCTGCCAGTGGCATTTATACAGTAATCAGTGCATTTTTATAGCACTGATTGCTGTATAGTTGTCAATGGTCCCGAAAATGTGTCAAAAGTGTCCAATTTGTCCACTGAAATATCGAAATCTCGATAAAAATCGCAGATCGCCGCCATTACTAGTAAAAAAAATAATAATAAAAATGCCATAAATCTGTCTATTTTTGTAAACGCTATAACTTTTGCGCAAACCAATCAACATACACTTATTGTGTTTTTTTTTTCCAAAAATATGTTGAAGAATACATATTGGCCTAAACTGAGGAATTTTTTTTTTTATATAAAAAATGTGGGATATTTATTATAGCAAAAAGTAAAATATATTGTGCTTTTTTCAAAATTGTCGCTCTTCTTTTGTTTATAGGGCAAAAAATAAAAACCACAGAGGCGATCAAATGCCACCAAAAGAAAACTCTATTTGTGGGAAAAAAGGACTTCAATTTTGTTTGGGTACAGCGTCGCATGACCACGCAATTGTCAGTTAAATCGACACAGTGCCGTATCACAAAAAATGGGCTGGTCATTAAGCAGCCAAATCTTCTGGGGCTGAAGTGGTTAAATTTCCACAACAATAGAAACACAGAAGAGTGATGACAGAAAAATCCAAGTGGTCCATTTAGTCTAACCCACTTTTTCATTTACACTTTTCGTGTTTGTTTTTTATTAATTTTTTTTGTTTGAAAATAGATCTATATTTGTCCCAAGCCTGTTTTAATCTGCTTACTGTTGACTGACTCACTACCTCTGGTGGAAGTCTATGCCAAGCATCAACTACCCTTTCAGTAAAATAATACTTTCTAACCACTTAAGGACCGAGCCTCTTTTTGAAATGTGTTGATTACAAGTTAAAAACAGCTTTGTTTTTTTGCTATAAAATTACTTAGAACCCCCAAACATTATACATTTTTTTTAACACCCTAGAGAATAAAATGGCGGTCATTGAAATACTTTCTGTCACACCGTATTTGCACAGTGGTCTTACAAGCGCACTTTTTTTGGAAAAAATAAATTTTTTGAATTAAAAAAATAAGACAACAGTAAAGTTAGCCCTTTTTTTTATATATTGTGAAAGGTAATGTTATGTCGAGTAAATTGATACCCAACATAAACACAGTGATTGGTTGGACACTGTTGGACCTGGGGCATCCATTTGGCTACTGAATCTTTCCTAAACCTGGTAACTTCAATTATAAACACAGAAAGAAAAGTGAAAATTCAAACTAATCTTTTAAAAAAAAACCCCATCTAAACAGGAGGCACCCATAATCAGTTACACATTTACATAGAAATCATAAACAAAGATAAATAAGTTACAGCGTACTTTCCCCTCGGGAATTCTTTCCTTGTATTTACCGCCATGTTGAATGAGTTGATTGCCACTTTTCAGTGACCTGAAGGGGGTGGTCTCTGCAGAACCATTGAGGATTTATAACATCTTCCGGATCCTTGTGGGTTCTGAATCTCTTATTTTCTTCCTTTTTTTCTTTCTGCTGTCCCCTATTACATTTCTCTTTCCCAGTTCACCTGTCCTTCCTCTCTCACTGTTTTCATGGTCAATCGCTCATAACTGGTTGGAAATTGGGAAAATGTTTAACTCCCCTATAAAGAAACACCAGTAATATACTAAATGATTACTTTCTCTTTTTTTGTTATTATTTTTTAGGACCAACTCAGGTTGTTCTCCCCACCAGTAAGACCCTTGTTTAGGCAAACCTTGGGTGCGTCTTTGGGTGCTGCAGGGGAAAAACAAGGGGCGGTATTTTCTATCTCTTTTGTGCTTTGGCCCATGGTTTACAGATCCCTCCCTCTTGGGATGGCAGACCATATTGGTTCCAGTTCTGTTTTTATTTAGAATTGCGGTAACAAGTTTTGCCCTACTTACCACTATATGGTTTATAATATTATATGAATATGTTTTAATTTATTCTTTCTCTTTGGTTACAAAAAGGTGTTTCCATTTTTTGTAAATCCTGGCTTCAATCTATGCATCTACAATTAGTGTTTTGTGAATACGAGCATCAGGTAGGCATCCTTCTCAGTTTATCATCATTCTGCTTAAAATGTACTCTATAAAATGTATAAGTATTTCCTCATCAAATATTTATAGGCATGTCCTATCAAAATGCCATGTGATTTTAATATCTTTTTGTAAATGAGGTCTCCAGAATTGGGCACAATATTTTAAATGAGGTCTAACTTAAGTTCTATATAGGGGAACCAGGACCTCTTTCCTCCTGCTGGTGTCCCCTCTAGTGATGCATCCTATAATTCTATTTGCTTTTCACACTGCCTGGCCACATTGCTCATTTTGCAAACATCTGAAATTAGTTCTCCCAAATCTTTTTCCTCTGTAGTGCTGGTCAACACTGTACCCCCAATATTGTACTCTGTCAGGGGATTCTTTTTACCTAGGTGCGTTTGTAGCACTACTCTCGGAGCTGCTGGTTTAAGCGGGTCTGTTACCTTCAATTTGCGTCCCTCTGTTTCACCGTCACCGGGTCTAGGGTTTCCGTTGAGCTTACTGCTGGACGACACACGCACCAACGTTTTCAATGCTTTATTAAACAGTTAAACTTTAGGAAGCAGCAGGAAAGAGGTGGAAAAGGAAACTTTCAGGAGAAACTCAAATTTCTTCTAATATCTTAGCAACAAATGTCCCGGTAGATTTGAGATAATTGGATGGAATGCGCTCCCCTTTGTGGGACACACTCTTTGCTCGTCTGGATAGGCCTCTCTCACCGGTCTAGCAGCCAGTATGCAGCACAAATCTAAAGTCTCTGCCACAGACTTACTTGGGGGGTAAATCTGCACGATCCTCTGCCATAGGATGTATCAGATCTTCTGCAGTGAACAGTCAGTCACAGTGCCTGAACCTTTAAGCCGAACCGGCAACACTATGCTGTATAATTACTTCTTTTGGATACGTCCTGCAACCGAGTCACCAGGCCCCTCTATAGACCAGCATGTTGCGTGATCTCTCCATGACGGGTCCTCCCCTGGGATCTCCCCGGCTGTCCAGCTTCGTCACACAGGACCGAGAGCTCAGGACCATTCCTCGGGCACGGTGGTAGGTTCCAGACAAGCCTCTGGACCCACCCCTGTGCCGCAGCATCGTGGGCCTCCCGATCGGAGGACCACGAGGTAGCTCCTTAACGCATAACTGTCGGCCAGGAGGGCCAGCAGGTGGCTGTAAAACAACCCTATAACATGGCGCCTGCCATAAATACCCCCTTCCCAGAATGCAACTCGGAGGACCACCTCCACCGAGCTTGCCTCCGAGACAGAGGAGGATCTATACACTTCAACATGTTGCCTTTCCAACACTGACCAGTGGTAACAGCGACACCCACTGGTCAGCACGGAAGCACACACAACATCAACTGAATAAATAAAAACAAGTAAACCGCGCTAAAATATGAGTCCAATTGACAATCAGTGAAATTAAATTCAATTATGTCCAGAATAATGCAGTAAATTCTTCTAAGTGATGAAGTGAAGAAAAATGAAAAACAACTGTGTGGTGAACTGCTTACCAGAACGTAAGCCAAGTCAGACAGATGGCTTAAAACCCAGCCCGGGCCTTTAGGAGCACTCCAAGATGGGCAGAATCCGTCACGCTCATGCAGCAGAACGGGTCCACATAAGGTTTAATCAAATAAAAATACAAAGACCATAGCGTGATACTGACATAAACATGTTAAATCAAAAAAAGAGAGTGTTCACACAAAATAATCATGAAAATCATAAATGCACCCTGAATGCGTAGCAAATCCAGGGGCGTGAAAAAAAGTGACATGCAGCATGCAATGGGTGGTGCCCTTGGAAATATGATGTAAAACACCAAATATATCTGTTTACCAGAAATAAGATTGGACAAGCAGACAAAAGGGAGAACACCCGGTGCACAGACACAAGAGGTCGCTTACCAGATGGTAAACTGGTGAAGGTATAATCAGCGGTAGGCTTACTGCCTCTGTGTAACCCAGAATATAATCTTGATTGAACCCATAGGGGTTCCTGCTCACCAGAAGATCGACTGGAAAAAGCCCAAAACGAAACTGTGGCGGAGTCACCGCGATCCCGTCCTGGCAGGCTCTTCACAGGCTCAGATATGTGTATATATTCAAAGAGGAGAAGCAGCCAATAGTATAATAACGTTACGACTCCAATTTATTAAAAAGCAAACACTTACATTTAAAAAACGAAAAACAGCAATGCCGGCCGGCACTCACACAGCTCCCGTCCACAACAGGGCAACGTGGTGATGTCAGCACGTCCCTCCCAGACGCGTTTCATCACAGGTTGACGTTCTCAACACAACATCAGCCAAGCTGGAACAGAGGTGAACTTTTAACTTTCCTAACACCCAATTTACTAAATTTACCTAATCTGCGGTAGATTGTAAATCTACCAGCGCTACATACTCCCCCCACTACAATAGACGTCATCCCCAACATCTGTCCTCAATGCAGTAACAGTAACTCTCAAGCCTGAGAGTAGCATTTGAGTTTCTCTTTGGATAGGCAAGGAGAAAGAAGAAAAAGGACAGTTTAAAGACATTATAACACTTATAACTATAAAACATTATGTTCACAGCCGCAAACAAAACCACAATATACTTTTTTTTTCCTCACTAACTAGCTGAAAAGCCTCCCAGCTCTGCATATGATGCGATGATCCCTGAAAAAGAAACATATTTAAATACACGTATATACACTACACAGCACCAGGAGCAAAGCCTCATTTAAAATGAGACTCTCTTCCTATGATCCATACCAAAATATATATATAATCATTAGGAGTCCATCCTTGCATAGGAACTTTTCTTATCAAAGAAATCCGGCTATCAAACAGAAGTCCTTGGATTTAAACACAGAACAGGATCCGCAAATCTTGACCTCGCAGATCTCTTTTACCCTGTCACAATCTAACTAGCTAACTTCAAGGTATTAATGTCCACAATTACCAGTAGAACCGAGGATCTGGTAGAGTGACACATTTTCCTTCTTTATCTACAGTGGTGATAAAATACACGGCATTGTCCTTTCCCGGTTTGAAGATCACCACCACTCCATCCGGACAGAACAATCTTTCTAAAGGGCTTAGGCACAGATAAGTAGTCCTAAACAGCTTCATTGTACCAAAGTTCCCGATTAGCTTCAATCTCCCGCATGACATTCTGGGGCACATAAGGAAATTCTAATCCATACTCTGCGGTCACACGCTTGTTTAACATCCTTTGCAAGCAAGCAAGTTTTGGCAAAGATTTGTCTTTTCTTATACCAGGCGGTACACAGGAGTCTACTGACTTTTTCACCATAGACCCAGCAGGTGTCCGTAGCGATTCAATAACTTTTGACAAAGTCCCAGCAATAGCACTGCGTCTCCACACAGGGCGATGTCTTTCAGAACTCATGGCAGTCCATTCAGGAAGTGTCATTGTGGAGGTAACATCCTCGCCTTGTGACCACAATAGCTCTTGCGACATGGTTTCGAACAAGTCATCATCCCCGGAAAGATCCGACATGGATTCTATTTCCGAGTCTCTCAATTCCTCTGCTGGCAAATACTTATTTACAGTCCCCAACAATGGCTTACCCGTTCCAGACGTAGACTCTGGTAGCTCTGGCTCAGGTAACCTCTGGGGTAGGCCTCGACCACGGCCGCGAGACGCTTTCACATAGCCCACCTTCTTCTGAGTAGGTACTACAGGAACAGGTGTAGTGGACTCAGGAATCACAGTAATGTCTCCTGATGAAACGGCAGCAGCAGTGTCTCTCTCCGAAACATTATCGGCAGCAACAGGCGAAGTGGCGGCCCGTCACTCTTTTTCTATAGCGGTAGCAGCCTCCACGCTAGCGATACCTGTCACCCAGTCTATCCAATAGGCACGGGGTGGCATAGTAGGTGGCTCCACTGCAAACAAATACTCTCCACACTGCAAACATCGGCTGAATGGATGAAGATGCACGGCCAATCCTCCACATCGATGGCGGGTCATGCCCAGTCCCTCAACATCTCCCGAGGTATACAGGACAAACTTCCATTGTGGCTTCATTCGAACCCCAGTATCCGTAAGCAGAGTTCCAGATTGCACAGTATTTATCACGGTACTTGCCGGGAACACTCTGGGTCCCACAACCGATTGCAACGCCAGAAAAGACATAGCCACACTCTGATCTTTTCAGCACGATCACGAGGCTTCTCTTCTCCTCTGGCGCCAAGCACACTACACGCGTCCCACGCGGTAGCAAGTAGGGTAACTCCTCCCACTTGTTCTTTAAGTCGCGTAGCTCACGGGCCTCTTCTGGCGCCCAGCGTCTACACACCAAAAACAAAGTCCCGCAGTTTAACCTTTCCTCTTCCTGAAAAGATTTTCTTTTTCTTTTAAGTCCAGCTCTCTCTGTAAACTCCCGGTAAAACACTCCACTGGGTTGCATCAACTGTCGATCAACAAATCCTGGACGACGCACCCATATGTAGCACTACTCTCGGTGGAGCTGCTGGTTTAAGCGGGTCTGTTACCTTCACTTTGCTTCCCTCTGTTTCACCGGCACTGGGTCTAGGGGTTCCGTTGAGCTTACTGCTGGACGACACACGCACCAACACTGGAGTACATTTTCAATGCTTTATTAAACAGTCAAACTTTAGGAAGCAGCAGGAAAGAGGTGGAAAAGGAAACTCAATGTCCCGGTAGATTTCAGAAAATTGGAGGGAATGCGCTCCCCTTGTGGGACACACTCTTTGCTCGTCTGGATAGGCCTCTCTCACCGGTCTAGCAGCCAGTACTCAGCACGAATCTAAAGTCTCTGCCACAGACTTACTTGGGGGGTAAATCTGCACGATCCTCTGCCACAGGATGTATCAGATCTTCTGCAGTGAACAGTCAGTCACAGTGCCTGAACCTTTAAGCCGAACTGGCGACACTATGCTGTATAATTACTTCTTTTGGATACGCCCTGCAACCGAGTCACCAGGCCCGTCTATAGATCAGCACGCTGCGTGATCTCTCCAAGATGGGTCCTCCCCTGGGATCTCCTCAGCTGTCCAGCTTCGTCACACAGGACCGACAGCTCAGGGCCATTCCTCGGCCGTGGTGGTAGTCTCCAGACAAGCCTCTGGACCCACCCCTGCGCCGCAGCATCATGGCCCTCCCGATCGGAGGACCACGAGGTAGCTCCTTAATACCTGTCGGTCAGGAGGGCCAGCAGGTGGCTGTAAAATGACCCTAAAACATGGCGTCTGTCCCATAAATACCCCCTTCCCAGAATGCAACTCGGAGGACCACCTCCACCGAGCTTGCCTCCGAGACAGAGGAGCATCTACACACTTCGACACATTGCCTTTCCAACACTGACCAGTGGTAACAGCGACACCCACCGGTCAGCACGGAAGCACACACAACGTCAGCCAAGCTGAAACAGAGGCAAACTTTTAACCTTCCTAACACCCAATTTACTAAATTTACCTAATCTGCGGTAGATTGTAAATCTACCAGCGCTACACGTTATTTTACATTTAGAAACATTAAACTGCAGTTTCCACTGCTTTGAAGAATCTTCTACCAATGCCAAATCATGTTTCATATTACAGATACCTCCAGGGATATTAACCCTGTTGCACACCTTTATATCAGCAAAAATACATATCTTATCCACCAACCCTTTGCTTATATCTTTTGAATATAGATTAAATACGACAGGACCCAGTCATGAAGTCAATACCAGCACAATAATTGTCAAGTACTCACATACATAAAACCAAGAACTTATAGCTTTTGGTTCAATTAGTAAATTCCTCCAATTGGACCAAGCGCTATAAGTTCCTGGTTTTATGGATGTGAGTACTCAACATTTATTGTGCTTGTATTGACTTCATGATTGGATTTTGTAAGTAATTGTGATTTACTCCCCCATTTGAATAGGGTCTCCTGAAGAAGCCATCTTGTGGTAAAACGCATAGAGACCAAGACTAGCATCTTAATTTCTCCTGTGATCTAGCCCAAAACATTTGTGGGAATGTTATTTAGGCCTATGTGGGTATTTACTATACATGGGCTAGGATCTTACCATTTTGGGGAACCCATTATACACTATTAACAAGTGTTTTTGTCATGTTTTTATGAATGTTTTAACAGAACTTTGTTGTTAACCCCTTGACCTCAGGAAGATTTACCCCCCTTTATGACCATACATTTTTTCAATACAGCACTGCTTTGCTTTAACTGACAATTGCACGGTCATGCAACGCTGTACATAAATGACATTTTCTGTAACCTTTTCCCATGAATAGAGCTTTCGGTTTTTCCCACAAATAGAGCTTTCTTTTGGTATTTGATCACCACAAAAAAAGCCAACAATTTTGAAAAAAAACAATATTTTTTTTACCTTCTTTTATAAAACATATCCATTTATTTTATTTATTTATTTTATTATTTTTATAATAGTAATGGAGGAGATCAGTGATGGGCACTAGGATATTACGGGGGACAATCTGACACTAACTGACACTTTAGACACTTTTTGGGAACCAGTGACACAAATACAGTGATCAGTGCTTAACATATGAACTGTCACTGTACTAATGACATTGGCTTGGAAAGAGTTAAACATCTTGGGTGATCAAAGGGTTAAATGTATGCCTAACTAGTGTTTTTGTGTACACTGTGTGATGCTTCCACTTAGGGATATGATGGATTTTATTCCCTCAATAGCCTCTCTCCTTGATGACAGCAGATGTAGTGACCCACCTACTAGGAAGTGCAGAATCACACACATATTACTGCTCCAGGCCACCCTGGAGCAGTAAGTCAGCTATAGCGCAGTCAGCAAGTGGTTATTAAACATTTGAATTTTTATATTCTTCTGAGTGCTCACTTTATTTTTTTCAGGGTTATATGTGGCAACCAATAAAGTTCTTTATTCTCTTTTTTATTTTTTCTAATGTACATACATGGATGTGATGCCACATCAACAAACTGCTTTATTTTGCTTTGATTCCAATAACTTGACTACAGCAGATGTTAAATTCACTGGCCTGTAAATGCCAGATTCTACCTTGCTACTGTTCTTGTTGATAGGTCAAATTTTAGCTGTCCACTAGTAATGGGGAACTTCTCCTGTTACAAGAGATTGATTTAAAATATTTGTTAATTGGTCCGACAGGTATACCTCAGAGTTCTCTTGGAACTATAGAATGAACACCATCAGGGCCTATTGCTTTAATAAGCTTTAACTTTGTCCCTAGAAACCCTGACAATTAACCATCATTACCAAAACCAATACGATCCCCCAACTTGTTATTGTTAGTTATATTTATTTCTGAGAATACTGAATACAAGGAATTTGTTTAAATGGTTTGCTACATCCAGGTCTCCCTCAACATAAGTGCAGTGCCCAGTTTTCATTTTAGTGAATTTTTCGTATTTTTCCCTTCTATCGGTGATGTCCCTAAAAAAGTTTTGTCTCCCTTATTAATAGATTTAGCCATTTTCCTCCTCTTGTTGTGTTTGACAGCACTGATAATATGTTTGGTCCATTTTTTACACTTCTCTATCAGCAACACCTCTTGTTTCCTTGAATCTCCTATATGCTGATTTTTTTCTCCTTTACTATCCTAATTACCTCATTAATGATCCATAATGTTTTTTTCTTCTATTTACTCTTACCAATTTGCCTGAAATATAACCTAGTTGCCTCCTGGATGGTAGACTTTTAACAGTGCCCACTGATTGCTGACTCCTGTCATTGTACTCCAAACTTCCCCATTTTAGCAAAATGTGTGCTTTTGAAATCTAAAACTTTTGTTTCTGTATATGATTTTCTAGTTCGTGTTTTAATATTAAACCAAATACATTATTGATCACTAGAACTCACATTTTCTCCTACCTCAACATCAGACAATTGATCCTCATTTGTCAGTACTAGGTTTAGAATATGATCATCTCAGGTTGGGCTTTTGACTAACTGTTTCAGGGAAACCTTATTCTTTGCCTCCATTACATCCCTGCTCCTGATTGTAATAGCAGTTTGAGAATTCCATTTAATGTCAGGCATGTTGAAGTTACCCATAATTACAAACCCTCCCTTAATTGCCATTTGCATTAACTTATCAATCAACAAGTTATCATAATCTTCAGTCTGTCCTGGAGGTCTGTATACTACATTAACTCTAAAGGAAGATCTTTCTGGCTGGATGCCAGATGACTCTTCGGTGAGTGCCCCCATAGAAAGCCACTTTCTATGATATTGATACAGACAGGGTGGCCCATTCCAGCCCCCTGCTCCCTCGTCCCAGAATTTGATTGACAGCAGCGGGATCCAATGACTACCACTGCTATAAATTTGCCCAGTGAGGAGGGAGATAGTGGAGAGAACCGCCACTCTCGTGAACATCACTGGATCAAGAATAGTGATAAGTGTACATATTAAAGTAGTCACTGAAATGGGTTAACATTTGGGGCAATCAAAGGGTTAACAGTGTGCCTAGCCAGTGTTTTTACTACACTATGGGAGGTGCTTTTACTCCTGTCAGAATGGCGGTCTGCCTTGTTTACATAGGCAGACCGCCATTCCTTTTCTCTGAAGGATGATCAGCAGGTGCTGGTGGACATCTAGTCCACGGTACCTGCCAAGTGGCACTTGCTGTGTATAATGACAGCAGGAGCGACCCACCAGCGACACACATGTGCGCCCCCTACCTAGAAATGTCAGATCACCTATATATACGTGATCCGGCACAGAGGTGCCATCCTGTAGAAGTAAAACTGCATTAGGGTGGACCTTAAGTAGTTAAAGTGGTTGTAAACCTCAAGTTCGAGAAATATGAAAGACATGCATCATAGTAATGCATTTACAGCACAAAATCAAATTGCAGTATTTGTACCTGAATGTGCTTTCTCCTGCACCTGTTACAGAAAAACACTGATCCATGGGCGTGCCTACATGCCGAAGCTTGTGGGCAGAGTCGTTATATCAGAGGACTTTCCTCCCATCTGTACATTCCCCCCAGCAATAATTATATCGCAGCTGAGCAGCACGCACAGAGAATGAATAGTGCACACGTGGCAGTCCCAAATGTGAGCGTACGTCACATGCAAAATGTGCCCGTGTAAGAGCAATGCTCAGGAGCAGAGCAGCCAATCCTGGGTGAGCCGGAGGAGTAAGGGGGAGCGAGCTATGATGGCATGCTGGACACAAGTCACCCTTCTCTGATGTTCGTGTATGAAAGAACAACGTAGTCTGTTAGTCACAGAAGTGGGGTTGTGGTGACACAAATTTTTCTTCTGTGTCAATTTTTAACACCGCAGGAAAGTGCAAAGGATATCAGATTACTGGAATCTCCTTTCTTGGCCAGACTGGGGGAAGATGGCTTCTGCTACTTTACTTTATGAGATAAACAGCTTAGTTTCATTTTGATTTTAGTGATAGTAGCAAGCAACACGAAGAGACACAACTCTTCTTATCTACATACAGGTATTGGACTTCTGATGAAAGCCATTGCATGATATCTTTATATGCAGGATAGTTTACATTGATAATAAAGATTGTTTTTTTTCTCAAAAGATATGTTTAGCATTAAAAAACAAATCAAATAAGTCATAGCAAAAAGACTGGGTTGAATCAATATACAGTTACATGTCCCTGTACATAAGACGGAAAGTGTGCATGAAATATTGTTGTATGCATCAGAACAAACAATAAACCATAATATGTTTTCAAGTACTATCAGTAAACAGACCTGGGGAACTTGGCTGATGGGTTTTGGTTATGTTCTGAAGTATACTGCCAATATATTATGTTAATTGGCCACTTTTTCTATATTACTTTGTATAGTAAATTATTTGTGCTCAATAACAAATGTTTCTTTGTAGAGCAAATGCTGGTCAGAGAATTGGTATGCCTATCTCAGTGATAGCTTGATGGACCGTGTACAGGTAAGCAGTGAATGTAATTGGCAGTATAGATCACAGCATGCCTCAAACTTATATCAATCATAGTCAACAACTAAAGACAAAATACAACCTTGCCAAGAAAGCATTCTTAAGGACACAGTAATGAGAACAGTAGCTCTTAAGAAAGTCCCAGTGGAAGCATGGGGGGTGCTGTTTCAGCTTTCTGTGGACTAGTGTTGCTTAGTTAACAATCTTAAGTGCTTTAACTGTTGCTTGACATTAGTAGTTTTCTTGGCTACTGTTGATGTTATGTCACATACTTCACTCATATTTAGTCTACGCATAGCTGAAGGCCTTAATATTCTGTTAACACTTTTACAACACCCTGAATTTAATAATACATTTAGGCTAGGTTCACACTATTGCAAATTGGATGCGGTTTTCTCCACATCCAATTCGCATAGCAGAAGATTGTGACCGTCTCTCTATGGAGCTGGTTCACACATCTCCGCAGCGGTTCTGATGCAAATATGCACGGGAGTCCTTTGCGTCTTTTGGTCCATTTCAGGTCCTAATTCAGCCCAAAATTCAGGCTGAAATCAGACCTGAAACGTTGAATGGAGACACACCGGACACCTGCTGTGAGCCGCTGTGATTTCCAGTGTGAACCCAGCCTAAAACAGAAATATATTGTTGTGTATGAACTGAAAAAGAGATTGGGGAAATTGGCGCTGCCCTATTCTAATATATTTGCCCAAACATTAAAAGTAATGATAAATATGTGAAACAAACAAAATGGGGTAATGATGTGAATGACTTGCCTCTGTTAAAATAGCATATAAGGATATATATATATAAACCGTGAACGTGCGCCTGTTAAAATTGTGCAGATTTGAACAAAGTTGTGTTTCTAAAGTAGATATAAAATTGTGCAGATTTGAAAAAAGTTGTGCTCCACCTCTATTATAACATTCATAAAAGTGTCAATCAGATGCCCCAAGCTTGAAGGTTACCATTAGTCATGTGGGGATCTCCTCATAATCCCTGTGACTCCAGTAACAAAAGTGCACTGTGTAAAAAATAAACAAACGTGCATTGACTAGTAAATGCTAGGTTACATAAAACTCAATTCATAAAAACAAAACCATAGGAGCATAAGTCCAACCTGTAGTGTTCATATAAAGTGCAATAAAGTGCATCTGTGAACTAAAAAACACACCAAGAAAAAACACTTATTAAAGTCTTATTAAAAAAGAATGTTTGAGTGCGTCAGGATTGGTAATGCATTTCCAGCTATCCAGGGGGTAATAATCGGTGACTTCTGTGCATACAGGAACTGGTGACTTCAGGTGCTCCCCCCCGTGCTCCCCCACTCACCAGATTCCGTCACCCTCAAAGGGGTATTAGGCAAAAGAGTGGGTGCCTCAGGATGGCTGCTGCTGCAGGATCCCTCCTTCTGTGCTGATGGTGAAGTTTCCCTTGTCCGGATCTGGATGTTATGACTATTTACCACCTCCGTGCTGTTTAAGACTCCACACACCAGGTGATGGTCTTGGGCTCAGCAAACTTGTATCTGAGGACGTGAACCTGTTTGCTTGCTGCCTGTTCCTTGCTCTAAAATTCTTCTGTACGCCTGTACCTGCTTCTGTCTGTGACTCTTCCAGGCTCCACCTGCCCCCAAGCCCGGAGAGTTGCTGCCAGACGCCACGCTATGTGACTGTCATATGACTTCCTCTGCTCCTGAGCCCAAGACCATCACCTGGTGTGTGGAGTCTTAAACAGCACGGAGGTGGTAAATAGTCATAACATCCAGATCCGGACAAGGGAAACTTCACCATCAGCACAGAAGGAGGGATCCATGAACGAATAAACAGAATGGGAGAGGGGCACCCTGCAGCAGCAGCCATCCTGAGGCACCCACTCTTTTGCCTAATACCCCTTTGAGGGTGATGGAATCTGGTGAGTGGGGGAGCACGGGGGGGAGCACCTGAAGTCACCAGTTCCTGTATGCACAGAAGTCACCGATTATTACCCCCTGGATAGCTGGAAATGCATTACCAATCCTGACGCACTCAAACATTCTTTTTTAATAAGACTTTAATAAGTGTTTTTTCTTGGTGTGTTTTTTAGTTCACACATGCACTTTATTGCACTTTATATGAACACTACAGGTTGGACTTATGCTCCTATGGTTTTGTTTTTATGAATTGAGTTTTATGTAACCTAGCATTTACTAGTCAATGCACGTTTGTTTATTTTTTACACAGTGCACTTTTGTTACTGGAGTCACAGGGATTATGAGGAGATCCCCACATGACTAATGGTAACCTTCAAGCTTGGGGCATCTGATTGACACTTTTATGAATGTTATAATAGAGGTGGAGCACAACTTTTTTCAAATCTGCACAATTTTATATCTACTTTAGAAACACAACTTTGTTCAAATCTGCACAATTTTATATTAATTTAGATACGCAGAACAGGCGCACGTTCACGGTTTATATATATATCCTTATATGCTATTTTAACAGAGGCAAGTCATTCACATCATTACCCCATTTTGTTTGTTTCACATATTTATCATTACTTTTAATGTTTGGGCAAATATATTAGAATAGGGCAGCGCCAATTTCCCCAATCTCTTTTTCAGTTTATCCAATTAACTCCTAATTAGGAATTAATTAAGGGAAGGCAGCAGCCCCGGTAAACATCCTAAGCGCAGACTTCAAATCGATTAAATATTGTTGTGTATGTATTTTGTTAAAGGGTAAATTCACCTTTGTACACTTTTTTTTTCTAAATTCCAGCTCCCCTATGCACCAGTATAGCATTCATGTACTTTTTTTGCAAAAATATCAAAGCTTTCTATTAAATCTACAGTCACTTACTTTTCTTGTCTAAATCCATGTTTCCAGACATTTCCATTAGTAATGTCTTCTTCCTGATCAGACATTAGGTCATGACACAGGAAGGAGTTGACCAGCTGACTTCATTAGTGCACACCCTGCATCATCCACCCTCCCACTCTCAGGTGCACGTTTTTTAAATGTGATGCAATCAATCAGTGATCACCCTACTCACTAAATACATAATCAGATTGCATAGTGTATGGCCATCTTTATGCAAGTACATGGGAGATACATAGGTGATAGGAGGGTGTGGATATAAACAATCAGCTGTCAAGCACTGTTCACAACTCTGCATAGTGGGAACTCGCATTGCAGCCGTGAGCAAGTTTAACCACTTCCGGACCAGCCGCCACAGTTATACTGCGGCAGGTTGGCTCAGGTGAGCGAAGAGTCGTAGCTGTACATTGGGTGTTTGTTCCAGAGAGATGGGAGAAGACATCTCACAGTAAGTTGCACCAACACTGCACTAACACCAGTACACGTAGGTACACTTGTCACCCCCGATCACCCCCCAATCGCCCCCCAGTTAACCCCTTCATTCCCTGTCACAGTGCAGTGTTCATATTTTTCTTTGATCACTGTACTGGTGTCATTTGTGAACCCCCCTAAACCCCCCTAATAAAGGTTTAACCCCTTGATCACCCCCCTGTTAACCCTTTCACCCTCTGTCACCAGTGATCACCGTATTAGTGTTATGGGTGACGCTAGTTAGTTAGTTATTATTTTATAGTGTCAGGGTACCCGCCATATATTACCTAAATAAAGGTTTAACCCCCTGATCACCCGGTGGGTGATATCAGTTAGGTTTTAGCGTCAGTTAGGATCTGCATTGCCCCGGGCAGTGTCAGATTAGTGCCAGTAGTGCTTAACACCTCCGCACGCACCATACACCTCCCTTAGTAGTATAGTGTCTGAACGGATCAATATCTTTGATCCGATCAGAACTATATTAGCGTCCCCAATAGTTTAGGGTTCCTAAAAATGCAGCGTTAGCGGGATTAGCCCAGATACCTGCTAGCACCTGCATTTAGCCCCTCCGCCCAGCCCAACCCAGCCCAGCCCACCCCACCCAAATGCAGTATCATTCGATCACTGTCACTTACAAAACACTAAACACATAACTGCAGCTTTCGCAGAGTCAGACCTGATCCCTGTGAACGCTAACAGTTTTTTGGTAGCGTATGAAGCAGTCGCTGACAGTCAGGTGCTCTTTTTTCCTGTGAGTCGCACTAGTGTACCAGTAAATTTAGAGGCCAAAATGTAAAATCGAAGGTACACTAACGAAGAGGCTTACACGTTTCTGAGCCTGACAGATGAGAGTGAGGAGGAAGTCTCCCATCTGTCCAATTCAGGCTCAGAATACGAACCAGTAGACAGCAGCAGCACCCTGACAGATAGTTCTAACGACAAAGTAGTGATTCCTCCCAAGGTCAGGTGTACCTGACCCCATTCTTCTGCTGTTGTTGAGGTGCAAGAACCGCAGGGCTCTCGTATGGAGCAGAGAGCCAGTACTAGTGCCGCTCATTCTTCTGGTGAACTGTCAAGCACCAGCAGCCTAGTACATCCTGGTCGTACATCCAGCACTGCAGTAACACTTGGTGACATGGCGAGTCCCATAAGGGCAGTTCAAGCTGGTGAGGTGGCTAGCACAAGTAGAGTCCCGCAGCCACCAAGAAGACAAACATAGTGCCCTTCCTGCTGCATTTGCCAATCCCAATTGGGAGCCCACGACTTCTGCAGCACCTGTACTTCTCTCTTTCACTGGCCAACCCAGAATTTAGGTTTAAACAGTTGATTTTACGTCACTTGATTTTTATTCGCTGTTTTTCACGGAAGATCTCTATAGATCTGTTGTGGTACAAAGCAATTTGAATTCATCACCGCTAATCCCCAATTTAAGACCTTCCTGAGCCTATCCCTCCTCATGGGCATAGTTGGGTTTGTTGCGGTCATATTGGTCCAATATATAAAATCTAGAAATGCAGCGCACATTCTCTTCTTTATAATGGGATAATAATGAAGCTGCTTTGCTGGTGATACTGACGGAGTTCTGCCAAATGTATTAAATTTTTTTTTATAGAACAAGTAAAGAGGCGCCTCTGGGTGCAGACGTTTTTATAGATTTAAAATGCTTTAATAAGATATATAGAGATAAACTCACATTGTGGTGATAAAAACAAGCATGATAGTAAGAGTCATGGATGGCGCTCCCAGTCCTGTGCCTGTGGAAAGTCTCTGTGGTGGATGTAGTGACAGCTCTTCCTGGTTGTAGTGAGCCATCTTCAGACAATGGGGGAGTGGCCTCAGAACGAGGCTTGAAACACACGAGACAGCTGGCTGCAGGGGGGTGGCGTCATCAATAGTGGACGCGTTTCCTGGGCAAGCGCGCTTGGGTGGTAAGCAAGTCGGTCTCCGAGGCATTTCATAATGATATCCTCAATAAATTTGAGAAGTCCTTCCTTCTCAAAGATTTTTATCATATCCCTTACTTTTACCACCTCCCAAAGGTCCACAAAAGTCTAGACAACCCCCCCGGAAAACCCATAGTGGCAGCTATGGACAGCGTCACTACGGGTCTTAGCTTATATATCGATCACTTCCTCCAACCCATCGTCCAAAAATTACAGTCCTATATCAGAGATGGGACTCACCTGATGGAGCTTCTTTCAGCATACAGGTGGGAGCCTACTTACACATGGCTCTCCCTGGATGTGAACTCCTTGTATACATCGATCCCCCATGTGTTCGGCCTAAGAGCACTTGAGCACTTTCTAGCAAAAGACCCCCTCATCAATCCTCGCCAGGCATCATTTATCTTGGAAGCGACTTCATATTGTCTCACACACAACTATTTTAAATTCAATGAAGAATTCTATGTCCAAATACAGGGAACAGCGATGGGGGCCAATTTTGTGCCCTCATATACTAACTTGGCCATGGGCTATTGGGAGAATCTACACATTCTCCAGAATAACCCATATGCCCGTCACATTGTATTCTTCGGTCGTTATATCGACGATATCGTCATCATTTGGGATGACGACGTCGATGTAATCAAAGACTTTGTAAAATATTGCAATGATAACAAATATGGCTTATCTTTTATTTTTGTCGCCAGCCCTGACACGTTGCCCTTTATCGATCTGGAGTTAGGGGCCGACGTAGCCACTTCCACCATCATCTTCAAAAACTATGTCAAACCGTCTGCGGGCAATTCATTTTTGCACTACAAAAGTTGCCATCTTCCGCAATGGATTAATAACATCCCAAAGGGGCAGTTCTGCCGACTAAGACAGCTGCACCAGAGAAAGTGACTACGTCCACCAGAGTACTTTGCTCAAAAACAAATTTATAGACAAAGGCTATCCTGTAGATCTCACTGATCGAGCCTTCAAGCATTATCTAAAAGGTAAACCTATTAAACAATCTCGGGACCCTGACCAACATACGGTACGGTTTACCACCACCTTCCACTGTTAATTTAAGAAAATGGAAAGAATTCTAGCGGATCATTGGGACATACTACTGCAAGATCCACTATTAAAACCCTACATTTCTGAAAAACCCAAGGTCACATATCGCAGAGCTCCCAACATCAAAACGAAAATAGCCCCTAGTAAAATCCGATCTAAACACTGCCCCCCCCGCCAGCCCGTACTCATCCCACTGGTTGGGATGTTCCAGTGTAAAAAAACGCTGTGTAAAACCTGCAGATTTGTTCACCATGGCCAGAAGTCCTTCACCACCAAGGGTGTTACTCATGTGCTGAAGGATTTCTACAACTGCTCTTCAGATTTTGTGATCTACGGACTATCCTGTCCTTGTGGCCTTCTTTATGTAGGCCGTACGATACGAGCACTCAGGACCAGGTTCAGTGAACACCGAAGATCTATTGAGGGTGGAATTGATCCCCTAAAGGTGGCACATAGTGTGCCCAAACACTTTGCCCAAGTCCACCAAAAATCCACCGTAGGGTTACAGGTGTGGGTCATAGAACAAATCCCTAGATCTCTACCAGCCGCAAAACGTTTCAAAAAACTATGCGCCCGCGAAACGTTCTGGATTAACCAGTTAGACGTTCTTTCTCCTGGGGGTATGAACGAAGGAATAGAAATCTCTACCATACTGTAATTCTGGTACCTTCGTCCTTCCACCCATAACGCAGAGAGTTCACAACAATATAGGCTTAGAATTTAAATAACTATTATTATTCTTCATTATCCCCTAGACTTGTGGTCCCTCCCAGTATCGTAGACACTGGTTTCCCTTTTTATAGTCCTATTGACATTTTTATATAACTTTGGACAATGTGTGACATTTTCTATATATATATTTTTATATGTGCATTTAATCCATATGTGCGTACATGGATATACACATATATATGTACGTATATATATTTTCTCATATATATATATATTTTATTTTATATATTTTATTTATATATTTAACAATTCTTTCCATTTTTTCTAAATTCTTCCAATTTTACCACTATGCAGTGCATAGTCAGTAGTAATGTCATGTTTCTCTATATATATTTTTATTTTTTATTTTTTTGACTCATATAATTCCTTGCTTCATCTCCCAGTGCTATCAATGCATATGGTGTGTGTGTATATATATATATTTATCTTGAATATTTAGTATTTCACCATACATATATGCTTTATTAATGAGTTGTATTAATAAGATGCATTTTTTATGTTCGGATATTATTATTTGCTTCTAGAGATTAGTCAGTTGTCCCTCCCTCCCCCCTCCCTCTCTCCCCCCCTCCCTGCTGTCCTTCCCCCTTTTACACTCCGTCTTCTGCTTCAGGTCGTCTTCACCACTCCAGCCTCTTCCCCTACCCCCTCCTCCCCCCTCTCTTTCCTCTCTGTTCCCGTTTGTTCTTTTTCTTTTTCTTTCTCCATCCCTTGGTCACATATCTCTCATCTCCTCATGCACATCCATACACATTTTCTGTCTCCGGTTTTATTTTTTATTTATTATTTCTCTATTCACGTCACTAATCACTTTAAATAGCATTGAGCTCTGTATATTGCTTTCGTTTTCCCGCCCCATCCCCTCCCCTTTCTCCGCCCCGCTCCCTCTCTCCATCCTTATTTAATCCTTCAGCATGTCTAGTAGATCAGTCTGTTGAGAAAGGGTCGTGGCTTGCTTACCACCCAAGTGCGCTTGCCCAGGAAACGCGTCCACTATTGATGACGCCATCCCCATGCAGCTAGCTGTCTTGTGTGTTTCAAGCCTCGTTCTGAGGCCGCTCCTCCGTTGTCTGAAGCCGGCTCACTACATTCACCACAGAGACTTTCCACAGGCACAGGACTGGGAGCGCCCTCCATGACTCTTACTATCATGCTTGTTTTTATCACCACAATGTGAGTTTATCTCTATATATCTTATTAAAGCATTTTAAATCTATAAAAACGTCTGCACCCAGAAGCGCCTCTTTACTTGTTGTATTTCAGCCTCAGGAACATGGTTTCGTTCCTACTATGATGGCAGCCCTGCTTGCTTTCTCTGGGCGTTTTTTCCCCTCATCCTGATCACAACAATATATGGACTATTGGCTTGTGCTTATTGAATGGATTGTCATTGTTCACATTCTTTGTTTTTTACTGTCCTTTGATTGCTTTCATTGTACAGATTTGATTATTTGGGAGCTCTAGGTGATTGCGCCTAGATTTGCTTTTTTTTTTATAGTGATATCAAGAAGAATTTTTTTTTGGGGGGGGTCAATTTACAACACCACCATTATACCATAGTTTTTCAGATCAAATATACAACTATGTTGGTGTCCCTTATTAATTTTACATTGTGTTTTTTAAAAGTACCTGCCTACTCCCAAACTATCATTTTAAGTAAAACACAAGTCAAGCCAAGTATTTTTCAAATTAATATTTTTTAATTATATTTAATAGGGATCACAAGAAGGTCCTATAAAAATCAACAGGAAGACAGTGATGGAGAAAAACTGTTGGAATTGGTGAAGCCTTTGTACCCCAGAGCAGACCTCAATTCTGTGAAGAGCAAAATTGTGAACCTGAGGAGTAGGGATGGGCTTTCTGTTTGAGTCGAACGTGAGTTCGACTTGAACATTGGCTGTTTGCCCGTTTGTCGAAAACTGAACATTATGGGCCATTTGCGCCAAATTCGACCCCCACGTAATGGCCCATAATGCACTGTGGGAGCGCAGTGCATTGCTGTATGATGATTTACCAGAGCATGCACCATGACCTGCATGCTTTTGCCAATCACAGCACCCCCAGCTAAGAGAGCCATAATTGGCCAAAGGCAGGGTGCCTTTGGCCAATCATGGCTTGGGGGACTAAGTCCACGCTCCACACTCTATAAAACCGCCTGCACGTAAGACTCATGTAGTGTATTGTTGGCGTGGACGGAGAGATCATTTAGATTGAGCAGGGAGGCAGGCAGGCAGATTACTCAGTTAGCTTCAGTGTATTTTTATATATATATATATATATATATATATATATATATATATATATATATATATATATATATACACAGTGGGGATGGAAAGTTTTCAGACCCCCTTAGATTTTTCACTCTTTGTTATATTGCAGCCATTTGCTAAAATCATTTAAGTTCATTTTTTTCCTCATTAATGTACACACAGCACCCCATATTGACAGAAAAACGTATTTATTAAAAAAGAAAAACTGAAATATCACATGGTCCTAAGTATTCAGACCCTTTGTTGTGACACTCATATATTTAACTCAGGTGCTGTCCATTTCTTCTGATCATCCTTGAGATTGTTCTACACTTTCATTTGAGTCCAGCTGTGTTTGATTATACTAATTGGACTTGATTAGGAAAGCCACACACCTGTCTATATAAGACCTTACAGCTCACAGTGCATGTCAGAGCAAATGAGAACTATGAGGTCAAAGGAACTGCCTGAAGAGCTCAGAGACAGAATTGTGGCAAGCACAGATCTGGCCAAGGTTACAAAAAAAATTCTGCTGCACTTAAGGTTCCCAAGAGCACAGTGGCCTACATAATCCTTAAAAGGAAGACGTTTGGGACAACCAGAACCCTTCCTAGAGCTGGCCGTCCGGCCAAACTGAGCTATCGAGGGAGAAGAGCCTTGGTGAGAGAGGTAAAGAAGAACCCAAAGATCACTGTGGCTGAGCTCCATAGATGCAGTCGGGAGATGGGAGGAAGTTGTAGAAAGTCAACCATCACTGCAGCTCTCCACCAGTCGGGGCTTTATGGCAGAGTGGCCCGACGGAAGCCTCTCCTCAGTGCAAGACACATAAAAGCCCACATGGAGTTTGCTAAAAAACACCTGAAGGACTCCAAGGTGGTGAGAAATAAGATTCTCTGGTCTGATGAGACCAAGATAGAACTTTTTGGCCTTAATGCTAAGCAGTATGTGTGGAGAAAGCCAGGCACTGCTCATCACCTGTCCAATACAGTCCCAACAGTGAAGCATGGTGGTGGCAGCATCATGCTGTAGGGGTGTTTTTCAGCTGCAGGGACAGGATGACTGGTTGCAATTGAGGGAAAGATGAATGCGGCCAAGTACAGGGATATCCTGGACGAAAACCTTCTCCAGAGTGCTCAGGACCTCAGACTGGGCTGAACGTTTACCTTCCAACAAGACAATGACCCTAAGCACACAGCTAAAATAACGAAGTAGTGGCTTCACAACAACTCCGTGACTGTTCTTGAATGGCCCAGCCAGAGCCCTGACTTAAACCCAATTGAGCATCTCTGGAGAGACCTAAAAATGGCTGTCCACCAACGTTTACCATCCAACCTGACAGAACTGGAGAGGATTTGCAAGGAGGAATGGCATAGGATCCCCAAATCCAGGTGTGAAAAACGTGTTGCATCTTTCCCCAAAAGCCCAAATGACTCATCGCTGTATTAGATCAAAAGGAAGCTTCTACTAAATACTGAGCAAAGGGTCTGAATACTTAGGACCATGTGATATTTCAGATTTTCTTTTTTAATAAATCTTCAAAAATGTCAACAATTCTGTGTTTTTCTGTCAATATGGGGTGCTGTGTGTACATTATCCGTTCCTGGTGTACTGTTTCTAATACACTTGTGGCAGGCAGGTGATTTAGTTAGCTGCAGTGTATTTAATATATATATACAGACAGGCCCGGACTAGGACAAAAAATAGGCCCGGGCATTTTAGACTGAACAGCCAACTTCTCCAGGGACCGGGGGGGTAGGATGACGGTTGGTAGACATTAGCAGGGGTGACTGGTGTGGGTCCTCCACACTGTAATGTGCATGGACACGGTGATATAAAGGGAACTGTGCTGTAAAGGGGCACTGCAATAATTACAGTGCCCCTTTACAGTGCAGTCCCCTATATCTTAGTGTCCCAGTCCTATTGTGGCCATACAATGCTAGTACTGTCTGTCTCCTATA